>QAXD01000212.1:647932-670399 GCA_004335575.1 Haematococcus sp. NG2 | reverse complement strand
GCTTGGTGGTGGTGGCGGTGGGGGTGGCCGTGGTGGCGAGGGCTTGGGTGGAGGGGGTGAGGGGCCAGCGGCCAGCACAGGCCCTGCTGCCCCTGAAGCGATGGCATCAAGTGGGAAGGGCAGGCCGTCTAAGTGGTCCATGACTTCACCGCCTGTGAGCAGCAGCACACAGGTGCCCGCAGCAGCGGCTTGATGACAAGTCAGTTCCACAGTTGTGCATGCTTGCCGTGAGCAAGTGGAGCCTGATTCTATCTGGTGGTATGGCACTGTATCACCAGTATCATCTGCTTTGCCCTCCGCTCATGGCACATTGTGCAGCACTTCAGTGTTTGGCGGGGTAACGTGCAATGAGGGTCGTTCATTGGCCGCAAGCATGCAACTGATGCTCGCTGCATACATGCGCCTGCCTGCTGCCCCATCCACATGCGTCCCGGCACAGTTGATTCTGACGTTCGGTGAGTCTGGTCTGACATGCCCCCACCTGCCAGGGCGACAAGTGTGGCGGGCAGGTCCACCATGGCTGCCTGGTAGTCGGAGATGATGCCTTTGGGCACACCAGGGCCGCGCATGAAGAACGGCACACGCACATCCTCCTCATACCTAGGAGTGCGCAAGGATCACGGATCGTGCACGGATCAGACCCAAGATGTTCAGCCGCGGCTGCTGGGGAGACGCATGTGTGGGTGGCAAGGTGAGGAAAGTGTGTGCAGGGCCAGGTGCAGCAAACACGGGTGAGAGTGATGGGTTGCAAAGTGCAGGGATCTGGCTGTTGCTGGGCACTGCCGAGCTACCAGCATGTGGATGGCCCAAACCCCACACCCACTGCCGCCCATGGGCACACACACAGTTTGCCACGATGTGAACCAGTGGCATCACACTCACAGCGTGTACTTTTCGTATGTCAAGCCGTGCTGCCCCAGATGGAACCCATTATCGGATGTGAAGATGAAGTGTGTGTTGTCCAGTTCCCCAACTGCATCCAGCTTCTGGACAAGGACCGCAATCATGTCATCCACCGCCTTGAGCGATCTGAGATCACATGCAGACAGACAAGACAGGATCAGACCAGTGCACACCATACGTTCCCAGTCTCATATTCAGGCGCCATTTTGCGCCCGGTGCCAGGCATGAAGTGCTTGCTTGTGTACTTGGGGCACAAGACGCCCTCTGTTGGCCCATGCAACACACCAAGCGCAACGCCTTTGCTTGCACAGGCATCCATACAAGTCTCAAGCAACCATCAGCAGCAGGGAGCTGTGGCCTCCATCACATGCTGTGTCTTATCAGCTGTAAATTCTCGCCCCAACCTTCTTAAACAGACCCAGGCGCACCTGATCCTGCGCAGCCACTTGTCCTGGGCCCAGTCATAGTCCACCGCCTTAGTGGCAGATATGGCCAACACATCTGGCAGCGGTCGGCTGAAGGACTGCCACTGCAGCGGGCAGATGCACATGCAGTAGGCAGGCACAGCAATGAGCAGATGGGCTAGGCGCACGGATGGACTTGATGAAGCTTGAGCCGCGGCTGCTGATGACGTGTCAGAGACGAGCATTGACGGGTTAGAGCATCAGGGAAGCAGCTGACAGTTAGCCAAGGAGTAAGGACATGCAGACCTTGGGCATCTTGAGGGTGGGGTAGAGCTTCTCATCCCCTGGTGCAGGCACTGCCACCTTGCCGTCGCCCTGTGCAGCAACATGCGCCGGCCAGGATTTGATTGCTGGGCCCACTTCTGTGGTGACAGCATGAGCATTGGCATCGCATGGCACCCACAAGAGTTCCAACAAGATACACAGACCGCCGCCACAAACACTACTTGTGGCAGCCAGCAGCTGCAGCCATTTGCGCAGAGAACGCCAGCAGCTAATGCGTGCAGCATGCACACGATCATTGAATTCAGGCACACACCTGTTGCTATTATTATTACCTGGTCATGGGGCGCCACTGGGCAGAGCTGGATGAAGAAGGGCTGGTTGTACTTCACGGCATCACTGCAGTACAATGTATACACACCAGTTGTGCGCAAACCTGTTCAGTATGCAGTGACAGCGCCTACTGGAGTTGAGTTGAGTGCTCCAAGACCACAGGCATCAGCACTGCTTTGACAAAACCATGTAACTGGTCAATGGCCAACAACCAGACTTGCTCGTTTACTCACTCGATGTATGCCAATGCCTTGTCTCGCATGATGTATGTATGGTACGTATTCTTGTACACCTGGTTGCCTTTGCAGTTGTTGCTGTACATCGAGTTAGTGTACCTGCAAGAAGCCGTACATCACGCCGTGCATCAGTCACTGCAAGCCGCCCAAGCACAGGACACAGCTGGAACATCGAAACATGAGAAATGAGAGATGAGACTTTGCAGCATGGTGATGTGCGGTACAAAAAATAAAGGCACTCACCAGTCCCAGTAGCTGCCCCCTGGCCCTTCAGCATCATACATACCCTCAAACACGTCCCAGCCCCTGCACGGCAGCACATGACATGGTGTTTGCAGGCGCTACAGGTCTTGCCAGTTGTGAAGAACTGGTGCTGTGCTGCAAACAGCGTGATGCCGACGCTCTCAGGAGTCAGGATGCAAGCCTTACATCTAGTGTTGTGTCCTGGTGCACGCACAGAGATGAACACTCATGGGTATGGCATGAGCATGACAGATCGGAGGGCTCTGCCACCACACATACCGCGGGCAGTGGTACTCCTGGATCAGTTTGGAGTCAAACCAGTTCAGGTACTTGCCCGTGAAGTATGTGCGGTACCCCAAGCGCTGTAGCAGCAGGCGGATGCAGCAGATGTCCATCAAGGTTATGATGTACGATGTATGAAATCACAGGAAGCACCAACGAGTCAGCACCCAGAGATCCGTGTGTATGTGGGGTTTGTGAACACCCACTATGCATCCACAATCACGTAGCTAGCTTGCAGATGTGTTCAGTGGCTGTTGCACGCCTGCCATCTTGCACATGGGCTTACCGACAGCCAAATGGGCAGCGAGTCAGCATCAAGATCTTCAGCCAGGAACTTCTCGGCACCACCTGGGGGCCAAGGTCATGTCTTTTGTGGTTTGAGCAGTGTGAAACTGGCGGAACAGACCCGCCAACGCTCAGTTGCACCGCAGCTATCCCTGCTGCACACTGCGGCCCGTTTGCTTGCAAGATTACTGAGTGTGTGAATGAACAACACACCGGTTGGCATCTTGGACGATGTGAGGTTGGTGTTGTGCACATGCCGCCCGGTCTGCAGTGCTACACGGGATGGGCAGCACCACGCCTGCATGCGCGCGCGGCATGCACAGCATGGGCATGAGTAACTGCTCCGCGTCCAGCATACATTCTCCCAGCCGTGCATGCTGTGTGCTGCCTGGCGCTGCTGCAAGGCCCCTCCTGCCAGCATGCAATTGTTGGTACCATTGCTGTGCATTGAGAGGTTGCGTGAACAGGCACTTCACCTGTGGAACATGCATGCCCCTTGAGATATGGCGCAGTGACAGCTGCAGCCTGCTGCTGGTGCAAAGTGTTTGCTGTTTGGCTGTGCCTGCACAAGCGCTGCCAGAAGCGATGAAATGCCGTGCTGCCACCAGTGTGCTGTGCCTACTTAGTACATACCATGGATACCAAGAAGTTGCGGAGCTCCAGGCCCTTGTCCCCAACTAGGTTGTGGAGGTTGGGCATGTACGCTCTGCTGCTGGAGTCCATGAGATAATCTGCGGCCGATGGCAACAGCGGGTGCAGAAGTGGGCGACCCATGCAGCATGCACCTGACCCCAGCTGTCAGCATGCTGCATGCATGCAGTACGCCCATGCAAACTTCCAGACATGCAAGGCGACCTGCGGCTCCGCTGGCCACTGAAGGTGTTCATTTCTAGCAAATGCGGGTAGCAGACCAGCATACATAATGTGTCCTCGACACCGTCGTGGCGATGAAAGCTGGCTAGCCCAATGGACTACCCCAGTACAACAAGCTGCTGCGAGCTTGTCAATATGCCGCTGAAAGGCGCTTCCAGTCTGCTCCCAAGCCTGTCGAACAGCTCCTTGCCATTCCCATTCACATGACAGTATGCAACGCGCACCTTGGTCGTCCGTCAAAATCAGCACGAAGTTCGGCTGTTTCGACTTCATCGGGCCTGCTGCGGCGTTCCCCACCCATGCCAGCAGCAGCAAGAACAACCAACTCATGTCCTCCTTGTGGAGTAGTCAAATACAGGAGCTGAAAGTCAATTCATTTTCGTTATAGAGATTTGTCTGATCCAGTGCACCTGCTCGTGTTGGAAATGCGGGCTGTAACAGTGGGTGCACCCCACTTGTGGATTTGCTGCGTGCTGTGCATACAAAACATAACAACAAGCATTCAGATTCGCTCCTACCTCAACTGCACCGCAGTTGCGCACATGCGACCTCCACACCTTGGTCACTGGCAAATTTGCATTGGCGGGCTGCTGTTGCGTGATAAGCAATGCAGCCTGTGCTGTGACCACCATGCTCGGAAAGGTGCAGGAGGATGCCACAGCGCCACCGTCACATGGCGTGCGGATCGCCAGCTATTCTTGTGAAAGGAGCCAGATGCATAAATGCGACCAAGCCATCAATATGCCACAGCGTCGATCATGGCGAAGAAGAGGTGTAGCATTGTGGGCCACAACCTTGGACATGCACCCTCGCTCGTGCATCACAGCGTCCATCATGAGCACATGCCAGTGTCAAACATCTCCATGTACATGTTCTACTCCTTACTGTCAGGCTGTGGCTGCAACAGCTTGGGGGGAGAGCTGTGCTGTGACATCTTGTCAACATTCAAATCGCGCAGCCTGACTCCACATGCGGCTGAGCAGGTCGGTGCCGGGCTATCATACTGTCTTATCATTTGCTGGACTGTCTCTGCCTGTTCTGCTCTCCCCTATGGCAGTCGATCCATGACTGCAGTTCACGGAACTGGACACAGTTATGGGAAGGAATCCAGGGCTGTAGGCGCTGATCAGTCACATAGGGTCGGTGGGGCGCCAGCAGGGTGCATGCATTAGGAGGAGCTGGTGCTTCGGTGCAGTGACACTTACAGAGCACCAAGCAGTGGTTGTGTGGTAATGTGCAGGGTCAGAAAGGCTGGCATGCACAGGCATGGCGGAGCAGGCAGCAGATGGGAATGCTCATCCCATATTCCCTGATGATCCAGCACCCAGTTGGGTGGCCTGCAGGGCTTTCTAGGGCAGCAGCTGCCGGTCGGCATTCAAAAAACACAGCAGGGGCCTGCGGTGATCAAAACATCAGGGACAGCAGTTCACATTCCATCTCCTGTGCCCCCTGCCCCTGCGAGTTAATGGCGATATGTGCGAGGTGGAACACGCATTCAAACTCAATGATTCCAATTCCAAGACTTTCGCATGGCCACGTGTAACAAATCAGTGCGTGTACTGCCATTTGTACTGCCAGATGGAGACAATGATCTTTCTTGCAGCCGCAGAAGCAGTGCTGGTGTTCGGGAAGATGATGCTGAGGAGAGCTGGGCAAGCACCCACGAACACTGAGGCCGATCTGAAAGCGAACGGAGCAGCCGAGCACGGCCTGCTTCTGCCGGTGCGCGATTAGCAGCGCAAGATGCAGGGGCCTCCACACACGGACCTTGCCAACCCACCCTGCTCGAAGCACCCTGCGACTGACAGCGCTCGTGGAATGCCTACAGTGCGCCTCATGACCATCACCCGTGACTGTGATGCATGCCGATGGCGTGAAACACTGGTGCTGCATGCTGCTCAGAATCTGACGGTATGCATGCGTGCATGCATCATGCATGCTTGGTGCAGGCATGGCGGCCTCATGGAGGGCAAAACTGAACGCTGTGGTACTGAGTGATGACCCTGACGAAGACCTCTCACTAAGAGCGGCACTGGTGGCGCACCTCATTAATGTGCGTGTGGCGCAGACTTCCTCCCCTGTTGCCTGCTGCTGAGCGATTCCACCTGTTGTCCAATGTACTACCAACACACCTCGCAGCGCAATATCCCGGATGACCGCTGTGAGATGGTGCTGACAGGCAGTCCAGAAGAGGTCAAGCTCACGGTCCTTGCCCTGCTTGGGCTGGGTACGCATGCGGGTTGATCCAGCCTTTTTACGCTAGTAATGCAAATGGACGCTGTCAAGCGGCCCTGCGCCTCACTCGACATTTCAGTGACCATAGCTCACCTCTATCTGATCTCGCATCTCCCCTTGGCTCCCATCTCCTGCTCTTGCGCACCACACACAACCCTTGCGTGTGCCCTTGCTCCAACCCAGGTACACCCGCAACACGTGCAGCTGTGTGGGCTGGCGGCAACACAGCAGGTGGGTGGGTGTGGGCTGGATGGGGCCCAGTGATTGGATGGTCATGACGGACCAGCTGCATGAAGTTGCAGCACCTGGCGCTCCCCCACATCCATCTGTCAGGTCAGTGGCCCTGGTTGAGTCATGCAGTGCTGCACGGGCCTCTCTACAGCCTCACTCCTTGCTCCCTCAACACTAAAACCACGATCTGCGAACAGTGTAACGTTGTGCTCACTCACACCCTGTCCTCGAGCACCCTGTCCGAGTGTTCACTGCTCGTTTGTACATGCTTGCAGGTGCACTGATACCGCCGGGATCAACATCAGCTTCAAGTGCGTGTGAGGCTGAATGGAGAGTGTGTGCAGTGCAAGCTGCTCAAATGCCGGCCTGTTGCTGCCGGTGCTATAGCAACCCTGCAGTGCTCCAATCTGCCGAGTTCGGTCAAGACCTGCAGTGTTTCAACTGCAACAATTGGTCCTGCAGTGTTGGATCCTGTAGCAAGTGATTATGCGACATTTGGGTCTTGCGGTGTTTGCAGCCACACGCCTGGAAAGCTATCTCCATCCCAGCTGCAGGGTCCCACTTGGCAGTTTTCCACAAACTGGTGTTAGCATGAAGGGTTCCAGACGGTGTGACATATGCTGCGTATCGAGTACACGCGTGCAGGCATGCGTTGTTTGCATCCCACGTCCATTTTGGAGCTTTTCCAGTTCAAGGTGTACAACACCCCCAAGCGCCTGCGCTCAACCATGCTGGTGTGTTGACACAGTGGGGCGTGACAACGCTCCTTCACATTCTTATGTATGACTGATACCTTGGTGGTGTGGGGTGGGAAGATTGGATAGTGGCTGTGAGTGTGTGGGTGCAAGAGGAAAATCCCCGTGGGTGCGAGTGGTTTGTGATGGGTGGGTGGCGATGCTTCATCCCGGGACAACCGTGGCAAGGCCAAAGCTCAGTGCATGGCCTCGGCAGCTCGGCAGCCCACCACCCCGCATCTGCAGTGGCTGCGAGTAAAACATGCGTCATGTAGCTCGCACTCGCAACCAACAGAACGTCAAAAACAAGTGGTTGTTTCATCCCTTCATGGCTCAAACCTGTTCCCCAATCAAGGCCGCCAACCACCTGCCGTGGTCTCCAGGTGCTGATGAATCAGTTTCGCATCCGTGGCCACATCCGTCGCGAGACACCAACCATCGTGAGTGCAGCAACAGGGGTTGCTGACTAAACAGTTTAATCGTCTTAACCTTTGCACCTCTTGATGCTGTGTTACTTTTGTGTGCGTGGGGAAGCCGGCCTGCTTGCTTGTGTCGCTGGTTGGTCAGTGGCCAGCAGCCTCTTGCTTTTTCTGCCCATCTCTTGAGCTCATGATCTTGCTTGCTATGTGGCGGTTGCTGGATTCTCGCCTTCGTGGTCTCTTTTGTGTATCATCCAGTACCCTTACCACGTGCAGGTATATGAGTGCGAACACGTTACCAATGCTTCAATCAACGTCTCATTGTACCAAATCTCGCACTCCTGATCTTGCAGGTGTCCGTCACAGCACTTGCGGACGCCCATAATGAGCAACAATGCCAATCGCTTGAGCAGTTTATATGGGCCGTGCGCGGTATCGCAGAGCTCATCAACAAAGATGATGATCCCATACCTGGCATGTGGGTGTTGGGTGGGCCTGCGTGCTGGGTGGGCCCTGTCCCTAGGGACAGGGAGTTGCCTTGGCCCTGTGCTCGTTGGCACGCACCCTCGGACCAGACCCCCCCCTCCCCAAAAAATCCCGCACAGTCCCGAATACCAAGCTTACACGCGAGTGGCGGCTGCTCATTGTTGTTGCGAGTGCAGCATGTCCACCTCACCTAAGCTACATGTGACTTCATGTATGCAGTGCCTGCTCCAAGGTCATTGTGGACAAGCGCATTGCGCTCCAGGATGACCCACAGATTCACAAGATGTGGTGGATGGGCGTGGTGGTGAGCGGGAACAGGGCCTATGATATAGGGGGGTGTAAGTGTTGTGGCGCTTGATGATCAGCATACTGGTGGCAGGTGGTACTACCAAGCTGGCTGGAAAGTGTTAACAACAAGCGTGAACACGAGTGTCCAGGCTGCTTACCTGCCTGCTTGTGGCTGCAGGTGGACAAAGTCTCCGACGCTTGTAAACGCCAGTATGTCGACATGAGCCTGGCCTCTTCTGACCCCGAGGGGGCAAGGTCCGCCGCCAGCTCTACGTCATATGCAGCCCGCACCGTTGACGTGCCAACCTGAGCATGGGGCAGCTGCTGAGCTAAAAAGCATACAGGTATCTCAAACACGCGGGTGTGGGTCGTGCACTGCCACGCCAGTGCGTCCTGTGGCTTGGGACATTGCAAGATGGCATCTCTCATTGTTTTCCTCTGCCCAGTCCTTTGTTGCTTGGCGGTGCGGGAGGTACCCAGTCCTCCCTTTCCCTCAAGTGTAACGTCTTTCATCACGGGATCATGCAAACTCTCTCACACAGGTCTTAGAAGCCTGTAAAAGATACTCGTAGAAGCCCGCAAAAGAAACTCGTGTATATGCTGAGCCCATGCCCCTGATACGTGCCACCCATGGGGTTAGGCGTTTGAGGGTTAAGGTGTTCAGGGTTTTGACCCGACCCAAGACCCCCCCAAACATTCAAGCACACTTTGTCATTTGCCCCCGTCTATCATATGCGCCACATGGTTTCGGCGTCAGAAATAGGGTTCAGGAATCAGGGTTTTTGTTCGTTTCAGGAAACATGAAGGGTTTTTATGGGGGCCGGGGGAGGGGGTAACTTTTCACCGTGGCCCTACACATGTGGAGTGCAACAAGTGACGGACGCACCTGTGTGATGTTGTGTGCTGCTGGTTGAAGAAGCGGCCGGTATGTGAAGCGCCGGCAGAGGCTTCATGGCATGCGCCACACAGGTCGTACCCTGCAGCAGAGCAAGCAACATATGCCGACACGGTGATGGTACATGTCATCTATGTGCCGACGCGGTGATGGTACAGTGCACCTGTTGCTTGGGGTCCACTCAGCAAGCAGAGAAGCAGCACGGGAGCTTGCCACTATTGTGGTGCAGGCAACCAGTAGGTGCTCCATCTCAATCAAACAATTAAACTCTTACTGAAATATGCTACTGTATATTTTTCTAACGTACGGTAGTATCCTTAATTAAATTCAATTCTTAAAGCTTCTCAAAAGTCAAGTTGTCGTCTGTTGTGCAGCCGCACCTATGGCCTCTGGGCAGTCCTGGCACTTGAACCGCCGGCCGCAGATGGGGTAGACACCACACCGGTCACACCCCACGTAGTACCAGGAAAACTGTGCGACATACCGTCATGTTGTGTCAAGCAAGGCAACATGCGAGATGTAAGAAATGAAATGGGCTGAAAGAGGGTGGTGAAGGGAGGGAGTGTGTGATGGTCGCGGAGCGGATCACATCCCACCCCGACACCCAGCTACCCAATTGAGGGCACCGTACATTGAACTACCAACTGAAGGAGCGCCTGTGCACAACTCAGCTGCAACCTCAGCCAAAGCCACATCTAACGACCAACTGAAGAGCGTTCTGTGCAGCGGATAACTCAGCTGCAACCCCAGCCAAAGCCACGCACCATGGTGTGTGCGTGCGCCTGCACCTCCCGCTTGACCAGCGCCCAGATGTCATGGGGTGGCATGGACGGGTTGGCGCGCAGCACTGCATCCACCTGACGCGGTGCGCCCGACCCAGATAGTTTCAGCTCAGCGGAAGATATTTCCAGCGCAACCAAGATACTTTCAGCGCAGCGGCAGCTAACCATCTAGTCATGTCAAGAGTGGTGTGAGTCGCATGCAAGATGTACATGTATGGGCGTTGCGTGTAAACAACATCCTGTTTTGATGAGTCCCGTCGGCCACATGCATGTACCGTATTATACGCTCGCCCGCACACATCAAGGCAGTGCCATGTTCGTGACTCACACGTACAGCTGCAGCTGCCGCTGCACTCACATGCGGCAGCGGTGAATGCTTGCGCACGCCCTCACGCCGGTCGCTGCCCGCGCCCTGCGGGCCTACGTCCGGCGCGCGGTCCTGCTCTTCAGCTGTGTGCACATGCGTGCGCACTTGCAGCGCTTTGGCACGCGCGTCGTACGCCTGTCGGTGCAGGGCGCGGATGATGCCCCGCAGCAGGTGGCATGGTGCGGTGCCCTGGGTCTGCACCTGCTCCCCACACGCAGGGCACGGCATGGTGGCGTCCGCGTCCGCGCCCGTCTCACCGGCCACACACGCGGCGCACACCTGCACAGGCCACGAGCCATGCAAGCAGTGCATGCAACAGCAGCAGTTGGGGAAACAGGGCGGCATGTGTCCATGCATTCGCCGCGGTAGCTTCTGGCGCTGCTCTTTAGAGTTGTTGCTCCCCTAGTGGCAGAAGGGTGCAGCACGCTTGGTCGGTCATGCTGAAGGCACACACCCAGCAAGCACACAGCAGGCCCGTGCAACCGCGCAGAGTCCCAGGTATATGCTCATGCGCTGTGCCTAGGTTTTGGGATTCAAAAATAGGAGATATTATTAGGGACAGGGTTCGGGTTCGGGTTAGGTCAGGGTTAGGGTGAGGGTTACAGTAGGGTTTTAGACTTTAGACAAGCTGCCGCACTCCCTTACCGGTATTTAGATCAGGCTGCACACTGCCTGTGGTGTTTGACGCGAATGCACTATTATCATCACGCTAACTCATCATCATACATTGACACGTCATCATGCTATCTCATCATCATGCGTTGCCAGTATCACCATCACGCTAGCACTTGCCCACCCACCGCGTGCCCACAGCGCAGCACCACAGGGTCGACCAGGATGTGCGGCTGCGGTGTGGTGCGCCCCTCCTCAGCGGGCCCTGATGCGCCCCGCTGCTCCTGCGCCTGCCCGCCCGCTGCTCCTGTGGCACCCACACACGCCGTGGCTGGTGTACCCAGCGCTGATGCGCGTGGCTGTGCACTGCCACAGGGGCACAGCACCTCGGCCAGCGGTAAGGGGCAGGGCGTGGTCAGGTCCACCTGCAGCTGAGGCGATGAGATGCCCGACTCCAGCTCCAGCTCTGCGGTGCAGCAGCCCAACCATACATCACAGCAACATGTGTGACCGCCCCACCCAACCCGGCACCCAACCCGCCCATACGTGCCTACATGCCTACCCATGCGTGCCACCACGTGTACGGCCCACCGACCAACTGGCACACTATGCCCTGCTTCCCTGTGTGTATCTGCAATGCTGCGTGCAGTATGGGGTGCATGGCTGCGTGCTGCAGCAGGTCCCTCTGTGCTGGTTGTGCGGCCACCTCGTGTGGTGCAAAGCAACCTCCAGCTTCTGGTTCGCCAGCCAGCAGGGGGCTTAGACAGGGTTTCAGGGTTCAGGCTTTAAACCCTAAACCCTAAACCCTAAAACCCTAACACAAGCGCAGCACAAAAGAACGCACCCGACGTCTCCTCTTTCCTCACGCTGTACACGTCCGGGAACTGGCGTGCCAGGAACGCGTGCAACAGTGCTGACACCTGTTAACAATAAGTGTAATCAGCAAAGCGTGAGGCAGTGGGCGTGTGGCACCGAGTTGTTACCAAGCAGCAGTGGCACCGACATGGCAAGTGCTGAATCAGTGCACGCGCGCACGCGCACGCAGGGAAGCACAGACGCGCACAGGAGGCCCCACCTGCGGCAGGTGCTTGTATCGTGCACGGCACAAGGGGCACGCCGATGGCTTGTATGGGTTCATGGCTTCGTGCATGCACCTGCATCACATGACGACGGGGCAGGTCAACAGCTGGGCACAAGTTGGCTTCACGCACTGGAGACGCAGGACGCATCGCCCAACCCAAACCTTGCTTTTCATCATCCCAACAGCCAGCCGAAGTGTCAGCTCATGAAGCGTCGCGGTACAGGGCCATCCCCACCATGCACAGCACGCGCACCAGAAGCAGGTCGTGTGGCCGCACTGGTTCACGCATGGCAGGTACAATGTCTCCAAGCAGATGGGGCAGCGAAAGGTGTCCAGTGCCAGCGCCTCATCCCCACTAACGATGCTGGCTGTGGAACCTGGTGGTGCACCTGCACCTGTGCCTTCTAGGCCCTGCCTACCACCACCTGCTGCACCACCTGCTGCTGCTGCAGCACCCTGCGCAGCCCTGGCTGCAAACATGTGCCACCTGCCGCATGCAGTGCATGAGAAGCAGCTTTATCACCATGCAGCCTTGCATGTGGGCAGTAGCCTGCTGCATGGCCCCATGGCTGCTGTCATTCATGCAGCATCATGATTGTTCAAGGGCCTCACAACCTGAGGACCAACGTCTGCTCTATGCCCCTTGCTTCTTACAGATCCGTGCAGCCCCTTGACACGCTACATGAAATAATGAAGTGATAGTTGCTTGGCTCTTGACCTTGTCAACAAGGGTTCGGCACGATTAAAGTCTCGTCACAATCAGATATCCTACAGACAATTATATAACGCACAATCAACAACGGTTCAGCTCAGCATATCGCACGCCAAGTGAGCGATGTGTGGCCTTGTGTCAGATCATTTGGGACAACGCCATTTGTTCACAGCAAATATTTAAGGCTGATTGCAAGATGCAGCTGTCCAATCACCGCTCGATCTGGCATGCCTCATCGCCTGCTCGACGCTTGAGCTGCAAGGTCTGATGCTTTTCCTGGTTTTCCATCTGCCAATGTATGCTGTCTGGACGATTTCACTGACGGTTTTTGGTTCTCGTCCCTATCGAAAATTACAGCCACTTGCTGCCAGGAGGTTGTGCCGGGCTGCTGCTGGTGGGTGCCCAACATTGAAGCCCACGCCGCACAGCACATGCATCTCTGCACCGCGTGCATGCAGCACCACATGTCAGCGCATGGATCACATGAACCCAGATCCCATGCCTGCACACGCTCGCGTGCAGCCCCACAGCCCCAGGTGCCCCCTGCGTTTGTGGAGGGTGCGGGCGGTGACGCGGAGCTGGCGGCATTCCAGGCGCACCAGGCCGCCGCTGCACGCCCAAGCCCTGAGGAGCATGCACGCACGTGGCTCAGCCTGGCCAAGTGGGTGGCTGCCTGGGGCTGCGTTTCATCAGCTAGGTCCCCTACGTGTACGGTTTAGGGCTAAGGGCTCAGGGTTTAGGCTCAGGGCCTAGAAGTGGCCCCCTTCATTAATCAGCGTTGTGATTTTTTGGGGCTAATTCAACACAGTAACGAGTACGCACAAATGAGCAGAAGTCACTTCCCGCATGTGCCGGGGTGTGCAGTGGTGTGCTTGCATTAGATCTGCAGTGTGCCCAGTTCAGATCCAGTGTCCGATGTCCAGGTCACATGGTTAGGCAGACTGGATGGGGCATGCACAACGCGCGCATGGTGCACTGCTCGCAGCCGCACGCTGACCATGCATCTGCTCACGGATCGTGCATGCGCTGCCCGCTTGCATGCACACGCAGGACGGGTGTGCTGGCCACCATCAGCACGTCAGGTGACAACGCTGGCTTCCCCCAGACGTCGGTTGTGGAGTTTGGCGTGTGCTCCGCGGGCCACCCCATCTTTGCCACCAGCACCCTGGCACCACACACAGCAGACCTGGTAATACTTCTCAGTATAAGATCTAAGTCTGAGTATAAGATAAATAAGTATTGAGGTGCAGGCATACGAGACAGAAATATTGCCTATACAGACAGAAGTGTTGCCTTGCAGGGGTGTTGCCCTGCCCCGAACAGGGGTGTTGCCCTGCCCTGAACAGGGGTGTTGTCACGTCTGCTGATGTGCACGCCCGCCCTCCTGCCCTTCCCCCTCCACCACCTCCCCGCTCCCATCCGTGCCCTTCCCAAGGCACTCCCCACCCGCCAAACCACGCACACACACGCACACCACCACCACCACCACCACCACCACCACCCTTCCTCTCACCAATTCACCACCCACCCACTCGCACAAGCCTGCACGCGTGCACGGCCAAGCGCGTCAGCAGCCTCAGCAGCTTTGCAGTGCCACGCACAAACACGCACACCACCACTAACACCCATCCAGCCCACCCACCCATCCACCCACACCAGCAGCCTTGCAGTGCCTTACAGTGCCTTGCAGAGCCTTGCGGTGCTTGCAGTGCTTGCAGTGCCTCAGCAGCTTGCAGTGCTTGCAGTGCTTGTATTGCCTTGCAGTGCCTCAGCAGCCTGCAGCGCTTGCAGTGCCTCAGCAGCCTTGCAGTGCTTGCAGTGCCTGCAGTGCCTCCAGTGCTTGCAGTGCCTCGGCAGCCTGCCCACTGCTGCGGTTGCTGCTTGGCCGCTGCCCTTGCACGCGCAGGCCAACGATGGGCGCGTGTCGCTGACGGTCATGGCACCAGGCTTCAAGGGCATGAGCGATGGGCGGGTGACACTGCAGGTGCGGCCACGCTGCTGCCATGGCTCGGGGCTTTGGGATTAGGGTTTAAGGTTTAGGGTTTAGGGCTTAAGGTTTAGGGAGGGGTCCATGGTTTAGGGAAGGGTTTAGGGTTTAGGGCGGTTTAGGGTTCAGGGAGGGGGTTAGGGCTCTAGGGGTTAGTGGAGCCATGTGTGCTCTAGCAAGCAGCAGTTCCCGGAGGGGCCAGTCAGCGACCAGTGCTTCCGTGCTCGTGGGCGCTGATGCTGCCTGGGTACAGCAATGTGACACCCTTGGCTGGCTTACAGTGTAACAACTGTACAACAACAACAACAAAAGCAATGTAACATACACACTCATGCGCTGCCATGCCACAGGGCCGCGTGCGCGAACTGACCGACAGTCAGAAGGCGACAGCGCGCGCCGCAGTGCTGGAGAAGAACCCAGATGCGTTCTGGGTGGACTTTGGCGACTTCCGCTGGTTTGCGATGGACGACATCAAGACCATCCGCTACTATGGCGGCTTTGGCGCGGCCCGCTCGGTGCGTGGTTCCACGGTTTAGGTCCAGATGTGGGTGTTATTGTATGGTCTGGGTCAAGGTTAACCTATGCAGCAGGGCTCCAACAAGCTCGTCACGCCAGCCAGCTCTGTTGTTGGAGATCAGCAACCACAAGGACGTGCGTCGTGTGACCACCCTTGACTGCACACAGCCCTTGGGCTAAGCACACATGCCGGACGTGCGCCGGGCACGTCCTGTGTCCTGGGTGGCGCCCCGCCTGCTCATAACCTGAACCTGAACCCTGATTAGAAACCTTGTTGAAAAACATTCTACACCCCGAGCCCTGGGCTCTGAACCCTGGAACCTGAATGCAATCCCTCTATCCTAACCCCCCAACCCTCTAACCCCTTAACGCTATCCTGATGACCTGAACCCTGAACAGCCAACACCACGCGTTAACCCCTGAACGCTGAACCTGCCCTGAACCTCGAAACCTGAATCCCTAAATCCCTGGCCCCTGCGCGCAGGTGCCCGTGGCCGCGTACAGCGCTGCGTCACCCGACCCGGTGTCCAAGTTCAGTGGGCCCGTGTGTGGGCACATGAATGACGACCACCAGGCCGACACCATCGCCATGATCGCGGCGCTCACAGGGCTGGGGGGTGTGGACAGTGTGACGCTCACGAGCATCGACCGGCTGGGCATGGATGGGGAGGTGCGTGCTCCTGGCTTTTACTATATAGTCTGCGGGGCATGGATGGGGAGGTGCGTGCTCCTGGCTTTTGCTATATAGTAGGCTTTTACTATAATACATGTGACTTTGTCTGCGTCAGGTCACTTAACAGGTAGGAGAGTGGAGTTTCAGATATCTGAGCCTCACATCTCAGCACCCTCTGAACCCTCCACCCTGCAACCTTAACCCTATAGCCCCAACCCTACCGCCTCCAACCCTGCCGCCCCAACCCTGCAGCCTCTTAACCCTGCAACTCTCCACCCCGCATGTGCAGCTGAAGCGCAAGGGCCAGACACTGAAGCTGCGGCTGCCGTTCACTCAGCCCGCCAATGACCGCAAGGGTGTGAAGGACGCGATTGTGGAGATGACCAAGGCAGCGCGTGCAAAGGGGGGCAGCAGCAGCAGCAGCAGCAGCAGCTGAGGCCAGGGTTACATTAGTAGGCAGCACGTGCAAAGGGGGGCAGCAGCAGCAGCAGCTGAGGCCAGGGTTACATATGTGAGCTTGGCGTTAGGACAGATGGTTTGTGGTCCGCATGCTGTAACATTGAACCACATCATGCTGCCATATGAGTCCCAGGACGTGATGTGAGCGCTCAGCACTGCCCCAGCCGCACGCCAAAATGCGCTCCAAATTGGCACAGCAGCGCATACGCGCACGCCAGCAATGTCCCCCCCGCACTTGCCCTCCCATTACCCTGTCCCCACACCACCACCACCACCACTCACCACCACCACCACCACCACGCGCACACAAAAGCCCCGCAGCATGTCAGCCACCTCGTACATGCACATCATGGAGCAACAGACACCGCACGTACGGCTGCATAGCCAATTGTGCAGTCAAGTTTCCCCGTGTGCTGGCGCTGCGCATGCTGCTGCTGCTGCCGCTTATGCTGCAGGCACTCTTGCTGCTGCCGCTCCTGCTACTCTTCTGCTTCCGCCGCTACGCCTGCTGCTACTGCCATTGCGGCAATCCCCGCTGCTGCTGCGCCTGCCGCTGCTGCGCATGCTTGCTGCTGATGCCACTGGGAGCTGTTCCGCCTGCCACTCCTGCATTGCAGCCATTCCGACCATCGCCACCACTCCTTAAGCAGCAGCAAACGCCTACTGCAGCCAACGCCTGCAGCGCCTGCTGCTGCCGCCAGTGCAGCCAATGCGGCTGCTATGCCTGTGCCGCGCCCTGCTGCCCGCCCGGCCGCGTGCGCTGGTAGATCCACGCCAGGGCCTCCATCAGCCCCTCCCCCGTGAGCGCGCAGCATGCCTGGATGTGCCAGTCGTGGTTTCGGATGGAGTGCAGCGACAGGGCACCCGTCAGCTCCTCCACACCCATGGCGTCCCGCAGGTCCTGCATGGAAGTCAAAATAAGGGTGCAGGGTTTTAGGGTTTAGGGTTTAGGGGTTTAGGGCGTAGGGGTTTAGGGCACAGGAGTCAACATCAGGGCGACAATCAGGGACAGAACAGTGTGGGACTCAAAGTCAGGGCGGTCTGCTTTGGAGTGGAGTGTGTTCCAGTCCGAACGCCCCCTGCCCGCCCGCACACACACACACCCCAAAAAAAAAGAACCCTTCAGCAGATGCTGGGTATGCAGGGCAAGCCCTTGTGACTGCTTATGCGGGAGCATAAAAGGCTGGCAACCACAGGGGGAATGCAAGCAAGCGAAAGAAAATCGATGTGGTTCCACGGCGTCATCGATGGAGCAATGCACGCGCTGGTGTAAAGGATAGGATGCATGATGACTTGCCTGCTTGTTGGCCAGCACCAGGATGGGTGTGCGTGCCAAGTCCTCGTGCTCCAGCAGCGACGCCAGCTCAGCCTGGGCGTGTGCAGAACAGGTGAAGAATAGGTGAGGAAACCCAACCCTAGAAGGTGAAGAATGAGTGAAGAATGGAAACCTTCAAGGTGAAGAATAGGTGAAGGGTAGGGGTATGAAGCCACAGTATGAAGTCTAGAATGCCGCATGAATTTCAAGCATGGCACACGCAGGCATGTTCACATGGAGGCAAGAAGGAAGACAAGAGAGGTGTGGGAGGCGGGAGGGGGGACAACGGACGGGAATTAAAAGCAGTGATTGGCGGTGTAGAGCCATGTAATGCTGCTGCTGCAGTGTGCAACAGCAGGGGACTTTACAGCGCCGCGCTGTTCACTGGCAACCCGCCCCCACCAACGCGACACATCACTTCACCCGCAGCCCGAGCAGCACGCGATCAGCACAGCACAATGCACCCTCAGTCCCACACCATCAACACATCCGCGGCACATGAGCACTGAAAATGAGGGCCACGTGAGGGCTCACATGAGGGAACACATGAGGGCCCCCTGCCCTTCACCCCCTCCCGCGCGCACCTTGGTGATGCTGACGCGTGCGCGATCTGTGGAGTCCACTACCATAATGACTGCATCACACTTTTTGTAGTACGTGGCCCAGAACGGCCTCAGGTTCTGCTGCCCGCCCAGGTCCCAGATCTGTGCGTGAGGTTGTGCAGGGCGGCGATCGAGTGCACGCAGTGATGAGTGCAGTGCGCGGGCATGCGTGAGCACTGCTCTGCAGAGGTGTACTGCAGCAAACATGTGGCGGGGTGGCACTGGTTCATGCCATCACAGCCCGCACCAGGCAAGCAGTGCCAGATATGCAACCCCCGCTTGTGTGCATCCATGCATGCCAAGTGGTGGCAGTGCTTGTTCTGGCAGCGTGACTGGCAGCGGGAGCCCCGCTGGCAGCCCTGCTGGCAGTATTGCTGGCAGCCCTGCTGGCAGCGAAACTGGCAGCCCGGCTGGCAGCCCTGCTGGCAGCGCAACTGGCAGCCCGGCTGGCAGCCCGGCTGGCAGC
Source organism: Haematococcus sp. NG2 (assembly GCA_004335575.1). NCBI lineage: Eukaryota > Viridiplantae > Chlorophyta > Chlorophyceae > Chlamydomonadales > Haematococcaceae > Haematococcus > Haematococcus sp. NG2. The sequence goes on along the minus strand of QAXD01000212.1, from coordinate 651,698 downwards.
GCTGCTGGCAGCACTACTGGCAGGCTGATCGCTGTGATCGCTGTGGCGTGGACCCACCTCCATTTGGATGTTCTTGTACCGCACCAGTTCCACGTTGCTGCCCACTGTTGCAGTCGACTGCACCACCTCACCCAGAGACAGCTTGTACAGGATGGTGGTCTTGCCTGCGTTGTCCAGCCCCACCTGGCACATGTGGATGGATGGTGTGCCAATCAACAACACCTGGCACATGTGGATGGGTGGTGTGCCACGCACGCACGCACATGATGCGTTCATCGCACGGACCATGCATGTTCTGTGCTCCTGAGCGCGACTGAGGCTGTGAGAGCCTGTGCTGCACACTGCTGCACCTTACATCCACACAGCATGAACTGCATGTGTGTTTGTACTCCCAAGGCCAAGAAGTGCAGGTGGGCAAACCGGAGGTAAGAGGGCACTAAAGCTGCTACCCAAGACGCACCATGACGATCTTGTATTCTTTATTTCCGAACCATAAGCTCATCAACGTGGAGAGCAGGGCCCCCATGACTGGGCAGTGTATCTGCCGCTTGTAGAGACGTGTTGACAGAGGTTCAGATATTCTACATGTTCTTCGGGCTGTGCAGTGCTACGGATCGTCTTCACATCGCGCCGGATCTGGCGACGTAGCTATGGCTACACATCTTCTTAGATCTACATGCCCCTGTACCCGCAACGCATGTTCTGGGGGCGACATGACCTTGTGCCCCAAACCCTACTGAACCCTGGCCGTAACACCATGCCCGCTGGGTTCGCATCGCTGTGCACTGCTGCGTCTCTAATATGGCGGACGCAAAAATCAATGCGGAGGTGCAGTTTCTGAAGAAGCTTTTTGAGTCTGCAAAGTCCATTGAGGAGTTCTGCTCAGGTACGTGTTACCACCATAAGCGTTGCTGCAATGTTGTGCGCGATCAAGTGATGGCGCCTCTATGACGTCGGCTTGACGCCGTCAACACGTGCAGCGGCAAATGCGGCAGCTCAAGTGGCCGGGAGACTCGCGAGGCAGCAGCAGCAGGTGCGTCAGCAAGGGGCAGTACATGGAGGGCTGTGCACTCCATGCAAGATGCATGGGACCGCAGGCATGATGTGCCTTCGACGCGCTTTGCGTCACCAGTCGCCATGTATGACCATTGCAGGCCGCCTCCGCACCAGGTGCTGCTGCAGCTGCAGAGGCAGAGGCAGAGCGCTTCGCCAACCGGGTGTGTGGCCCAGCATTGAACGAGCAAATAGTGCATCAACACCACGGTGTTTTTCCAGGGTTTTCCAGGTGTTTCTCATGCTGCAGCCTCATCAGCACCAATGCTAGGGCCCAACATTACAGGGGTCGCACGCTGCTGCACGTGTGCTTCACGCGCCCTGCGCCTCATCCATGTATCGCCGACTTTTCCGTACTACTCCCCGTGCCATGTTACCCTGACTGTGTGCAGGTTACCCTGACTGTGCGCAACCTGCCCAGCGGTGGCGACTGGAACTGGGCACGGTGAGGTCTGGGTGCACGTAACAGCAGAACAGCAACGGACAGCAGAACAGCAACTGACAGCAGGACAGTAGAGGACAGCATAACAGAGACTGACAGCACAACAAACCCACTAGACTGTAAACCGGGAACAGCAACCGACAGCAGAACAGTACATGACAGCTTAACAGCTCATGACAGCACATCTCACCTGACAGCACATCACACCCAGACCGAGCACCCAGACAGTCACCCAGACAGTCAACCGGGAATTATGAACCCTGCGTGTCAGGGTGTGAGGGTAGTTGCCTTTCCCCCTCCCCCCGCTAACACTGCTGCTGCCTCACACCTGCGTATCCACCCTGCATGCAGCACCAAGCGCTTTGTGGCGGTGGAGCAGGGCCTGAAGGTGATGCACGTGGAGAAGCAGGTGGACTGGGAGTTTGGCGTGCTGCAGGTGGGAGGCGGTGCGCAGCACAGGGTGGGGCGACTGGCGTGCTTGTGCTTGAAGGGACACAGCGAGAAGGGGGTTTAGGGTTTTAGGGGGGTTTAGGGAGGGCAGCAGGCAGGGCCAAGGTACAACAGAGGCGGCTGAAGTACAACAGGCAGACGAAATATAGCAGCCGAAATGCAACAGCTGAAACACAACAGCTGAAGTACAACAGCTGAAATGCAACATCTGGGATATCAGAGCCAAGGCACCACAGCCGTAACACCGCAGCTGAGGCACCAGCGCGCAGGGCTGCGTGCTGTATGCCTTTTTGGTTGACGCGTGTCACGCACCGAGTGCTGGGACATTGCCGTACATGGTTAGCACCAGCCGCAGCACCACCCAACCAACTGCGCTGTGCGCCACAAACCGTGCTGTACACCACCTACCGGGCTAGCTTAGGGGGTTCAGGGTTTTAGGATTTAGGGTTTTGAGGTTTGGAGTTTAGGATTGAGTTAAACCCTAAGCTGCCCCCCGTGCCCTGCCCTGCGCGCAGTTCTTCAACCAGGCCGACGCCGACGCGGCCACCGCGCAGCTGGGGGGGCTGGTGCTGGGCGGCAAGACGCTGGAGGTGGTGGCGGGGGAGGCGCCTGAGGTGGCGGCCGGGCGTGCCGCATTCCAGGCCGCGCGCAACAAGCGGGCGCTGGAGGAGGCGGAGGCGAGCCAGGTGGGCCTGGTCGTCAACAGGACCCTTTTACCCTAAACCCTACATCCTAAAACCCTAAAACCCTCAACGGGTAAAGTCATTAGGAAATCACACTGCACACAGGTTGAGGGCATGGGGCCTTGCAGCATTTGTTAGAAGATGATTTTCTTTCAGCGATCGCCGGCCCGATGTACAAAACCCTTTTATAAACTTGGTTTTTTCATGGGGCCCCATGCAAGTGGAGTAGGGTCAAACGGACATGTGGGTGCCCTGAGCGGCTGCAGGGCAAGGCGAAGCAGGCGCGCAAGGTGGCGCTGCCCTCACACATCTGTGAGGTGGTGTGCCCCTGGTGGAAGAAGCCGTACGGGGAGCAGCTGGTGGAGAAGCACAAGCGCGTCGCGTTCGCGCTCAGCCAGGTGCGGGGCTCCGTCACAGACGGGACGAAAGAAAGGGAAGGAAGAGGAAAGAAAAGGTATTTTTAGTGTTACGAAGTGTGATTGTTAGTGAGTGTTTAGTGTTAAGGTATGAGGCTCCGTTACAGACGGGAAAGCAGGATGGGAAGGAGAGGAAAGGGAACGCTGAGTTGCTGAGGCAGGTGCTTTTAGTGTTGCACAGTGTGAGAGCTAGTGATTGTTGAGTGTTTGGGTACGTGGCTCCATCACAGACGGGAAAGAAGGACGGGAAGGAGAGGAAAGGGAATACTGAGTTGGGCCAGGGCAGGCGGTGAAGTTGGGTGTGGGGCGTGCCCAGGTGCGCAGCGTGCTCGTGCGTGGTCATGAAGCACCTTTTCAGGGTTTATTGGGCTTAGGGTTTTAGGGTTTAGGGTTTATGGGTTCATAGGGGTTCAGGTAAAGCTCGAAACGCTTCACCCACAGTGAAGGGCCTTCTGAAGGCTGTTCTGAATGGCCCCGCACTTGCAATGTGTGGGGCCTCTGAAGGGTCCCGTCTGCGTGAGATGGCACACTGCCGACGCCAACATCAATCAATGTGTTGAGCACGTCTCATGACCGCCGTGGTCGTGTGTGTCTGATCCCCATGGTCGTGTGTGTGCGCGGCAGGTGACGGAGGAGGTGCAGAAGCGCACGACGGGGGCCGCCCGCCCCGCGTGGGTTGCAGCCGCGACCAGCCACGCGGGCGCGGGCCGGCAGCGCACCTG
>QAXD01000212.1:603760-614238 GCA_004335575.1 Haematococcus sp. NG2 | reverse complement strand
GCTCTGTGTAAGAGTGGCTCTCACTTCTACCCTGCCAGGGGGTGGTCAACTGGCGTCCCCGCTGCACCCACATGTGTGTCCAAGGTTCACACCAGCTCACAGCTCTTTGGGCACGTTTCTTTACTGTCTGGGCATATTCTTGCTGGTTTCTCAGACATGTAGACCCTGCTGGGTATGGCCTCAACATGCATTTATCGAGAGGTTCGTATGTTTAAAGACCACTGGTAGTCAAGATACCCACAGCTAAATTATTCCATACAATTGCAGGTTCACCCTCCGACGGGTGTCTCGCATGCTTGCGCTGGCTTCATCACCCATTTGCCCAGCGAAAGCAGCATCTCGAACCTGGTAGTGGCTCGATCCACGCGCTTGGAGGTATATGTGGTTAGGTGCGCCTGTACGCTCAACGTTTAATGGTTGATCTGAGAAGTGGCTTGCTGGCTGTAGCGAATCCGTATGCACATCGATGCTTATGCAGGTCAGGGAAGGTGCCCGAAGTGTCCAGCCAGGTTGATGGCAAACCCTCAGGGGGTCGGAAACACAAGCTGGAGGTGGTCGCATCCTACCAGCTGCATGGCGTTGTGGAGACTATGGCCGTGCTCAAGAGCAGGGCACCTGCGAGCCAGCTCGACGCGGTCATGCTTGCGTTCAGGTTTGCGCCATGCACTTATCATGGGTGGTACAACTTCCATGCATACTACAGGGTGGTCAAGAATAGCCCTCCTTGCATTGCCATAACACAGTGCACTTTGGCCTCAAACCATAGGGATGCCAAGCTGTCTGTGGTTCAGTGGGATGTGGCGACGCGTACGCTGCGCGTCTCATCCCTTCACTACTTTGAAGGGGAGCCAAGCCTGAAGGAGGGAGGACATGTGGTGTGTGCAGCTCAGCTAGGCACTTGTTCATGACCACCTGGGCCATTGCCATGCTTGGCACCGTCACTCAACGGTCGATGACACGCACTTCTAGTGCGCCCACGAGCGAGCTTGTTACAGGGTTCAATGTTTCATAGATCCTGAGAGCTATGCACCAGTGCGCAGTACTGGCCTAGGAACGCATGCTCCTTGACAAGATGACATGATGACATGTGAGTTGAACCCCAGCCTTACACTCGTGACGCAGGTGTGCCCGGAGCCTCCACGTGTGTTGGGAGATGCTGTGGGGCGCTTTGCTGTGCTGCTGCTGCGCGGCCATCACCTGGCTGTCGCACCTGCGCTTGAGGTACGAAGCAGCTGCCTGGCAGCTGATGCAGCGGGGTAACGCCAAGGCAACACAGCAGCAGAAATATGTGTATGACTTCTGAGCCCCCTGTGTGCTTCCAGGTACAGCACCTGGCGTTTGATATGGTCTGCAGTCTCCCATGTCAACCGTGTGCCTCCTTGTGGCCTTGCCCTTGCCTTTTATGATGCAGGTGGACCAATTTGAGCTTCTCGCAGTTGCAATGACTCAGCAGCAGCAGCAGCAGCAGGAAGCAGGTGCAGGGACAGCTCCCAACCCTATGAGCACAGCCGGCGTATGCCTTGGTGCAGCTGCTGCTCTGGGCAACAGTTACCTGCTGAATTTGGCCAAGATTGGTGGTGGCCATCATGTGCTGGCAGCTGGTGCACGCGTGGGGACTGGCTCAGGCACTGCAGCAAGTGGTGCAGCAGTAGGGGCACTGGCCGATATCAGGGACGTACGTGATGCAGTGCTACTGAACGGTTACACAGAACCTGTGCTGCTACTGCTGCACCAGCCGGACCCTACATGGCCGGGCCGATACAGGTGATGGTGGGAGGCTGAAGAATGTGAAACTTGGTATGCACAGCTTGGTTTGCATGTGTTTCAAGGGGTGAGGTCACAAGGGATGCCGCGGCAGTAATGCGGGGGGACCTCATTTTCAAGGATTCAATTTGTGAAGCATGTTGCTTGCATGCGTACATTGCGTAGGTACCTGCATCACAAACAGCATAGCAGTTGACGACACACCATGGCGTGCCTGCATAATGGTGTGCATAATGTATGCAGCATGTGCTCTTGTTGCGTTGGCAGGGAGCGCAAGGACTGCTGTGTTGTGACTGCGGTGTCCCTGTCAGTGCGGCGCAAGAAGGCAGCGGTGCTGTGGGTCTCCACCGGCTTGCCAGCTGATGCATATGCTTTGGTGGCAGTGCCAGACCGACCAGCCGCACTGGTGCTTTGCCCATGCTACGTGATGCTGGTGCAGCAGGTGATCATGGGGCTGTGAGGGGAGGGGCTGCGTCGTGCACAGCAGCTGTTATGGATTGTAGGGTGCATTATTTCACATGACCTTTGCATGTTCAGCGCATTGATGCACATGGTGCTGCACTTGCACAGTGTTTCGTGTGCGGGCGGTGCTGCATGGTACCATGGAATGCTTTATCATGGCCAATGCCACTGGTGTGTGCGCCACGCCCTGCCTGCTTGCAGAGCGCCCAGCATGCGGTGGTGGTGTCCTCGCGCGGTGTGCCAGGGGAGGTGCAGCCGCGGCTCAACTTTGACACAACCCATGAACCGCCTGGTGTCACAGCCGCACGTGCTGCACGGCAGTATGTCAACAACCTACAGCCCGAGGTACGCGCGATTTAACTGTGCCTGCCCGCCGCAGGTGCCCTGTATGTGACTGTAGCAATCTTTCAGCAGTACCAGCAGGGGCGTGCGGTCTTATGCCTGCAACCGGTTCCTGCTGCCAGATGCTCAGCGTCATATGCCATCCCCTCCATGCGTGTGTGCGCAGCTCGCGGCAGGTATTGCTCGCAGTGCTGCAAGGGCGCGGGGCGGGGTGGATGTGGAACTGGTCGCTGCTTGTGCGACGTGGGTCAGCTCCAGCACTGCGCTGGTGTCCACCGCATCAGGAGCGCAGATAGCAATCACTGTGCGCTTTGATGGGCCACCAGACAGGAGGCTGCAGGTATGGGCTATGTTAGGTCAAGTCTGAACCTGGGATGGTTGGAAAGGGCAGCGATTGGCAAGTTGTTGGCATCAGGCATCAGGACGTTGGAGGGCTGGGACCCGCGGCCCATAACTGAGCTCTGAGGCTGCGACGCCAATGTTTGGAAACGCAGGGCTGTTGCTGAATCGCTACCTTCATCTCAACAAACCTGCTGTGCACATGGCAGGTCACACGTGTGAGTGGTGCTCCCGCTGCATCCGCTATGTGCACCCTGGCAGATGGGCTTGTGTTCTTGGGGTCCTGGTCAGGCGACTCACTCCTTCTTGGTGTGAGTGTCACGGCTGCAGCACAGGACGCATCAGCATGTGCAGATGGTGCAACCGCAAAGCGCAAACGCTGGCGGCTTGGTGGGCGGGGCACGGATGATGGTGGGGATGGGGAAGACAACGCAGGGGAGGGCCGGTCATCGGGGCCACGCAAGCCGCGCTTGTGCAAGGGTGAGGACCAGGATGGGGGTCAGGACCAGGAAGGGGGTCCAGCTCTAAAAGTTGAGCCTGGGCAGAACAGAGGTGGGGCTGAGGGCAGTGACATGGATGAGGATGATGAGGAAAGTGAGGATGAGAGTGAGGCGGGCCAGGACCCGCTTGCCCCACCTCGTGTGGCGCTGACTGTGCTGGACAGCCTGCTGGGCACCGGCCCGGTGCGTGACCTGCTGCACATCGACACCTCCCAAGCTGCCACCGGCAATAACAGCCTCAGTGAGGCCAACACACAGCGCGGGGGCCCCACTGTATTTGCTGCTGTGGGGCATGACAAGACGGGCGCACTGGCCGCGCTGCACCCCTCACTCATCACAGACGTGGTCATCGAAGTGCCCCTGGCCGGCATCACAGGCATGTGGGCGCTGCACCACCGGCGCGAGGACGCAGCCCCACCGGTGGCCCCCGTGCCTGTGGAGGATGGCACATCAGGCATGGCGCAGGGTGCAGAACTGCCCGCACCCCATGCAGCAGCAGCGCCTGACGCCATGTCCCACCACGCATACCTGCTGATGAGCGTGGCGCAGCGCGCAACAATGGTGCTGGAGACGAAGGAGGAGCTGACAGAGGTGACTGAGAGCTGCGGCTACGTGACGGACCAGCCCACGCTTGCTGCGGGCAACCTGTTCAACCTGGCAGGCATCGTGCAGGTGGTGCCGCGCAGCGTGTGCCTGTATGATGGGCGTGAGAAAATGCAGGTGCGATGGTGGCAGCCTGCGTGGCGTCGTGCTGCACCATTGCAAACATGCTGTAGCCTGACGAACACATCTTCATTCCCGATAAGGTGTTGCCAGCAACTGTGACCACATGAACACCAGCATATGTGCATGGTGCTCATGCTGGCATCTGTGGCAACGCAGCGTGTTGTGTACTGTGCTGGTGTTGGTTACTGTGCAGGAGCTGGATGCGGATGTGCTGGCGCTAGGAGCTGTCCCACCCGGGGGTGTCAGCATCACAGCAGCCCAGGTGTGTGCCTATGTGCGTTCCTTTGGCTTGTGCTGAACTGCTTCCATCGCCAGCAGTGCTTGCACACACCTCCCGCCCGGTCAGCTGTGACGGTCATCCAGGCGATGATGGCTCCTCCATCAGCGCCCTCCAGTGCTCCAGTAACTGCCATCAGGCTCCTCCTGCACATATGCGCTCAACGCTTGGACATGTGCATGCCAACATGGGGTAGCGCAGCAAGCTGCCGCGTGCTGTGTTGCACCCAGGTGTCGGATCCCTTTGTGCTCTGCCGCTTGTCCACCGGCAGCTGGGTGTTGCTGGAGGCAGAAGAGATGAGCATGTGCCTGGAGCTGTCCACGGCAGCCGGGGGCGTGCTCTCAGCACCAGATGCAGCCCCTGTTACGGCTGCATGCCTGCACACGGTGCGTGCCTTGGCCTTGTGCACCACCTACCCGTCGACGGCTTCCTTCCTGTACAGCATCAGTGCCATTGAGACGAATTACGATCATCATCAACATGGTGTAGCATCGTATTGCAGCATTGTACTGTGAGCTTGATGGAATTACTCTGTACCCTTGCAGGATGAGAGTGGCTGGCTGCGGCGGCTTGAGGACGCATGGGCCGTGCGCGCATTGGGAGCTGCGGGCATGGTGTCAATCAAGGGCGAGGCTGCACAGGCGCAGGACGGAGGTGCAGCGACCGGACCAACTGGGGCAGCAGATGATGCAGCCAGCTCAGGTCCACCAGCCACAGGAGAAGCAGCGCCTGACCCCTCAAGCCTGGGGCCAGATGGCACCCTGGGTGCCATGCTCTTGCAACCAGAACGCCCGAGGAGTTACCTGGTTGTGGTCCGGGCGAATGGCGCACTTGAAATCTATCGGCTACCTAGCATGACCCGAATCTTTGAGTGCAGAGCATTTGGAGACGCACCGCGCGTACTGGCTGCAAGGAGCTGCAGTGATGGTGACGGTGGTGGCAACCATGCGGTGATTGAGATATGCATGGAGTCATTCCAGGTACTGCTGTACGTCTGTGCTGTTGCAATTTCCATGTTGCCCCTCCCCGTCTGTGCCGCAGGGTCTGTGCCGCACTGCCACGGCATGTTCATCAAAGGCAAATGAGCATGTCCTGCACTGGTTTATGTGTACATAGCGTGAACACTTTGACACTGAACCACACCTGCACACAAAATGCATGCAGGGCGAGGGTTGGGTCAGTGGGGTGCCAGCGTGCGAGCGGCCAGTTCTGCTGGCACTCACAGCAGGTGGCCAGCTGCTGTCGTACCAAGCATTCGATCGCCGATTGCCTGTGCTTAGTCGTACATCTCAGCAAGCCCCTGTGCCTCAGGGTCCTGATGCAAACTTGCGCGAGGGCTTGTGCGAATCACTCGGCTTTGTGCGTCTGGAAATTGACTGGTCTTCCCATGAGGAAGGGGCTGCAGTGCCAGGGGTAGCAGGTACTGCAGGCCAGAGCTCAGGAGCAACACCGCGATTGCCGCGCCTGACGCGGTTCTCTGGCGTAGCCGCCATCAATCCTGAGACCCAGGAGCCTGGCCCCAAGCAGTGTGGCGTGTTTGTGAGCGGCACACGACCAGTGTGGCTAGTGGCTGCACGAGGCACGCTGTGGAAGCACCCCATGTTGCTGGATGGGCCTGTGACAGCCATGACCCCCTTCCACAACATCAACTGTGCACATGGGTTCATCGTGTCGACCACGTCTGGGGTGATCAAGGTGTGCCATCTGCCCGCGCGCACACGGCTAGACTGCACCTGGGCCGCGCGCAAGGTGCGGCTGCCAGGCACAGGCAGCATCACGCGCCTGGCGCACATCCGGGAGGCATCGCTGCTGGCCGTCGCCACTTCACGCCTGGCCCCCACCAAGCCACGCTTGCCAGAAGAGGCTGGCGGCGATGCGCATGCCTGCGCAGCGTATGCTGCAGCCAACGCAGCAGCTGCAGCAGCAGGCAAGGAGGAGTTGGGGGAGGTGCGGCTGCTGACACTGCCATCCCTGCGACCCGCGCCAGGGACACGGCCGCTCGTCCAAGGGTATGGGGAGGCTGTCACGGCACTACGGCATGTGTACCTGCGGGACACCACCACCGATAACACGTTGCCTTTCCTGGCGGTTGGCCTCGCATCCCCTCTTGGCGAGGACTACCCGTGCCTAGGCAGGCTGGCGCTGTACACGGTGGAGCGTGGTGTGCGGGACCGCGGGCAGGGCGAGGTGGAGACGGTGTGGAACGTGAGGGAAGCGTTGTCACGTGAGGTGGCGGGCGGTGTGAGCTTGGTCCAAGATTTCAAGGGTATGCTGCTTGTGGGAGTGGGCAAGCTGCTGGAGCTGTACATATTGCGCAGTACGCCTGCTGCACATCCAGGCGGGACGCCGCAGTGTGCACTGGTCAAGGCGGCGTTCCATGAGATGCACGTGCTGCCCACATCCGTCACCCAGGTGCGCTGCCTACACTGTAGAGACCACCTGCCGCATGGCTCTGAAAATCAAACCAGGTGTCATGACCTCAACATAAACACGGTGCACACATGGACGCCCTTGCGTGGCATGTGCCGCCTCAGGTGAAGGACTTTGTGGCAGTGGGCGATGCTCACCGTGGCGTCACCTTCCTGCGTTACAGTGATGCAACCAAGGTGTGGTTGGAGGCTGACCTATCATCATGGGTCTGAGCTGCAGTACTGCACCATGTTTCTCAAGCATGTGCCTGGCGGGGTTATAAACTGGCTCTTGAACTGCGCCTGCTGATCTGGCTGTGCATGTCCCCTGTACAACCTGCCCGTATGACGTGCGGCTGCAGGTGTTTGAAGTCCTGGGGCGTGACTACGGTGCAGCTGACATTGGCCCTGTGGGGCTCATTATCAATGGGCCTAAGCTGCTGCTGGCGGCAGGTGACAGTGGCGGCACCCTGCGTGTGCTGGAGTACACACGCAAGTGAGTGAGCCTGGTTTGTATGACGTGTGTCAGCTGGATCAATGTGCATCCACGAGCAGACGTACAGCGCTCACTTGCTGCCCTTTCGCTCGAGCAGTCTTTGCTGGTCAACTCATGTTTGCTGTATGCTGCACCCACTGCAGCCATCCTGCAGGATGGGGTGGCGCGAGGCTGGTGGCAGGTGCTTCGCTGCACATCGGCACACTTGCCACACGCATGGTATCCTTGAAGATGTCCACTCCTGATGGCATGAACAGGTGCGGCTTGTGGGTCGATTTCTGCAGGGACATGCCCATGTGTGGGACGGTACATCATGCAGCCGGTGAGAAACATGCAGAAACATGCATTTCAAGCGGTCCGATGGTGTAGCTCAGTTGGTCTGTTGAATGTGCAGTCACATGTCATGTCTCAAATGTGTGGCACCAGCCTCCATCAGTACACGCCTTGATTGTGTGGGTGGGCGCCATCCGCAGGCATGCACTGCTGGTGGGCACTGCGGGGGGCAGTTTTGGTGTGTGGGCACCTGTGTGGGACGGCGCGGCTGGCGCACGGCTGGCAGCGCTGCAGCCCATGCTCGGGCGAGCTCTGCCGCATCCAGCTGGGTTGAACCCTGCCGCGTTCAGGTGGGCTGCAGCAGCATGGTTTGGGATATGCAAAATGTGCCACATGCAGAAGGACCTGGCGGCCGTGCCTGCTCAATTTGCACAGTCGCTACATGCACTGGCACACATGCGCATTGTGGTCATGCTTGCTGCTTCATGTGACATGACACGCAGGCGGCGGCACCTGCTGATCCCCCGGCCGCTTGGGGGTTGGTCCCACTGGGGCCCACGTGAGGCAGTACAGTCAGGTGGCGGGACAGCAGCACATACGGGCGCTCCACCTGGGGTAGCCCCAGATCTGTATGCCCACACCGGAAGTGTGACGCTGGATGGGGACCTGCTTGTGCGCTTCGCATCGTGTGCCCGCACGCTGCAACGGGCTCTAGCCAGCCAGATCTCGCCTCAGCAAGGTGGTGCAGGGTCCGCTGCCGGAGGGGAGGTGGGGGCTGCAGCCCTATTGGCGGACTTGGCAGCGCAGGCTCTTGCTGCTACACTGTAAGGTCACAGGTTGAGGGCCAGGGTGTAGCATCACGGAGCCAGCTGGCATGCCAAGGACTGGCACAGCAGCTATGGCTGTTCAATTGTTTTCATGGCATGTCCTGTGCATGATGTGATGGAAGAAGCTAAAGAGAGCGTGAAGCTCCTTGAGGGTACGGAACGTCCAGTGTGCTGCTCGCTCATGTGGGCGGTGCTGCATGGTTCCTGTATGTAACTTTCACAATCTTAGTATCTGCTGCTGTGCCTGTGCTCATGGAAGCGCAGCACACAAGGGCCGCACACAACAAACAGTGCCAAGAGTGACCCACACTCTGAATGTCTGACTGGCAAAGGCGTGCGCCTTGCAGTGCTTCTTCATAATTAGCACGTGAACTGATTAATCAGCTGCGCACCTCTGCTCTTGTAGCTGGGTGTGGGCGTGTGTGCGCAGGCAGGAAGTAGCGCAATGGGCATGCTTGGCAGATCACCTGCTGGGTGTCCGGTCTCTGCATCCTGAACGCCCTGAACCTGGGTTCTACACCTGTTGCAGCTGGACAGACAATTTGACTACCTCACAGCCGGAGCAGGCTTTGAGGCTACCCGGTAAGCGCATAAGCATGAGTACGCATACATCATCTGCTGCCTCTGCAGCAATGGCTACACAGCAGTCTGGTGAGAATGATGCATAGCTGCTTGCGCATCATGGAATCAGACCCCGAGCAACCTTAACAGTGCTGAAATTCGATTAACTGGCTCGTCTCTCATTTCGGCTGTCTTGTGGTCCAGAGCTCATGTGGCACAAGCTCATGATGCAAGCATGTGCGCCAGGACCAGCACAGCAGGGTTACCACGCATGCTGTTGCATCATTTATGCAGGATCAGACATGCAGGTGCACACTCTGGCTGCATGGGAACGGCACAGAGCAATGCTGGCGCTTGTGCTGCTACTGGCCGCGCCACCGCCATCTGCTGCAGACCCTTCCAATTTCGCGACGTTGTATGCCAGAAGCTGCACTGACCACCCCACACGAGGTAAGGCATGGTTCATCCTTCTGGCTGGGATGTGGAGCTACAGCACAACAGCAGGGACCAGCAGCGGCGCACATATCATCAAGGTGTTGCGCGACATGGCACATGCTGTCACACAGGTTCTACACAGGTCATGCCTGGGATCATATAACATCCATCTAACTACCAGGCCACTACCAGACTATACATCAGTAGTCTGTCTGTGTCTAGAAGCTTGAGGTGGGGCACATGCTCCCACAAACACCATGGGGTAAGTGTGTGATGGTGTGGCACGATGCCATCCACAGGTATCGACCCACACTTAACTTGGACCCTGGACAGCAGCCCCACTTTTGTTATCACACGTGCGAGCGACAACGCTGTGCTAACAAATGGGTGCCCGGGCGAGACTCATGGGTTGCAGGTGAGCTTGGAATTGCTCGTTATGTTGATTGCAGCATGGTTACCGCTGTATTGTGTTTTATTGCTTCAGTTCCCTGCAAACCCTCCCTCTGGACCCCCCGCTTGGGTAAGCATCATGCTCTTACACTGCAACAAACAAGAACCGTATCATACTCCAAAGATGTTGTGTGCCATCACAGATCACATTCCCTGAACAACGTGAGATGCTGCTGACTGCAAGCCAAGGCATCCTGCTGGCTCGCCCAGACTTCATTGACGCAAGATGCCCCAACCGCATCGTTCTCAACTCCCTGCGCAATGTATTCAACTACCAGCTGTTCCTGAACTGCAGTGCAACAGGTGCGGGCAGCTTCAGCTGGCAGCCGCTCACACGTCGACATGTGCCATGCTCAAAGTTGGCTTGAACCATGGCTGCAGATAGGCTATCTTCCTGTGATAACCACTGAGGCTGCAGATCTGCACCACAATCCTGTGTCATATGCCCCTGCAGGCTCAGTGGACATTGTGATCACCAGTAACACAGACGAGACCCAAGGGTTCCGCCACACCTCCATGACGTTGCCTATTGACAGCTCCTGTGCAGCACCTGCATGTCTTCCCCCGTCGAACCCTCCCCCACCCTCGCCATCCCCTAGCCCCTCTCCCCCCTCCCCA
>QAXD01000212.1:587520-603689 GCA_004335575.1 Haematococcus sp. NG2 | reverse complement strand
CCCCGCCGGCCCCCAGCCCGCCACACCCACCACCCTCGCCACCACCCCGAGCGCCTGACATGCTTCTCAACGCTACTCCCACCTGCACTCCATCCCCACTAGGCTACTCATGTGCACGGTGAGCAAACGGCCCCCTGGCAGCAGCTGGTGGCGCAGTGCCTTAGCACCACCTTGGGCGCTGCACCACGCCCTCCACTAGCCGCATGAACAGGATTGTCTCCTGCCAGTACTGCGAACGAGGGCCTGTTGTCGCCCACAGCCATCGTCATTCCGCACTACAGTCACACAATGCCCCCTAAGCCCGCCACTGCCAGAGTGACTGCCCCCGTTGCTGCTGTGGTCCTGACACCGCGCAGTGTGTTGAGCAGCGGCGATGCTGTGCTGCACTACTCCCTCGGCGCCCTCAACTCAACGCCTCCAGAAAACCCTTGCACACATGATTTGCTCCAGAGCTGGGGATCTGCCAACATAGGGGAAGCGGGTGGTGGGGATGCGGCCACGGCTGCCGCTGATGGATGGGTGAGTGCACAGTCCAAGTCCGCCTGCTTGATGCTGTGCACTCCACGCAGCCAACAGCGTCAGCTGGGATGATGCATCTCTTCCACCTCCTGGTCCATGGATCGCTGTTGTGTTGGCGCACATGATGCCTGCAGTGTCTGCTGACAGATGATTGCTGACATCACGTGTGTTCTTGCATATGCAGGGTGTGCTGCACATTGCCATGGAGGGTGCCACCACAGGCTATGTGAGCATTGGATTCACAGCAGCTGCAGGGCTCATGGTCCCTTCGGATGCGTTCATAGGCAAGGTGGATGACTTTGATGACATGAAGCCTTACGCCAACACCTACACGCTGACAGGCAAGTGCTCCGCTGGGAGCTGTGCATGTGTGAGTCCGTGTTGACAGGTGTTGTGGTCAAGCATACATTCCTGTGGCCTTGTTGGCTGGCCCAAGCTGTGTTGATCACATGCGTCACACCTCGATGCGCCCCACCTCCAGCTGCCCTGTTCTCACCCTCACCGGCCTTGTGATGGATGTATCCATGCAGACTATTCCCCATCAGACAGCAGCATCACCGCCACTAGCTGGGCCACATACCGCGCGGTACTGCAGACAGCAGATGGCCGCACCATCACATGCTTTGGCCGTACAGCGTATGTTGGGACTGATGCTGCGTCTGGCTCCGACCCCCTGTCCCGGCTCAATGCCACAAGCAGTACCGGCAGTGCCGCCGCAGGCCGCCGTGCTGCACACCACAAGCACCGGCGGCTTCAGCAGGCTGCAGCAGCCGTGCGCGCCACTCCCGGGGCTGCCATTATCCCCACCCTGGACCTCACGAGTGGTCCCATCAACCTGATCTGGGCCATTGGGGACCAATATGACGACAGCTATGGCAAGCACCCAAAGTATGGCGCAGTTGCTGTCGACATGTCTGACCCGCTGGCCATTTTGACTGATGTGCTGGAAGACAGGTGGGTCTGGTGCTCTGGTCAGGTGTGTGGGGTTGTGGAGTTGTGGTGTTGTGGTTTGTTGTGTTGACAGCGTGTGTTTGTTGTGTTGTTCATGGTGCGTGTGCTAAGGGGTTGATACCAGGAGGTTGGAAGGGGTTCCCGTTGCAAGCTGGTAGTTGATGTAGGAACTGCATGGTGCTGCAGCATGAGGGCCGATCACAAAGCCAAACATACAATGCTATGCCTGATTGCATGTACGTGCGCTTCTCTACTTCCCCACAGGACCAAGTGGTATGTGGCGCATGGCGTGCTGCTGCTTGTTGCTTGGGTGGTGTGCGCCCCACTGGCTGTACTGCTTGCCAGGCACAGGTGCGCAACATGCCTTGCCTGCACACATCATGTTCAGCTGATGTTCCAGGATGCCCAAGTGCACAGTGTGCGGAGGCACGATGCACCTGTATGCACCATCCTGTGCGTGTTGATGGCTGACCAGCACATGCACTTGTGCAGCCAGCCTGCGGGTGCATGCCCATCACCTGTGCGTCCTGGTGTTGCACTGGCTGAGGTGTGCAGGTGGCTGTATGGCGATGTGTTTGTGTGCAAAGGCAGCACGGCGCTGTGGTTCCAGGCACACATGTTTGTGGCGTGGACGGGCGTTGCGCTCAATGCTGCCGGCTTTGGCATCGCATACACGCACTTCCCAATGTGAGGCGCAGAGCGGGGGGGCGGGGCGGGGGGGGGGCCGCAAATGGATGATTCACTGTCCAGGAGCCTTGATCCACCAGGCCTGAGCGGCTTTACCGTAAAGTCACCATCCACCATGCAGCTCGCCATGCAACCAATACATCTCCACTCTGCCACGCAGGGCGCAGAACCATACTGCAGGGACCAAGAGTGGCCTGCAACTTGCACACCAGTGGTTGGCAATCATTGTCATGGCACTTGCGTGCTGCCAGGTGATTATCATCATGCATGCTCTGCATTGCTCTGTCGTCTTCCTCACTGCACTGTGCTGATCTGCCCAACACTGAATGTGGCTGGCAGGTCCTCATGCAGGCACTGTGCTTCACCATGCCATATTGTGTGCTGTCCAGAGATGCGAATCCCGCTCCCACTTGCCTCGGGGTGAGCACACATTTGGTTGAGCGGCACACTGTGGCGCAGGTTGTCCTGGCTCACGTGCTGCGCCCTCTGCGTGGTGCTCCGCTGCGTGGCGTGTGGAACATGTACCACCACTGGGTGGGCCGTACCATCCTGCTCACCGCCTGGGCGGGCTGCATCACCGGCGCTGTGCTGTACCACCGCAACAGGTGCGGGGCAGTGGCACGTGGCGGGGTGCACATGTAGTGTGCATGCTGTATTGCAATGCCGCACTCTGTTCATGTGTTGCATCTTGCATGCTGCTTGTGCGGGCACAACGCTTTGGTCTGAAGCCGACCAGGTGATGGCTGGCCTGTTGAGCTCAGTAGCCAGGTTTCTCACGTTATCCATTGTGCACCTGCAGGGGCGTCTCTCTGTCCAAGTGGCTGGTACCAGCCGTGGTGCTGCCAGCGGCTGCCCTGGCAGCTGATGCCGTGCTGACCGCGCAACTGTTCCGCACAAAGAACGCGGCACTTGCACGTGCGACCACGTACAAGCGCGCCAGCACCACGCGCACGCGCAGCCTGGGCAAGCTCGCGGACGAAGTCATTGCTGCCGCAGACGGCAAGGCCGGCAAGTCGGGAGGCAGCATGTCTGCGCACAAAGCGGGCGGCATCGCCATGTCCAGAACAGGTACCCCCTCCTTCCTCACACTGCCATCCGTGGACGGGGCGCCTGTGGAGATCACTGCCGGTGCTGGCAGCGCGCCGGAACCTAAAGGCCGCAGCTGGCTTGCTGCCATCCTCGCACCGCGGGGCTCACGCACACGCGCAGCTGGCGCCACGCCTGATGCTGCGGCTGCACCTGCTGACAGGAGCGACAACAGTGGCGCCGCAACGCCTGGTGCTGCAATTACTGGCCTGCCAGCTCTGATGGCAGGCGCTGGCCCGTGGACTGTTGAGGCGGTGCTGGCCCACCAGCGCTCACTGCGCATGGCCAGCGCACCAGCGGGTGCCACAGCTCCGGGCCATCAGCTGGGTGGGAGTGGGGTGGACGGAGTTGGCGTGGTGGGCCTCAGTGTGAGCCCCACTATGCCGCGCTAGTGAGCTGCTGTGTGCTGAGTGATGTATGTACAGGGCCGCGGGCAGGTGGGCTGTGCTGTGTGCTTTGCCACAGCATGAGCAGTGCGGTGCTATTGTGTGCTAAGATGTGCGTGCTCTGTGTGTGTTTGCATTGAATTTGATGAACTGGCTGGGGCTGAGCTGTGCTGGGTGAGGGGCGGAGGACCTGCGCTGGGCTGGGCCGGCATGCGAGCGACGCGCAACATTACAACGTGTGCAATGAGAGCGTGGTGTATGAGCGTTCCTGGGCCTATTTGTGGATGGTGCTGCGCAAAATCGTGCACACACGATGAGCCACCTTCACTTCCACACTTGCTTCAAGGCTTTGCCTTTTTGGAATGTCCACTGGCTGCGTGAGGGCATCTGTGCGAATTGTTTACATACTGCACCATCGCTGCGCTATGTATATTTGTTAAGGGTACAATCCTGTTACATGTTTGCAGCCTGCTGCGTGAGCTTCTGATCCACTGTTAGCCCCTTATGATACAGGTTGATGTGCGTGAGTATTAACCACCGACCTCAGTTATGATGTGCCAACATGTTGTACTGGGTGCCAGTGTGAAGGCCGTACGGAATGCTTCTGCGTACAAGCTTGCCGCCCACCATCTGCACATACCAACACAGTGCCATGCTTAGCCTGGCAGCAGTGCGGGAGACCAACACAAAGCAACAAGCTAGCTGGCCAGCAGCGCCGAATGTGCCCAAGCACAGGGAGCCCACGCACGCACCTAGGACGCTACCCAGGCAACTAACACAGGAAACCAACCATCACAAGGAAAAGCAGCGGAGGCTCTAGCAACAAAAGCTCCCAAACGAGAAGTACTCTAGGAGCCGTTAAGGGTTAAACCAGGTGGGGGGTACACGGCGTGCTGCAGCGGCCAGCCCCACGGCCGGGCTGAGTGGCGTGCAGCGTGCTCTGCTGCTATAATCAGGGATCCATGCGTTCAGGGATCCAGGCGCTCAGGTCACAGCTGTGCACGTGTGTTCATGACTCAAGTAAGGCTGCGCACAAGGCGGGGGTGCAGAGATTACACAGGCTGGCAGCCTGCATCGTACCTGCATCGTACCCCACATGTCTGCACAGCTGCATGGAGTGCATTGTCATAGCATGCTGCTTGCATCGATGTTTGCATGTGCAACCACTCGCATACTGCGCCTTGCCCCACTGGAAAAAAAACTGCTACACACCACCCTTCATCCCATCCCACATCTTGCATCTCTTGTAAAGCAGCAGTTGACTATGGGAGGGCAAGCCTGGCGCTTGGAATTCATTGGCATCAGTGCAGGGGACGAGTGTTTCTCCAGGAATCCAGAGAATGCATCTCAATCTTCAGCACTGCGCAGCATTCCAGAGATCATGTTGGTGCATTGCCTTGCTTGTTGTTGATCTGGCAAAGAACCCTACTTGCGTGGCATGTGTTTTAGGGCAATGCAGAAGTTGGCTTGTCATCCCTTTAGGGTTGGGTGAAACCGTAAACCCTAAAACCCTATCCTGGCTATTCGAATGTGTGGATTGAGCGCCCACTTCTTCGCATTTATATTACCTGTGGCTGCACCTCGAACATCAGCCAGCAACCCTTTTGCACACCGCAGGCCTACGGAGTGTCCCGTTCGGCGAGCAGACCCGCGAAGGCTAACGCAGGTCTGCAGTCCGTGTCACATACATTATCGAGGAAGGCGCACATGGGGAAATGGGGCTCTGAGCATGGGCATGGCCATGCATGCAATGGCACATGGCGCATGGCACACAGTCTGCCACCAAGCTGCATGTCCATCCGCCCGCCCGCACTCACAAGCTCAAGCTCACTGACCGCTCCTACTGCCTCTCACCCTTACACTGCTGCTCCAATGCTGTTGCAGCCTCCTTCACCATGCCTGGCGGAGGCGCAACTGGTGGGTGCGGGCTGGTATGGGGGTTCACGTGCCAGTATGTGTGGCCAAGGGGCTGCCGGTGACCAGCCCTGCCGTCGAGCGCCAGGCAATGTTTGATGCTGCAGCATGTGGCTGCCTGCATGAGGCCACAACAGCCTGCAACTGTGGGGGTGCAGCAGCGTTGGGCTTGCGCTGTAGGGCAGCGGAGGACCCCTGCAGCTGCATGTGTTGCGCCACGTCTACAGTTACTACGCAGCAGAAACTCTAGTAGTTTCAGTCCCAATCATTACAAAAGGCACGCCACCGGGCCACCAGGCCACCGGGCCACCGGGCATGCCCGAGAGCAGGTGGCTCCCCACCCCCTTTCATGCAGTGAATTCCCGTCCATGGCTCAGCTGTACTATTCATGCATGTGCATGTACAGGTCTGGCATTTGTACCACCAGTTCCAGACCCTTCTTTTGCGTCACCACATGTCCTGCTTGGTAGGTGTTGCTTGCCGCCCGCTGCTGCCGTGCTGCTGCTGCTGCCTGTCAGGTCAGCTTGGGGCTGCCATGCTGCAACACCGTGTACACCCACTCCTTGCAGGGCTTCAGCGGCTGGCAGGTGCACTGGCTGTGGCAAATGTGGATGAAGAGTACCTCACGCTGCCAAAGCACCTGCCAGTGGAGCTGCCGGCACCATTGCGGACCAGTATCTTTGTGCGCGAAGCCTATCGCCGGGTCATCCCGCGCCTGCGCATTGCTGAAGGCGGCATGCGGACGATAATTCCCGAGGAGTCTGCAGTGGAGGTGGGCGATGCAAGTGACGTGCCTCCGATGCCAGACACGACGATATTTCTGGGTAATGTGCTGACAGGCCCGCCAGGGTGTGGAAAGAGCTCCATCGCGCCGCTGGTGATCGCACACCTGGCACAGCACAAACGGCCGGTTTTGTACAGGTACTTCAGCCCCCGGTCACTTGAGCAGTACATCATGCTGGACTTTACCACCTCTCCCCCGCGCGTGGACATCGAGTACGCAAACGCACCCAAGCGCTTGGCAGGTAAGGTCCCTGCCGTTGTGTCAACTGTCGCATAGGATGGCCACACGCTGCAGCATGCACGTCCGGCTTGCCTCCACCAAAAGGTGTTCGCAGCTAGCTCAAGCCTCACATTGTGTGCACGGTATGCTCGCGCAGCGTACCTGCGATCCACTAAAACATGGCTGCTTTGGGATGGGCCATTCCATGAAAGGCGTAGTGGGCAGTTCAGCGGGGACGGGCCCATGCTGGTCATGTCCTCGGCAAATTATGAGGACTACCATAAGTTTGCCAAGGGCCAGTGAGTGCCATGCCAACAGATAGAGTATCATCATTGTTGCCAAGCATTCATCTGATGGCCACGCTGTCTGCGGCCTGTAGCCATGCCATACAAGACACTCAGTTGATAAGTACAGGTGGTTCAAAGCACGGGGGTTGCTGGCTTGCCTAGTTTTGCCATATCACTCGACCACAGACTCAAGCTGGCTCTGGCACCTGCCTTCGGCCACCTGCCATCAGCTACACTGCAACTGGTGCAACACTGCAACTGGTGCAACACTGCAACTGTTGTATATGTTACAGGGGCGCGGCGGTCATGTACATGAATGCCTTCACATTGGATGAGTTTCTCAAGGTAGCGCCCCTGTACGGTGTGTCCCCATCCACTGCTTTGGACCGCTACCGGATCTTCGGCGGTGTCATCCGTCCAGCGCTTGTTAAGCTTGAGGAGGAGACGGAGGCAACGCTACGGATGAGCGTGTCGGGCAAGGCTGCGCGCGAGCTGCTAGACCTTGGTCTGGTTGGCGACCGCAGCCAGATCAGCCACATGCTGGTGCACCTCATGGTGGGTGTTCCTTGCTGTGGTGGATGTAGAGAATGTCATGTCTGTATTCTGTTTTGGGTTTAACCCTACACCCTAAAACTCCAAACCCTAAAACTCTGAACCCTAAACCCTAAAACCCCTAGACCCTAAACTCTAAACCCTAAACCCCTCATTATCAACCGCAATGTATTGTGATGCTGCTGGGGTGCAGGATGGCGCAAATGGCTGCTTGTTCCATATCGTCAATGTTGCTCCAGCTTTGAGCAGTCTCAAACAACTCATTGTTACCAGTATGTCTTCAGCAAACTCTGCCAGGCCACAGGCAACCCTGTATTGAAAATCACTGCATTGGCTGGCCTTCACGACTGGCCTTGGATGGACTTGGCTGGCTGGCTGCAGGCGGACTACGAGTTCAAGCCAAAATATCTGGCGCTGGCCTCACCTGTGGTGCGGCAAATCATATACGAAAAGGCCTACCGCCACAATCTCAAGGAGATGCAGCTCCTGGTGCAGGGGGGCACAGATCCGCCAGATGTCGCTGGGTTTGCTGGGCACATGTTTCAGGAGTATGGGCACTGTGTGCTGCCAGCGGGCGCCATGCATGTCCACATGCGGCAGCTGCATCCCAGCCTTCAGCAAGTGGAGCTTGGCAGCAGGCATGCGTGGGGGAGTGAGGGACGCGGCGCACAGGGCACAGGCATGGAAGGAGGTGTGGATGGCACCTCTATGGCAGATCAGGCATTTGGAATGTCATCGCAGCTGCAGCATCTAGGCCTTGATGATGGGAGTACGCACCTTCCCAGCGTCCAGCGAGTGTGGGACAGCCCAGGGAAGGACATATCAGGGCTGCAGCATGTGTACCTGCAGCCACCCACAGTCAACAACGCCTCATGGGATGCGTACTATGCCCATGGGGACCAGAGGTATTTGCTGCAGTACACCGTCTCTCGCCGCCACGGCGTCAAGCAGGCGCCCATCCGCGAGCTGCTGAAGCGCTTGCAGCTGAGCGCAGACAAGGTCAAGCTGGTGTTCGTCGTGCCCGCGCAGCCAACAACATTGTACGACACGTTCAGCTGGCAGCCGTGGAAGGGGGTCAGGGGCAGCACGCTCACCCCCACCTCATGGCTGCAGATGGAGCAGTGGGTGATGAAACTCCCCTTGCAGGACCCCGGCCAGAAGGGGCAGTAGCGGCTCGCACACTGCTGGCACCACATAATCCCAAACGCATGCGACTGGTTGTTGCGCCCGGCATCCGGCCGCAGCACGCCACATGGGATTGATGGGAATTGCGGGCATCTGTGCATCCTTGCCTATCATCGAGCTTCTCATGCAGTGCCGTGGTATGTGTGGTTTGCAAAGGTGCATGTGAGGATAGGATGGGTGCCGCAACGGCAGTGCCGCCGGGTGCCCAATCAGGCGCTGTGTGGATGCAATTGATCATCTGGTTTCCTTCAATTCATCCACCCTTTTTGGCTTGACATCTCACTGCACGCCCTCTCTTGTCCACAAAAAGCGATAAGCATAAGCAGGCATGCATATGGTGATATGTGGTACATTCACCTGGAGGCTGCCGCGGCTCTGTTTGTAAGCCCAAGCATGGTGTTGTGGTGTGTGCGGGATGCGTGGCAACACTTACGTTGTGCATAATTGAGTGCAAACGCTGGACTGCATGGTGCCTTCAAGTACATGATGCGTGGTAGTTAGTGAAAGGCATGCTGCATGCCACTCATAATCACACGTCTGGCTTGTCCGCCTTCATGTAAGATGCTGGTGCATACTGATGCCGATGCAGCCTCGTAGGCGCACCCGTTGCAGCACGTGCTTGCCCATGAACAGCCATCATGTTTCATGTTAATGTTCATGTTACTCGAGCCTTCAGCCAGTCACGGGCTGATGAGCATTGCACGCGCCGTTGCGTGCCGGCAAAATTATGATAAGCCAATAGCAAGAAGAGTTGAGGTGACTACAACGCCAATCAAGGGTGTAGCCAAAATCTGGTGCTCGTGGCGCGGTGGAACCAAATGCCGGAAATGCGCCTGCAGGCCGCTTCAAATGCAGCGCCATATGCCTCACAGCATCTGCCAGACCCCCCTATTGCCTAAGCCTACCGGTACGTGCCTGGACAGGCTCCAAAAGGCGTGATGAACAACAGAGATCCTTCACATCGTCCTACTGACAGTCTAAGACACCGGAGAGGCACAAGGCATAAATCTGGAAAGGACGGCATCTCCAGCTACTCATAATTTAGATACTTAACAAGCACACTGTACCTCTTGAGCTGCAAGTGGTTTTCGATTGTTCTGGCTTGCTGCCGTGGTTGCTGGCCCGCCTATGTGTGCCGTCCTGTTGTCGGTGCCTTGTCGTTTTCTTTGGGTGGGTGTGCTGGTCTGCCTGCTTTTGTGTATGGGTCTCGCTGCTAGGCACCGGGTGCGTGTTCTGCTCTGCTTGCTGCTTCTGCTCTCTGTTTCCCGTCCCATGGTCGCGTGTTCGGCCTGTGTGTGTGTGTGACTGTGCACATGTTACATTGTTTGCTGAGCGGACGCAGCAGCTTGTACTGCCCCTGCCCAAAACCTGAGGTACATGCGGTCAAGCCAGCTGAATTCAGTGCGCCAAAAGCAATGTGAAGAGAATTAGGCGCAACGTTGAAGAGAGCAGCCTTGGCAGCAGGTGATGAGCTGGGGCCCTACCCTGGACACAGGAACAAAATACAGGGGTACAAGCTTACGTGGCAAAAAATGTTTGATTCATCAACCCCATGATATATCATATTATGTAAGCGTTTGTCACGGAAATGCAAAGCGCAAGCTGCGGCAGTACATACGGCACTACAAACAGCCAAAGAGGACGCGCAAGGCGATGAGGTTAACCAGAGTTGAATTTAACACTGCTAAACAAAAAAGGTGGATTGATGAACTGTTCATCTGTACCTCCGCTGACAGATGCATACATCAATCAGGTTTGTGGAATCCAGTACGTTGACGTGAATCCACGTCAATCAATTACGTTGCTGATATCCACACGGCCACAAGTTGCGAACATTGCACACATACAGCTAGCTCTTATTTTGACCAGCAGCGCACTTCCAGTTGATACTTTGAAGAACGACTTACAGATGGCGTGTACGTATCCAGCTTTCCATGCCTGGCTGAGCCTGAGCGCTGGCCCCCTGGCGCTTTGCCTCTTGTTGTCAGCAGGGTATGGCGTGCATGGCCAGACTCCAACAGATGCCAGCGACAAGTTGGGGGACCCAGTAGCCAAGGTAAGTCGCATGCGCGGCTGGACCGTACGTACCGCACATGCTTGAAGGCTTGCACACAGCCTGCTGTCCATCAGCTGCCAGGCCCATCAGTGAGCTGACCCATCGTGTTGCACCACCTTGCAGATTGTGGATGCGAAAACTGAGGCAGTGCTGCTGGAGGTGAGGGTGATGGTGCTTGGTGCTGAACTGTGTTGGAGCTATGAGTTGCGTAGTGGCACCGTGCTTGCGCAGCCCACATGTCTCACCCAGTCACCAAGACCACACAGCTTAGCTCAGCCATGCTGCTTGAAAGAAGCGCCACTTTCTCAGGCTGCCCGCCGTGCATTTAGGATGCGGCAACGCTTGCATACATCTTGCATGTGGCTGCTGCAGTTTCCTTGCCTGACTGTCCCTGGAAGCCTGCTGTGTTGGCACAGATCACGCGTGCGGCCACAGCCTTGCAGCTGACCACCGACTTTGATGTGCTTGCATTCGCACTTAATCTTGAGTACCTGGTGAGTGGTGCCGTGCAGTACAGCACCCGGTAACAAGCAGGACAGTGCCTGGTGGGCATTGGGCAGTACGTAATACCTACAGGTCAAGGCCGGGTGCCATGGTGCCTTGACAAGCTCCAAGTTGTGTGGGCTCCTCGCGCTGGCCTCAGCGCCCAGGACCGTGTTGTGTCACGGCAATCTTTGTCCATGGCTCCTGTGGCGGGCGCATGCGTTGACTTCTTGTGAACCTGATGGCTTCTGTGCCGGGTTTTGGAATACACAGGCGGCAAACTTCTTTTCCTGCAACCTTTTTGGCAAGCCGCTGGACAAGTCACTGACAGGGGGTGGGCCTGACCCTCTGGGTGAGTACACCGCACCCTGATATGATATGATGCTGCACTGGATTGCGCAGCGACGCGTCTGACCTGGCCTTGCGCCAGTGCTGCGGCATGAGTCATACTTCTGATGCCATCTAGCACCACCATGAGCAGGTTGTGTGGCGTGGATGCTGCTGCTGCTGCAGGCTGCAGTAAGGCCAACCTGGATGGTGTGACACTGGCAGCCGCCAAGGAGATTGCGGCAGACGAGATCTCACACGTCATGCTGCTGCGGTGCGCGTATGGAGGACAGGTTGCGTGGTGGTGATGGCTCTGACGGGTCTGACCCAAGTGAGCCCATTTTGTGCACGTGTGGTTGTGTGACCCGTTGTGTCCTGCTTCTCCTCCTGCTGTTATCAATCTTATTATAAACTTCATGGCTTGCCCATCTATCATACCACACCGCAACTGTTTGTGACACACAACATGCCCCACAGTGCGTCGCTGGGCAAGATGGCTCCACCACAGCCGCTCATTGACCTCAATGCAGCCAAGGTCTTCATTGAACAGGCGGTGCGTGTGTACTGTGTATGCTGACGTTTACCGCGATGGCCATCATCCAGTCTTGTGCAACAGATCACCTGATGCGGCATGTGTGCTGGATGACTAGAGTCGATTGACCGTGATGTGGCCTCATGCTGACGAATACACTGCAGCTGGGTGCCAAGGGCGGCACTGGCTACAACCCCCAGGCCGACTCCACTTCCTTTGCAGTGGCATACTTTGGTGAGTTGACTGGATGTTGTTATGACTGATCCAATGCTGCTCCCTATGCCCTGCACTCTGGAGGTGGTGTGCATTGCGCAGGCGGGCACATCACCCATCGCCTGGGCTCCCGGGCCTGATGCTCATCCCGCCCACCCCGCATATGGTCTGCCCGCCGCCGTATGGCGCGGGTGCCCTGTGGCATCAGCATGTTGCTGTTGACCACGGGTGGTGTGACGGTCAGCTGTCGCCCTCTGCAGTGCTTGCTTCTAACAGGGTGCTAGGTGCTGTAGTGGGGCGGCTCCCAGTATTCAGGACTAGCTTGTTGGGCATCTAGTGATGGTGTTTGGCTAGCGACTGTCAGGCTCCAGCATGCAGAAACATCTGTGAAACTCCGTGTTATTATTATAAATAGCAATGTGAACAGCACGGAAGCCGCTGCTTCTGATTCTCCAATCTGTTCCCTATGCTCTCACTATGGTCACACATGCACCCCTGTGGGCTGCAGTTGTGTTTGACGTGGAGCCCACTGCGTACCGCGTGAGTCCCGTTGTATGGCCGTACTGCAGCTCGAACCCTACGGCCATGGCTCACCTGACACGGCATTGCTCACTCATGCATCTGATGTACATGTGTCCTGTGTGCCCAATGATGTGCTTGGTTTGCACGCTGCACATCACGACACATACATGCGCAGGGCGCCGTGTCGCTGCTGCGCCACCCCCTGCTGCGCTCCTCCGGCGCGGGCCTGCTGGGCACCGAGTCGTACCATGCCGGTGTGTTCCGCTCCATCCTCATTCCTCAGGTGTGACCTCTGCCTGGGCCGCATCAGGTTGGAGCGCGTGGTCGGGCTAACTCTTCAGACCTTTGTGGATGCTGTGGGCTTGTACTGCACCGCAGATCCTTCATGTGTTTTGCTGTATCAAACGACGCGCACACAGCCGCACATGTTGTCGTGGGCTGCCTCTTTCTACTTGTTACCAATAACCATACACGGCCGTCTTTTGTGCCTGCAGTACAACACCCAGGTGCCTGGACTGGGTAAGACCGTGGGTGAGGCGACCAAGGCCGTGAGCGACAAGTGGGTAGGACCATGTCACCTGGCTAGCATGCTTTTAAGAATCTCAACCACCAGCATTTTGGCTGTTGTGATGCGCAAAAGCACGCAACACCATGTCAGTGCAGTGCGTGGTGACCCTGCGCACTCTGGTGGCATAGTGACCTGCAAAATTGTGTGATGCCTGCTGGTGGTTGGCATCTGGCGCACCACCCAGTTGCTTGCGTGCACATGCCACCACTCCCCATCGGCATGGCGTATGTCGCACTGCGACAGGCGTGACATCCTGGACCGTGGCGCTCAGGACTCTGACCAGGGTCTGAGGACGCCTAGTGGTAAGAAGTGTTTGTGTTGGCATAACGCTTGTGTGTTCACAGCCTGTTAACCTCGAGCCAAGCCAGATAATATGATGGTACCGGATCACCGAGGCGCCCACCTTGGACAATTTGCAAGCGCTGACAACTTCATCCCAACCGATTCCAATGGCCTGGTATATGCGCGCTCACCAGCACAGGTAAGGCATGGCTTTGTGTACTTTCAGGCTGATGTGGATGATAGTCGCAGCTGTTCTGAAGGCAGGGAGACTGTACAATTTGCAGTCACCGCAAACAATTCCACGCACATGGAACCAAAATGCACGAGAACTACCCACCCGGGTTATACCTGATCACTGTCAGATGCCATCAAACGTCGCACACAGATCCTGTCCATCGTGTACGATGGCGGTGTGAACAGAGGCGGCTTCTTCCCTCAGGGTGCGTATATGGATGGGTGTGAGTCTGGACTCAGGTTAACAGCATGTTCACCTGCTGCTGCTCTGGAGCCATGCTTGTTCACATGGCCACTGCTGTGCAAACATTAGCCAAGGTCTCTTCACACGGGCCGCATTGCTATCGAGCATTGAAGGGCTGTGCCCCCTTTCATTGCCTGACCAGGCAACTGCCATACTTTGATGATTTGCTTGCTGATCATGTTGTGCATCCGCACGTGCCATGCAGGCTTCAACGGCCGCGTCCACTCTCAGCTGCAGGGTTGATGACCGCTCCTTGTGCTGCCAAACATATGGGTGTGCTGAGCTTGGCAAACTGTCCACGCTGATCATGTTCTATTAAGGGCGGTGCTAAACGCATGCTGCTGCTGTGTTTGTTTGCTGATCAATGGGAAGGCATGCAGTGCAGCAGGGATGTGCGACTTGTGGTAGTGGTCGCATTATTGAGAGAGGCTTTCTCACGTACATACCACGCGTACATACATTGGAATGTATATTCAAGCAAATGCAGAACAGCAAAGAGCAAGCCCGCTCGTGTTGGTGTTGGATGCATGCATAGCGTAAGGCATTGATCATGCTTTGTGTAACAACATGTATGCATGCTACCAATACAGCGCCCATGATCAATGGAGTCTGTGAGCATGCAAGCGGGTGACTTTGAAGCTGACCCATGGCCATACCAGCCGGCCTGAATGTGCCCTCAGCTGTCAAAGAGTTGTTTGTCCATCCTGTCCACGCGCTCGGTAGTGCGTCGTCACTACCCAAGAGTGTGGTCCTGAGAGGGTGGTGTCTTGCCAGCTGCAGGTTCTGGGGCTGGAGTTGCGCAAGCCACAACAGGTGAGTGTTGTGAGTACATATCGTCCTGCTGCCATAGCAAAGCTACTTGTTACATCAAGTTCTGGGCATCTGGTCGGCCCTGGCCCAGGAGGAGGACGGTGCTCTCCTCAAGACTATCCGTGTGTGATGCTCTTTCTATTTGCACATGGGTGCGGATGTGCCTCGGGGCGTGTCCTCCAGGCCTTGGTGCAACTGCCGCCTGCCGTGTGGGGTGCCCAGGAGGGCGGGGCGGTGCTAGCCGCAGCATTCCGCTGTGCCCGGGCCCTGGTGCCATTGCATGCCAGTGTTTGGGGTGCTGGCCCTCCCGCCTACCCCTGCGGCAGGTGCACGAGGGCACCCAGACTGTGCCAGGTGATGGACACAGTGTTGCCCTGTGTGGGTTGAGCCCTGAGAAACAGGTTCATGTTGGTGCATTTATCTTGTGTCAAGCCCCTCACGCAGCTCCAGCGACAGCCTGTGGAGGCCGAGTGCCGCGCGCGTCATGCGCGTTTCGTCGCGGCGGCCGACACACATGTGCCCCAACAAAACCTGCTGCATGCCTGTGACCGCTTTGCTGCGCTGCAGCAGCACGTGTGGCGCCTGAGCTGGGACAACCAGCACAATCAAGGAGGTCTGGCGGCCCGCGGCTCTGGCCCGTGTCATTGGCGTCTCCTCGTGACACATCCTCCCTGGCCGCATGTGCAGATATGGTGCGTTCCTTGCCGGCGCGTTCCCCCAAACCAACCCACACCACCACCCTTCCCTGCCCCGTCTGCTTGGCCAGCCCTGGACAGCCTTGGTTTGTGCCGTTGGTGCAGCTTGCGCAGCGTCCAGGGCCGGCTTGGGGTGTGCCCTGATCTTCAGCCGGCGTGTTGTGCCTGCTCGTGTCCTGCGCGGGGCGTTGCCTCTTGCCTGTGTTGGTGTCCTCCCTGCTGGCTGATCTGGGGGCTGTCCAGTTGGACCCATGTGTCGCTTATTCTGTGGCTCTCAGCTTCGGTTGGTTGGGGGGTGCCGGCTTGATGGGTGTGGGTGAAGCTGGGGTGCATCGAGTGGGTGCGCTCGCTGGGTGGGGCCGCCTTGCGGGCGCTGCGGCACGGGTGGGGGCGGCCACTGCCGTCACGCTGGGCAGTTATAATACACCTATGCAAACAGTGCTGCGTCATGCGCGGTGGGTCCGTCGCAGCAGCCGACTCACAGGTGCCCCACCAGGACCTGCAGAACGCTTGCGACCGCTTTGCCACCCTGCAGCAGCGCGTGTGGCGCCTCAGCTGGGACAACCAGCACAAGGAGGTCTGGTGGCGCATGGCTTTAGACGGCGTCATCGGTGCCTCCTCGCGGCACATCCT
>QAXD01000212.1:526874-585481 GCA_004335575.1 Haematococcus sp. NG2 | reverse complement strand
AAATTGTCTATTGCTGGGTGCTCGGCCCGGCTCTGCTGCGTTGCTGCTGCCTTTGCTGCTGCTGCTCCTGCTGCTTTGTTGCTTGGCTGTTGCTCTCTGTGGTCCCTAGTTGGCCCTGGCGGAGTGTGTGTTACATCAGGCCCTGGATAGGAAGGCGTTCTGCCCAGGAAACCTATTTGTGTAACAAATTTCGGAGTTGTGTGAAATCACCGTGGAAATTGCTTCCATAGCTCAGCTGGTTAGAGCGCACGGCTGTTAACCGTGAGGTCGGCAGTTCGAACCTGCCTGGGAGCGGTGCCATATTGTTGTACGTCACTCATTTAAGAATTGTTGTAATAACCTCGGTCCCGATCTTCGTCCCTGCAAAACGTTTTCGTGATATCTAGGTCAATCCATCATCCGGGTAACGCTCCGGCTACATCAGGCACAGCATAACAATTCGCTCCCAGGCAGGTTCGAACTGCCGACCTCACGGTTAACAGCCGTGCGCTCTAACCAGCTGAGCTATGGAAGCTGTTGTCACCCATACCGACCACTGGCGATTTTTGAAATATATACCGGTAGGCTAAGGATAGGTCACGGTCTCAAATCCTGCTGTCTACGTTTTAAAAAACATGCTCAAACAGGAGTTTCAACGGTTGTTTGCACTCGTACTCGACTTACAGAGTCGAAAGCGCACGGATGCCGCGACAAGTGAGGATTTAAAGCTGACTGCTGTGATGACAACTGTCAAGTGCTCCACTCACAAACTGCCAAGTGCCTACCGCAACAAGTCTGTTGTCGTGCTATGCGCTGTAGCTGTAGAAACACCAAATTCCAATCGCTCAATCCACAGTGCACTTGTATCTCAAAGTGCTGACATGGCTCAGGTGTCCAGTCCAGCGTGTCGCGGACATCAAGATTGAATCTGCCTGATTCTTTTGTATGGTAACATACACGGGTAACATACATATCTTGAAAACCAAGCAGCGGCAGTGTCGTGTTATGGGTGCAGCTGTCAACATCCGACATGAAACAACAACATGCTTGGCGTTACACCTGTAGCCAAAATTAATCGACCAGGACACAAATCCTGGGTATGATGCCCAACAGCCTGAGATTATGCATATCTACGTACATCGTCCATCCGCTATGGTTGGGTTCAGCGAGGTGGGCACCTGGATCTGGCTGTCGATTACATCTTGCGCGCCTCTCCATCCATTTCATAATCCTTGTCTGCCATCATGGCCTTCACTTTGGCCTCGTAAACCAAACGATCACGCTTTGGTCCAGCCTTCATGCGCTGCATTGTGTATGTGCGTGCAAGGTGACTTTGTTGAAGTGGCTGGATTGCTGACGACATGCCTAATGCCATCAGGGTCAGAGCGATCGGCTGCTGGAGCATGTCATGTCCTAACTGGCCGGGCCCGTGGTGCTGCTCAAGTATGGGCTCTGTGCCATATGCACACTGCACAACGCAGCCGCATGGCATGGACGTGGCATGCAAGTTTGCCTTACCGCACGCATCTGCTCCTCGTTATAGTTAATGTACCAGATGATGAAAGCTGTCGTTGCAGTGGCTCCCAGTAGCACTTGCGTGCCCCTTGACAGCACCATCACCCTCGTGTGCAGTATTCACCGTATGATTGCATCGTATAGGGAACTGCAGCGCACAGCCTCGGCAAGCGCAGAAAGGGCTCGGCACATGTGTGACCACTGGTTTGTAGTGTCTCAACATGTCAGCTTTTACCTGCTTTTTACCATCATGGCCTGCTTTTTTAGCCAATCGGGGCTCTCATGCCGCAACCCCTCGGCTAGGGTTTTAGTGCGCAGAGTTGATAGATTACGGGTATGCACGCGTAGCTTGCCCCCGTACAGTAGCAGCAACTCACAGGAAACATTGGAGTGCGCACCATCCCTTGTGATGTTGGACAACAAGTCTGATCCTGCATTCACGAAGCTGCAGCTGGAAGTGGACGAGGTTCCGGGCAAGTACCGTTCCTGCCTCAGCGTATCATGGATCATCATGCAATCAGCCTCATTACAGCTCAGCCGCGTAACACTTGTTTCATTGTTCGAACTGCCTGTCGCTGCAGGCCTGATGCGCACTCTCACTTGGGTCCTGAACGGTGTGCACGCACAGTCACGCGCTACTGCTACACGGGCCGGGAAGGCAGCATGTAGCTGTGTATCTGTGCTCTTTGATTCTTACACCTGCCTGCTTGTATGCACAATGGCACCCACTTCTGCATTTGTGCGCACAGGCCTTGGTGTGCGTGTGCAGCAAGCAGTCATCGAGACGGTGTCAGGCGTGGCACGAGACACATTCTGGGTCACAACGATTGCTGGAAAGAAGGTGGTACAAAACTCCAGCCTTGAAGCTCCAGCTTGCATTGAAGGCTGCACTGACCTGAAGCTGTGCTTACTGGTCCTGCCATTGCCAGTAGCTGTGCCTGTCAGTAGCCCGCGGCTGCCCTTGCTCACATACACTAATGCTGGCATGTGCTGCCTGTAGTACAGTTTGATGTCTGACTGCCCGCAGCTGTCGGATGATGAGGCCGTGCTGCTCAAAGAGCGGGTGTCTGACTTCTGTGTGGCATGCCAGCCCAAGTGCGCCAGCCCCACGGTGTGCACATGCTTTGACATCAGACCATCCCAGTTGTTGCCGCAGCTCACGAACCGCATGGTTCAGCCACAAGTGTCTGCTTCTTTGAGCCTCGCAAGCTGGAGTGGTCACCGGTCTGGGTGGCACCTCATGAGCGTCACAAAATGTGACGTGCTGTTCTGGTTTGTTCTGGACACTGTACAGGAGTGGTGCCACAGCAATGTGCACATCTCAAACCGTGCGCACCCACAGGTACTGAAGCTGCTTGCATCCACCCTGTGTTCGCTGCAAGTGCCAGACCGTCTGCGCTGTGCATCCAACATGCTCGCTGGCTGTCCTGTTTGTTGAGCACGTCATGAGGGCGCGTACTTCAGCACGGTCGGAACATACACACAAGACGCTGCGGGGTACAGTACATCGCATTGACGATCATCTCAATAGCTGACACATGTCTTACTTTGTCCCCCTTCCCGTTTTTCCTCCTTGACTGCAGTGGACCGTGATGACCATTGCGGGAGAGCCCAAGCGGGCGGGGTTTCTGCTAGAAATCGCATCTGTGCTAAGCGGCGTGGGTGCAGAGATTAAGGAGGGTGAGCAGCTACTGGGGGATGCAAGCCTGTTGCAGTACCCTTTGATGCTGGCTGCACTAGAACCTAGTGCAGAGCATATGCTGCCACATACTGCATGTCCCTGCAGGCTACATCCAAGGCACGCCTGCAGGCCCTGGTGCCCCTGTGGACATTGCACCTCCTGGCCACGACTTCCAGGCGAGCGGCCGCTTCTTCAAATTCCACCTGGCAGACCGCATGGGAGGCAAGCTGGTGAGTCAACTCACATTGTTGCTGTCCATGCTCTGTCATGTGACGAAGCGGGAATCGCTTGCGATCCAATGCGAAATGGATTTTACTTTGTGATGGCCATGAGGACGTGTGCACGCATGCACATTGCAGGATGCCGCACGTGTGTCAGCGATCCTGTTCACCTACGATGTATTCACTGGGCGGTAAGATAGAATCGCATCGCAAACTTGAGCCAGCACGTGATGATGCATTGGGCAACACTGCCCCCTGAAGCGCTGTGACTTGCTTGCCCGCATGCGCATCCGTGTCCGCACACCCTTCCCAACAGACTCCCATGGCTGCATTCACCACTCAACAGCTGTGCACTGCCGCCATCACCTGCCGCACCGGTGCTGCAGGCCAGCCATGCCCACTGTTGCCCCCAACATGGACGCATACCTCCGGGGTCAGGAAGAGGTCAAGGGCTGTGAGTGAGGCAGCGGTTGGGTACAGATGCGTGGGCTGGTGCGCCCTGCAAACCTCTGCAGGTTTGCATAGGTTCTGAAGCAACATGTGATGGATTGGGATGACAGTGATTGTCCACACAGGGTGACAGGTACCCGTAACCACACTGATCGGCATGGCCAGTTTTGATATGCTCGAGTTTGCCTTTGCAGTGCTGTTGTAGCGATGTCTTGGTTCCAGCCAGCCTCAAGTGAAGTCATATGTGGGCACTGCAGCGAAGCATGGTGTTGCGAGAGCGCGTGCATGTGGGTTTCCTATTCAAGGTGTATGCGGTTCGCCTTTTTTTGTCTGCTTTTCATCTGTTTGTGTTTGAAGTCATTCCACTAGCCTGAAGGCTAGTATGCACAGCAGCGTCCCTGAGGAGGTGCAACAGTGACCATGGGCAGCCCACCTCTGCTGCAGTTCTGATACATTTGCCTCGTAATGTGTCCCTTGGCAAAACCTATGTGGTTGATGTGTCATCACCGTTGTAATCCCAAGTCATGTTTCATTGAATAGTGGCTCATAGTTTACAAAGCAACGTAAACTCATATTGGTACAAGATACAGGGTGGCGCTCGATCGTTGAATGATTGAAGCCCAAAGCGCCTGTACAACTCCAAGTGGGCATGTGCAACACACCACCTTGCAGCCTGCTCCAGCTGTTGCCCTGTGACTAACTGATGTGCTCACCATCCCTCCCATGGCTCTGCCAATCCTACTCTGCCTCCATCGGCGCTGCCCCTTCTGCCCCTTCCTCAGCTGCTGCTGCGGCCGCTGCTGCCCCACCCTCCTCAGCTGCTGCGGCAGGGGGTGCAGCCGGCTCCTCCACAGCCATAGGCGCCTCCTCCTCCTTCAGTGCCGCAATGTACGGCTCCAGCGCATCATCCTCCAGCACTGCGGGAGAGGGGGACCAACAGCCACATGCTGCCTGGATATGCCATACTGCGGGGAACATGTTACTGTGCTGTGCTGCCAACGCCATACCACATGCAGGCAGATGCTCCATACAGCTATACATAGCGCCTTGCCAGCCCATGACCGGCTCGCTTGCAATGCTCCTGGTTCATGTTCAGTCTCACACGCACAAGCACACATTCCCACCTGTGAATGGCGTATCCTTGCCCACAATTGCAATGCTGCTGTTGACCGCCGTCAGATCGCCATCCTGCAGTGACCCTGAGAGTGACTTGAGGGCATGACGGATGAGCTCATCCAGTGATGCGGCTGCAAATGACTCGAAATGCTTCTCCAGGTACGTCTTGGCAGCCTGCACAGGCAAGTCGGCGTCCAAACGCAAAGGTGTTCGTCTGGATTGGTGGTACATCTCAAGTACAGGATAGTCATTCAGCTGGCAGACACTCACGCGTCTGGAACACAATGCCCCTGTGCAGATTGCCCCAAGGCAGCTAACGCAGAGCACCAGTCTGAGGAGCACATCAGTTGTTACTGGGAGTCGCCACCCAATTACAACAAGTTAAGTAACATACCTGTGCACGTGCGCCTATCGCCATGGCCTTGTACTCATAGTAGTTGCCTGATGGGCAGGTGTTGAAGAGGTGCGCTCCTGTGGTGTCATAGCCCGCAACCAGCAGGCCCACACCTGCACGTGCCGACACCAGCCCATTCAAGGTAACCCCATTCCCATAACAGGCGAACATTAAACAGTGCCTCTGTGAGGAGCACGGTGGTAAACCTGCCGCCCAGCCATGGTGGCAGCGCATACTGCAAATTATGCAAGAACTGCATGCAAGGTTGTGCCATAACGCCAAGGTCCATCTGTGTGGCCATTCTCAGCGTTCAAGCGCACCGTATGGCCGCTTCCACGACCGCTGTGTGCAGATCTGGTGCTTGTCTGCCACTTGCCGCACAAGGCGGCCCACTGGCATGGGGGACTCGAACACAAATCTGCATGAGTGGCATTAAAGAGGCGTCTAGTCATCACGTGGCTCAGCCCACCTGACTGGTGACAGAATGAGCAGATGCAACAGTTGCAGAGGGCTGGATCTGCCATACCACCTGATGTGTGCATGAGGTGAGCCTCATGGCAGATCTGAACCCTTGATCTGACAACCGCACCTGTGATTCAGGCACTCGTTGCGCATGTATTTGCATAGCACACGCCCATCCGCAACCATGCCCGCAATCGCGATGCCCATATGGTCATCAATCTTGAAGGTCTTGCGATGGTATGAGGACAGCTCCGACTCTGAGCGTTTAAGCGTCGCTAATACGACGTGCGTATCGCTCTGCGACAAATGTGGCAAGCCATAAGTAGAAGCCCCAGAGCAAAATGACGCCGCTGCACACACCTTGAGTCCCACTGCGCAGCTCCCCTGCTTCACTGCCTCCATAGCATACTCCACCTGGAATAACCGGCCTTGCGGGCTCCAGGTGGTGACATCCGTATCATACTGCAGCCAGAATTACGACCTGAACTGAGTACTGCACACCAGAATACTGGTGAGTGTTTATGCGCACCTGGTTCCTAAACATGGCACTGCCAGATCAGATCAACGGATGATGATGATGATGACCAATTTTGCGCTTGCTTCGTAACCAATCAAATCACTGCGACGATATAGTTGAAAGACACTGACGAGCCCCTGCTGTATCACTCTCATCGGTCACATGCCTCTATGCAGTTGATTTAGATAGCCTTGGAGCTGGTATAGCTAGCCACCTACCATACCGATGTGCTTGCCCACGCAATGCATGGCATGCATGCCATAAGCTGGCTGTCATACAGTACTTGGAATGTGTACACGAGCCCCCATGCACGGTGCGCATGTTGCTGTGATCGCAGGTTCAGCATTGCATGATACGAGGAGCAGTCCTGCGTGCCCTCATGGCATCATCAGGGTCCTAGTGGCTTCTTCAGCTTATTCAGCTTATCCAGCAGCGGGGAGGGAGCCAGACACTCGAACCAACTTGCTTCATTTGTGCCGGCTGCAGCGGCCACTGCGGCAGGCATCTCACCATACTTGCGCATCACTCGACCGCGCAACACCTGCTGCAGATCAGTGCACATGAGTGCGCGCTCCTCCCCGACAGTGCCAGCCATCAGGCCGCCACCAAGGGTGCCAGGTGCGGGCCGCCGTGTGAGGCGGCCGCGAGAGCTGGTGCGGGCTGCCAGCACCTGTGCAGGAAAGGCACACGAAGTGCTGATACAGGCTGTGTTCACCAGCAGGCTAACGCTTGGTGTATGGGCACAGTGCCGTGCTTTCATCCTAGGAGTGATCAGCTGTTGAGAGTGATCAGCGCTTTGCACGGCATGTGTGCTGTGCGCCAACCGGTACAAACCTCCAGCAGGGCTTCACGGTCAAATGGGAGGGGATCCACAATGGCGATGGCATCCCGCAGCATGCGCGGCTTGACCGCCCTGTACATGCGTACAATCAGTGTTCAGCAGCCAGGGAGGCATGCAGCTAGTGGTGCTATGATACGTGCAGCGCACCTTTTCTCCTAACTAATGGTGAGGGCCAGCGACCTACTTGTCTAATGGGGTGTCCAGTGAGAGTGAAGGGGAGCCGTTCACCTCCAGCACCCACATGCCACCTGCTGTATCTAGCAGCACATCGAAGCCGAACAGCTCGAATGCGTTGACGCATGGAGGGATCGCATCCTGTGGCCCAATACCGGAAACACACGCACAAGCGCAAGGTTACATGCCCACTTCAGATGGGAATGTGTCGTGTTCTTCACTCAGCACAGGGCTGGCCATACTCAACACAAAGTGCTTCTGTCAAGGGCGGCATTCAACACCAGTCGCAAAGGTCGGCAGTGCCAGCAGTTCGTGGTGCAGCGGTAAGCCAGCTCAGCACACATGATGGTTGATAGCGGGGCAGCCATGTGATGCATTGATGAGAAGCGCACCTGTGCCGCAAACAGGCAGCCAATGACCACCTCCTGGATGCGCGTCCACAGTGGGTCCCATGCAATGCGCTGCTCTGCCAGCAACTGCCGCAGCCGCGTGAGACTGCACTTGGATCCACCTGTACGGAACATGGTGGCGTGCAGGTGGCCGGTGGTAGTTTGTGTGTCGCAGCCACAACACACAAGCAACTGCGTGGCCAAGAACGTGCCACGCATGTGGATACAGACGTCCATTTTCAGTGTGTGGAGAGAGCATCTTGAAACACCTACCAGCTGGCACAGCATCTGCAAGGAAGGGCGGCAGCTGGCCCTGCTCAGACCGCACTTTCTGCACGCTACTGTTGGTCAAGTGTATAAACCTGCAAAAGGAGTGTACCACGCGCGTCAGGCATAACAAATTAACACAGGCATAACAAATTCAAACCGGCATAACAAAATAACTGTTATGCAGGCCTTGGCGGGTGTCAGGTAACTGGGCGTAAGCCCAGAGCACGCAAACCCCTAGTAACACCTAAAAAAGGCTAGGGCAAGGAGCTGCGTACTGCTCTGCACCTGTTGCTCAGGTCTGCCTCCTCCAGACTGAAGGGCAGTGTGGCAAAACGCGCAAAGCCTTCACGGCACAACCATGCCTCCAGCGGGTTGAACGATGTCACAAGCACGTACAGCCGCAGGTCAAACTTACAGCCCTGCTTGCACCGCATGCCACAAGTGTATCAGGTGTGCATCCAAGGTATGCATCAGTGCCATCTACTGCCACACTTTGATATCATGTGTTGTCACCGTAAAGCTGCCCGCCCGGTTGCAACCCACTGAATTGTATCTGACTTCCGTGATGCAGCAGGTGACAGCTAAGGTGCGCCGAGCAGCAATCAGCAACACTGTGCCCTGCCGCCACCCACCTGCACCGTGAGTGGGTTGGTCACGTAGCGCTGCACCACCAGCGGCTCATCAATGGACCCCGGCCCGTCCCCAATCTCGCGCAGGGAGCGCACGAGCCGGATGCCACGGCCCCGGGACAAGCCTACAGGCTTCACGATCCTGTGGACATTGATGGGAATGGGAGAGAGTGGTGCAATGAGCAGGCGCGGCAACCTGCCTGCTGCAGGAAGTGAGGTGCGACACAAGGACTTGCCAATCATGCACCCGCTGTGGAGCCGAGGTGACCCACAAGAAGGCCAGGCAAGGTCAAGCAGTGTGTCATTGTGAGGCAGGGAGGGCTCGGAGAGCACCTTCCAACTGCAACAGCATCTGCCCTGCCGCCCTGCTTGTTGCTGCTCAACACAGTGAGAGAGGGAGGCCACACACCACAAGTTGAGCCCTTTGGGTTGGGTCACACTTGGCTCAACGCCATATGCGGCCTTCTGGAACGCGTCCATGAACGTAGCTGCTTCCTTGGGCAGAATGAACGTGGTGGGCAGGCAGGAGAACAAGTGGGACAGGCGCGCGTTGCCACCATGCATGATCTGTGGTACGCATCATGTGGCAACAACCCAACCACACTGAGAATGGGCGGTGCTGGTTGAGTTTGCATGCTTGTCTGGGGCACAGGAAGGCGAGCAGGACCTGACCATCGTGTGTCACAAGAGGTGCGTTTTCTCTCATCTTCAACAAGGCCCTCACCACCAACAAGCCGTTCACTGCACACGTTCAACCCCTTGTCTGGTAATGCTCGCTAGCTGCTGTCTCACCTGGTACCGCACAAGGTGCTTCTTCAGCAGGTCCTTCCGTGACAGCTGGCGCGCCTCTGGGAAGTGGTTGAACCGCTGCCATGTCAGCAGCTCGGCTTGTGGCGGCCGCGCCTGCAGCACAAGGCCAGCAGCGGCATGCCTGGAGCCAATCTCATATACGGCACTAACGCGTTCAGAGGTACGTGGCTGCGGTTCTGCAACTTTACCCTGCTAGATGGAGGCTCGACCTATGACAGCACGTGTTGCGCCACCAACACAATGGGCATGGAAGCAAGCAAGCATCGAGCTGGCATTGTCCTTGCCACACACCTTAACTGACCATGACCACAGCAAGTTCCACATGTTGCACCGCCCAGCCAGTGGGCTGCGCTGTTGTACAGGCACACCCGTGCTGGCAGCTGCTGCCCCTCCAGCGGCTGCCTGGGAAGAGCTGGGCCGGTCATCAGTGGTGCTACCACTTGCGTCAGGCGCTGCGTCGTCGTCATAAGGGTCAGGCTTGCCCACCTCTGTGACCTGTGACATGCAGCCAGCACAGCAGGGCACAAACAGCACAAGATAATGATGCACGAGTGATTATGCTTTCCGGCTGGGGTGCAAACATGACATCTACAACAGCAAGTTGGCACCTGGATATCAATGACAGTAGTCTGCCGACACAAAGCCGACATCAGAACAAAACCTAGCAGAATGGCGTGCATGACAGACCTGATCAATGGGGTCTGGTGCCCAACCTGGAAGTCCTGCCAGTGCCAGGTGCACCACTTCCCTGACTTCTGGATGTAATGTGTCATCTGCCACTGTGAAGTAACGCAACAAGGGCGCATCTGATGTCTGGAGCGAGTTGTTGGTGCCACAACCTGCCCTGCCACTGCCACTGCTCGGGCCCAGACCAGCAAGCCCTGGCCCTGGTTCAATAGGTAGTGGTGTGCTGGCTTGGCTGCCTGCTGCCGATGGGGGCGTGCTGCCCTTGAGCCCCTTGTGTCCCTGCTGCAGTGTCTGCTCGGCTTCTAACCATGCGCCAATGCGCAGCATCAGCCCTTGGTACTTGTCCATCACATCGGTTGCATTAAACGTGTACGTTGCAGCTTTGGTACCTGCTCGCCCGGCAGCCTCAATCTGAGAAGGCAGGCTGTAGCAGATGCTGAGGACATCGTGGAAGGCATTAAAATGCTGTGCATAGATGGCCCCCGGTGGCGGCTCTGCCTCCTGAGCTGCTCCTGCTGCCCCTGCAACTGGTGCTGCAGAGGGCCCCCTGCGCATTGGGGACGCAGATGAGGGGCGTGCTGGGGCAGACCTAGGTGTAACACTGCTTGCCTGACTGGTCTGACTGGTCATACTTGCCTGAGGCTGCTGCTGCTCCTGCTGTTGCTGTGATGCATCCACAGGTGCTGGTGTGCTGATATGGGGCTTGGCAAGAGCATCAGGCATGGCGGATGCTGCAGAGACTGGACGGCCGCCCACCACAGCACCTGCCGGCACCACTTGCTGGCTCAGTCGGGCAGCTGCTGTGCTGTGCTGCAGGGCACCACCTGAAGCCGCCCCCCGCACACCCGCAGCAGCCCCACCTGGCACAAGCTGTGCAGTTGTCCGCACCTGCACGTCAGGACTGGATTTGCCAGGCTTGGAGGCAGGGGGTGTCATGCCCTCATCCTCACTCGCCTCTTCTGATGATGTGCCTGTGTATCCAGCAGCACTCTGGGCAGCATGGCGCGCCGCCCCACCTTGCGAGCTGGCAGCACCACCCTGAGATTTGGAACTGGGCTGTGCTGATGGTGGCCTTGCACGCCCAGTGCCTAGGTGCACCCCCTGGGGCAGGCTCTGTGGAGGTGCATGTGCTGCGGCACGTGGCACAGCTTGCATGCTCTGAAGATGAGATGCCAGTGCATCATCTTCTGTCTCACGCCCCCATGCGCTCACGCCTTGGTCATTGTCCAGGTCCCACTCAGACCAGCGGTCGACACGCATGCCAGGCCCATCCAGTGGGCTGATGCGTGCGCGCATGTAGCTTTCTGCGTGCTCCGGCGGTTGCCAAGACGGCCTATCCTGTGCACGTGGCTGCCGTGGCAGGGCACGCTTGTGCGGTGCAGGCGACTCATCACCAGATGCATACTCAGTGCTTGACGCCTCACTCTGTTCATCTGGCTGCTTATGCATGTCTGATGCCACCATTTGTGGCTGCAGCTGCAGGTCATGCGGGCGTGCTGTGCCCATGACAGGCGACTTGGCGTGCGCACGTCCAGCACCTGCGGCCTCATGTGCAGCCCCAACACTGCGGGGCGAGGTGTATGAAGGCACTGGTGACATGCTTGGGCCTTGCTGCTGTTGCTGTTGTGCATCTGGCTCTTGCTGTGATGGGCTGTTCATAGAAAGAGCGGTGTAAGTGGCCTTGCTGGTTGCCTGGGCCTGCTGCTGTAGTGGGGATGGCCGTGTTGCTGCGTTGTGAGTCGTTTCGTTGGCTGGAGCAGTGCCTGTTCGTTGTACAGCAGCAGCTTTCTGTGCAGTTTCATGGTGCCCTCCTGCTTCTGGTGATGTGGTTGCTGGCACAGCTGTCTGAACATGTGCCAGCTGCAGGGTAATCTCCTGAACGTCCGGATGTGTTGGAAGCACCACAGCTGCAAGGTTTTGTGGGGTTGGTGCTTGCGGCTGCTGCTGCTGCTGCTGCTGTGACGGCTGTGCTGCAGGCTGTTCTTGCGCAGCAGCTGCTGGTTGGGCCTGTGGCCTTGCAGGCGACGCGCTCACAGCAGCAGAACCCGCTGCCACAGGTGCTGGTGGACCACGATATGCCGCCACCAGCTCCTGGCGGCTCATAGCAGCAGCAGCTGGCTTGGAGGGACCCTTCTGGATGGCCTTGCGAGCCTGCAATGCAATGTAGGGCACCACCAGACATCGCAATGCACAAGATACGGTATCCATACCGTCTGGATGAACAGGATGATGATGAGATCAACCACGTGAGATCCGTTACTGCAAATGCATGCAACAGGAACCGGCCACACGCTGCACCAGCAGCTGCACGCATGCTTGTAACATCTCTGTCACCTTGTACAGCTTGCGCTGCTCCTCCTTAAAAGCAGCCAGCGCAGCCTCCATCACAGTCATTGGCTTGCTGGGTCCCACGCGCCTTTCACCTGCACCAGGGCTGTCCTCTT
Organism: Haematococcus sp. NG2; assembly: GCA_004335575.1. NCBI lineage: Eukaryota > Viridiplantae > Chlorophyta > Chlorophyceae > Chlamydomonadales > Haematococcaceae > Haematococcus > Haematococcus sp. NG2. Next base: position 572,902 of record QAXD01000212.1, on the reverse strand, counting down.
GGCCGCTCTCGTCAGCAGCCTGCTCATCGTTGGCGTGCGCAGAAGCCTCGTCGTCTGGGCCTTCACATTCACCTGTTGTTGCTGCAACTCCTGCGGCTGGGATCTGCAGGCTGCTCAGGGCAGCATGTGTAGGCCCAACTGGAGCAGTGGTGGCACAAGTCTGGCTCTGCACTTGCGATCCTGCTGGTGCGAGGGGTGCGGCACCTGCCACGGGTGCAGAAGGCTGCGGCAACTGCACACCTGTGCGGCTTTCACCTGCTTGTGCACCCTGCTGAAGGGCCTGCTGCCTCAGGGCTGCGATCCGCTGGCCAGCCTGTACAAGCTCTACGAGCTCCTGCGTGATCAATGCAAGCACAAGTAGTTGATCCTGGAGCAGTGTGTGCCGTGTGCGTCACTCAGTCGCACAGCCAAGCGCCAGGTGCGCAGCCGACTGACGTGGCATTTGGCACACCATGGAAACTTGGCAGGAATGCATGGCATCTTGGAGCATCGACATGAAATGTTGCATACAGGTTTGGCCGTGTTGCAGGGTATCCAGTACTCACAGACCTGCTGCAGGTTGCCGGGTGCAGCAGCAGCTGCTGCCAGGAGTGCTGGCGCATCGCTCGCCCATGTATCTGGGTTAGCAGTCTGCAAGCAGGGCACCAGGTACATACGAACTTGCGTGAAATTCACATGCAGTGTGTGAGCCACAGCGCATGGGCACTCTGCATGGTGTGCCACACCGGAAGATTTAAGCCCATTACGCACCTGCAGGATGGGCAGCAGCTGTTCCATGACGCTGCTGGACGCCCCGCGCTCATCCAGCTCCTGCTGTATTGTGCTTCTGAGCTGCTGCAGTCTGCATTGGCACGGAACAAGGCTACCATGAACAGGTCAAGGAACATGGCATGTATGCAAAAGAAGCAAGTACCTCGTTTTCTCTGAACCATGAGCATCTGGTAACGCGATTTTAATCTGGCGCAGCTCGTCTTGTAGAACTGAGGTAGGGGCATCGAACACCTCAAACAGATCAAGCATTCCATTAAATTACTTTCTAGTTTTCATTTGGTAATATAGAACAAAAACAGAAGCCTGGTTCGTGTACACCAAGGTTTTGTGATGGCATATTTTAAATTTAGTATTCAAGTATTCTCTTGGCACAAATGCATCGGCCTTCATTGGTCCTTGCCTTCGTGTACAGCTTGTACCTCCTTTGATGTACAGGACACAAAGCTTCCTGGTGACCTGCGCGCCATTTCGATTGGCAAAACGTTGATGATGCATCATAAACTCTTACCCCAGGCGGCGAACCAATGTGCGGGCAGCAAACAGTGGCTGAGGACATTTGCAGCACTGCTGGGAAGAGCCACCACCTCCTCCAAAACTGTTTCAAGCTCGGTGCCCCAATGGACACTGTCACCCCACTGTCGTCACTGCACGCATGCGCAATGCATGGCTCATGAGCAAACAATGCCAGATGCAGAGTCCAGTGCCTCTGGCAGCCCAGCTGTGCCAGAGCCCACAGCCAGGAGTTCGTTATGGGCAGGCATGGTTGGCAGCTGGCCGCATGAAACGCTTGATCCAGGGTTGTACGGTGCGCCCCACGCTCTCCTCCATGATTTCACACACCTGGGCCTGAGACTGTGACGCGCACACTCCACACTTGACATGACGCTGTAACCTTTCTCTCCTTTGCGATGGCAGTGGTGGGCACGCCAATTGGCAATCTAGGGGACATCACGCTGCGTGCACTTAGCATTTTGAAAAGTGCCAGCTGTGTGCTGGCGGAGGACACCAGGTCTGGTCAGACAGCGAAGTGCCTGCTGTGGTGGCACACCTGTTTGTTGTTGAGACCGGCACATGCAGTGCATGATTGTGACGTGCATGGTCCAGTTAGGCATGTTGTTTGCAAACAGCACATCTGCATGATGTATAACTGTCATGTGCTGTTAATGCACAGGCATTCACGGAAGCTGCTCAACTTCTATGGCATCCGAGCCAACATGCTGTCGTATCATGCTCACAATGAGGCCATCAGGGTGGAGGGGGTTGTGGCCCGGCTGAAGGCAGGGGAGCCAATGGCACTTGTCAGTGATGCAGGAATGCCAGGTGCGTGATGCATGGAAACGACCGCTAAGTGGTTGTGCCATGGCGTAGCAACATGTTGCAGATGTAACTATACACTGCTGCCATACAAAGGACTGGCTTGGACCTCTAGTGATGGTGTTTTAGCTCATGACTGTCAGGCTCCGGCGTGCGCCACCGAATTATTACTGCTGCAGTGTTACATGTCGCAGCTTTGCAACCTACACTACCTGTGTTGCACCTGGTGCAGGCATCAGTGACCCAGGGCATACCCTCATTGTCGCGGCCATTGAGGCAGGCATCAAGGTGTTCCCTGTGCCTGGGCCCAGTGCCTTTGTGGCAGCGTTGGTAGCCTCCGGCCTGCCCACCACGACCATCACGTTTGTGGGCTTCCTGCCACCAAAGCAAGGTGCCAGGCGTGCACGATTGGCTGAGCTGCGGGGCCTGCAGAGCACTCTGGCGTTTTATGCTCCGCCTCATGGGCTGGTGGGCATCCTGGAAGATATGGCCGCTGTACTTGGAGGGCGGCGGCGCGTGTGTGTTGCGCGTGAGATCACCAAGCGCCACGAGGAGATGTTCAGGTGCGGCCACACTCATCATGCATTGGTATGTGTTCACGGTACGCAGTGCATGGCAAGCCTTGCCAATCTGACCCTGGGTCTATCAAACAGGGTGCTGCCTTTCCTTTGTACGTCTCAGTTATCGCTGCCCCTTCCGCTGCCGATGGTCGATGCAGACAGTGATCTTGCTGCTTGTTTCATCACTCTAACATAGCCCAACACGTCCATATGCCAACTTGCAGATCCACACTTGATAGCGCGGTGGTCGAGTTCACCCAGCGCGAGCCTCGTGGGGAAATGTGCGTGGTAGTGGAAGGTGCCACCGGACTGAGCCCTGGCATGGGGATGGCATCTTTGGGGGAACCTGCTGGGGAAAGTAGTGGACTCAGTGGCAACAACAATGTGCCAGCAGATATAGACAGCTGCAGCCCAGAAGCTGCGCTGCGCACACAGGCCCTTCCTCTTCTGAAGCAGCTTATACAGTCTGGCGTGCCCATGAGCGCTGCAGCAAAGCAGGCAGCCAAAACGTTAGGGGTGTCGAAGAAGGCGCTGTACGAGCTGGCGATGGAGGTTCACAAGGGCCTGAAGCAATGAGACAATCAGAGTGGAGGTTTCCCTGTCTCGCATCTTGGTGGCTTTTCACCTGCACCACCCCTGTATCTGTGAGGTGTGCCTGTGGCATTCAGAATTGTCTTAGCTTTACAGTATCATAATGTGGTGATGGTGTACTTAGAAAAATTGCATCGCCAATCCCCATTCACAAGGTACACACATCCTCATACTGTCATAGTCAATCACAGCCAAGTGGCAGGGTTGCATCACAGAAACACACTTATGCTGAACAATCTTTTTAAGTCATGAATATGCGCGCCTAGATCACTTGCCCGTGTTGTTCGTTAGTTGACTGAGTTGCCACATTGGGTTTCGCACTAATCTAATCGCCAAAAATGGCGATGGTTACAGAAACGATGCGATCGATGGTCAAGCAGCGATTCATGATGCTACTGCAGCACACCATTCACAGCCAAGCGGGGTTGGAACAATTTGTCGAGAAAGTTGAGAAAAACATATATGACAACGTCGCTCATCAGGGTGCTGCGGTGAGGCTCTTGCCGTGGGCTTTACGCGAACTCAGAACATGGTGCATATAGATCGTGTTTGTTTGTACATCCCTGCTCATCGGCTGTGCGGCAAGTGACCGTCGCAGGAATACCAACATGCTGTGGAGAGAAAGTTGCAAGTGACGCAGGCGAAGCTGGCTGCGGGTGCGTCACGGAGTTCGGTGTCTACTCCAGGTCTGCATGTACACACCCAAGGCAAACCCTTGATCTGCGACCCCCTCCATGCGCCCCCATGCATGCAGGCCAGCAGAAAGCCGGTCAAACAGTGCCGCATCCTCAGCAGCAGCAACAACAGCATGTGCAGCCCTCAATGCAGCCTCAAATGCACATGGGCATGCAACAGGGCATGTACCAAGGATACCAACAGGTATGTTTCTGGGTGCACTCAGTGCCACTCCTTTGTCTGCTTTGGAGTATTTGGTGATGTTGCCCAGTCCTGCCATTGCTGTACCAGATCATGCACCATCTCAGGCCGCACACAAATGTCGCCAAGCGTACAATGTGAGCATGCTTTGTTGTGCCCTGCACTTGTTCCTGCGCCACAGCAGGTGCCACAGGCGCAGCAGGCAATGCAGCACCAGCCTAATCCCAACATGGGCGACATGGGCATGGTCCGAACACCATCCAGCGCCGTGGACACGGGGTTCTCAGAGTTCTTGAATGTGTTTGCAAATGACGGCGAACTGGAGGGAGGTGCAATGGCCCCTCAGCAGCAGCAACAGCAAGTGAGCGCCTATGGCATGTCACAGCCACAGGTGCGCGTGCAGTGGTTGGTGCTGGTGACGTGATGGGCTAGGCATCAGGGCTAAACACGGTAATGCATCTCGTGTTAGCTGTAGCACATGGGATGCAACGTGCCTTGCACCGATCCTGCTGACCCGCAGCTGCCGCCGCACACGCAGCCCATGCAGGGCCGCCAGGGCTCGCAGCCGTTTGGCGTGCCCCAGCCACCGCCGTACTCACAGCAGTCATACCCGCAGCAGATGGTGCCAAACATGGGCGGAGCTGCGCAGCAGCAGCCTCAGTATGGTGCACAGCAGCAGTGGGGCCAGCAGGTCCCAAGCCAGATGCAAATGCAGCACCCTCAGGGCATGAACAGCATGTCGGTACCGGGAGGACGAGGAAACATGGGGCCCAGTGGGCCATCCGGCTTCCCCATGCAACAGCAACCATTACCTGCCTCATCCATGACTGGCAGTGCTCCTGGTCGCGTGCCCGCCATGCCCCAGCCACCCATGCCCCAGCCACCACCACCTCAGGCCTCAGCACCGCAGACGGGCATGCAGCTGCGGCAGCCTCCACCTGCACCTGGAAGTAATGCAGCCAGCACACCGGGCATGCAGGCCCCAACACCGCAGAGCAACCCACAAGTATCACAGCAGCAGATTGCAGAGGTTGGTTGTGTTCGCTGTGCATTGTGGCCCTGCCCTATGCATGTGCTGAAAAGCTCTTGGTCGGACGTGGCTGCTTTCATATCTTTTTGTTACCTTGTTTGCTGCACGTGTGTCTGTCTCATGCTTAACATGTAGTTGCAACTGACCAGTCAATGCAAGCCTCTCACCGATGCGGTTGGCGATTGACCCTGCTGGTTGCAGCACTTTTGGAAGATCCACGCCGAGCTGCGCACCAAGTATCTTGACAGTCTCAAGCTCTACTACGCCAAGCTCTTGCAAGCTATGCAAAAGCTGCAGCAGGGACACGATGTGAGTACTGTCCAAAGGTGTGACGCGTGCCTCCTGCTGTGCAGTGTAAAGGAACATGTGAACAGCTACATCGCAGGGGGTGTCATGTCGCACACCAATCTTCACGGTGGCTGCATTGTGCATGCAGGTGGCAAAACTGCACGAGCGCATGAATCAATGCAAAGCCCTGCTGGAGATTCTGGCACCCAGCCAGGGGGACCCGAAGGTGTGGTCAGGCTCACGTCCAGTTACATGACCTCTGCCTGCTGCGTTCATGCACCACACGTATCACTGGTATCAGTGCTGATGCTGATCGTGCAACATGATAGTACCTCGCAATATGACTTCTATTGGGGCTGTGTGGCTGTGCTGTTGTTGAACCGAGGCACATGGCTGACACAACAGGGGGAGCTCATGTGAGCTCACATTGGGCACCTGCATCCCCACCACAGTGCAACCTGCCCTTCCCACACCACAGGCACCAGAGCCTAGCTTGGATAACCTCAGGTTCATTACCAACATGAAAAAGAGCGTCCTCAAGAGCCTGGATGGTGTAAGTTGGGCTTCGTTTGCGCATCGTTGCCTGCTGCTAGGCCATGTCGTTGGCCGCGTGCCGGAGGCAGTCATGGATTGCTGTGGACACATGTATCCGGTGCTTACACTCGCAGGCTTTTCAAAGGCTGCAAGGTCAGGCGGCACAGCAGCCCCAGATGGCCAACCCAGCTGCCAGCCGGCCTGCTCCACCACCACCTCGTGCTGCGCCCGAGTTGCCTGGTGCCACACCCCCGCTGTACCCCGCACACACGCCGCCACTTCCGGTGGCTGGCCACGCAGCCAACACAAACACACCCACACCTGGCCAGCCTTTGCCTGCAGCCACGCCTCATGCAGAGGTGGCAGCGGGTGGTTCTGCAGGGGTCATGGCCCCACCCGGCTCACGGCCTGCCCCACCGCCCATTGCCACAGTGCCTGGCCAAACAACGCTGCCACCTGCACCTCCACCCATCGCCACCATCCCTGGCCAGCCACCACCCGCTGCAGCCGCTGCTGCCAAACCTGCAAGCGCACTTGGCAGGCCCTCAGTCACAGCGGCCACGGATGCAGCTGCTGTGGGGCCGCGCGGTGCAACACCAGCATCAGCCGCACCGTCACAGCCAGAGCCCCTGGCGGCTGTGCTCAAGATTCTGGGCCAGGAATCAGGCGGCATCTTGGTGGGAACGCACAGTGCCCCTGCCGCAGTCCAAGGCATGCTGGACATGGATCTGGCCACACCACCCATCCCTGCCAGCTTGCACCTGCAAGGGGCGGGGCGTGTAGGAGGCACGGAGGAGCCGTGTGTGATGCGTGCCGTGGGTGTGTGCCACGTGGACGGTGTGAGCCCTGGCACACCTGCCAGTGACCTGTCAGGGGCTGATGTGTATCGCGGCTGGCTGGCTGCAGGCGGCAGCAGCGATGAGGAGGAGGATGTGGAGGTGGCAGCAGGGTCAGGTGCAGTGCAGCAGGACACAGCGAATGGACGGGCAGGCGTGGGTGAGGGGCGCAAGCGGCGGCGGGAGCAGTACGAGGCGGTGCTGCAGGAGGTGTGCACACGCGTGGAGGCCACCCTGGGTCCCAGTGTGCAGCTCAAGGTGCTGCCAGGGGCGGGCACGTCACCCTTGGGGCCCAAGTATGTGGCTGTAGAGGTGACGGCCGAGGTAACGCCCAACATCACGCCCCCGGGGCCACCTGCTGCTGCTGCTGCAGCCAAGAAGCTCAAGGTCTGCGTACCATGTACCGCGCTGAAGCAGAGCGGCAGTGGCGGTGCAGGGGCAGGTGTGCAGGTGGAGGACGTGCCAGCGTGCGCAGTCTTCCCGTCCACAGACCCAGGCTATGACGAGCCTCTACCGGCATCTGTGCGTGCGCTGTTGCAGGTGCGCCCAACCAGTGCCGCATCATATGTGTATGTTAGGTCGTCCAGTCGCGGGACCGCCGGTGCAACATACCTCGACATGATGGGGGGCATGATGCATGGCCTGGTGCACTAAAATTGTGCACCACGCCATGCATGCGTGGCGCGATGATGCTGCATGGCCAGCACTCCAGCACGTGCAAGCGTGCATCAAGAGCGAGATCTGGGAACTGCACAACCTCATGCGCAGGCGATCCTGGAGCAGGAGCCTGCTCAAGGTCTGGCGCAGCTGGTGGAGTCTTGGCGCCGTGCACTTCAGAGCACGCTGGCGCCTGATATGCGTTTGCCATCATCTCAGCTGGCAGAGGTGCCGCCGCGGCAAGGCTCTCGTGGCGGTGCAGCCTTGTAGCCAGGTGCTCAGCTGTCAGCCACAATTCCCTTGCTACCCCAAGTGCCTGGATTTTATCGTCGCAAGCCTCCAGGATGATGGGACATCCGCTTTGATTGTAGGCCTGGATGGTGTGCTCGGATGCAAGGCAGGGAGTTCCTTGCTGGTGTGGGTATGGTTGAGTCCCTTCCTGGATGATCTTAAATCTATCAGTTAAGTAGTGGTTAATGTTGTGGGGTTACGGACCTTGCCAGTGGGCCGGGTCGGTGGTCGTTGGACGCCAACGACCGGAGGGCACTCTGTGGAGTAAAGTGTGGCTGTTGCGATCCGCGCCTCGGATCGTGCTGCATCTGCAGTAAACGTGTTTGACTTAGTTCTCATCGTATAGGTTGGCGCCATGTGCGATCTCTTGAACCCGGCCCGCAGCTGCTGGGCTGACGCGCGGTACTGGGTCGAAACGTGGAATCCTATGGCAGTGCCGGCGAACATATGCAGCCTGCAGCTTTGCAACCTTCCTGGAGTGTCGTGTTACACAGTGTGCCAAAGACAGCTATCCATGTCTGCACTGCATGCTGCATCTACATGCATGCTGTGCTTGCACGTGCCCAGTCCACGCATGCCGTGATCCACCACACGCCTTCATGTGGAATCACCTTGAAGGTTTAGAGCTAATTGTGGCCTACATGGAAGCGGCATACTGATGCCCTGAAGGCACAGGTTAAGACCAAGCCTTGTCTGTATAACAGGCGACGCCACAGCAGTTGTGTCTCGTCTCACGTGCCTTGCAACGCAACAATCACGGCTGCGCAGCATTTCCTCACAGCCCATACAACCACAGGCAGCAACACAGCTCGGGTGCGCCATGCACATGAGGTTTCTGTTTGCGGGCTGCAGTTCAAGTACGAGTTTGGCTGGGGTGTGTTGATGATAATAATAATAACACGGCGTTTCACAGACGTTCCTGCGTGTGTGCGACGATGCTTCACAACACCACATACCATACCTGGACGGCCCGGGTAATGACAACAGCAACACTTTTCCACGTGTGTCACATCAACACATCAGTCCAAACCCCACCGCGCAGCAGCAGGAGAACATGAACAGCCTTGCAGACCAGCTGCACCGTGAACCATTGGTGCGGACGGGCGAACAAGTGCAATGGCTATGTATGGCAGTACACTAATTGCTTGCAACCTCACTACTTTCAGGCTGCCATGTGACGCATATGATGAAGATCTGGGCTGCTGTGATGGCCTCTGGTGTTGTAATCATGTTCTTTGCCAACAGGCATCAATCAACACAGCTACATTTGCTTGGGGGCCAGGCATTAAAACACCACATACATACAACATCTGCCTGGTTGCTGTAATGACAGCTGCGACAGTTTTCCACGCGTTCTTGGCATCTTGCACCTCACAATTGCGGGGATTCATCGGGGGGTCCGCATACTGGTTTATGATTAGCTGTCAAGCTGGCACAATCATGCGTGCTGAAGGCTCATGACAGCCGGCAGCCAGGTAAACTGCAGCCTGGTAAACCAAAGCCATGTAAACCTGTGTCTCTCCACCGAACTTAAACCTCTGCGCTTGCTGTGTTGGCTGCTCATGGATCACAGCCTTGCAGGGTTGGAGCATGGCAGTCCACCGCTGCCGCTGGCTCCTCAAGGTGCATGAGGCCAACCAACTTTGTCGGTTGGCTGGTAATTTCTTGTTGAACCCTGGCTTTTGCCCATCTATGTATGCCGATCAAAGCACCCCGGCTGCGGTTGGTTCAGAGCTGTGCTGACAGCACGGAGCTCCGTGAATGGCAGGCCAGAAAGACACATGCTAACAGATTCGTGGAAAAACATTGAAAGAGCTTACAATGAACAGCTGACACGCAGCTGGGCTGCAATTCAGCATGCCGCCCAAACCCCAGCGTGTCCCAGCAGCAAGATGGTTAGAAAAAGCCATAGTGCTGCGCCAGAAGGCTGTGACGGGAATCGGGGTGAGCGCAACTGCAAAAAGGCACGGTCTTCCGTGGTCTTGAACTGAACTGAATCTGGATGTGGTTCTGGCAAACAGGTTGCTGCACAAACAGTGCGCTCGTCCCCAATAGTGCTGCTCGTGCCCCTCATCCTCCTCAGGTGTGGGCGGTGTGCTGTTGCTGCATGTACACTGCTTGCATAAAAATGCTATGATTTCATGGCTGTTTCCTCCTTCTGCGCCGTGTAGCATTGGTATGGCAGCCGGTGTTGTTGCTGTCGTGGCGGTTGATAACGTGCTCAGGCGCTCAAAAGAAGATGCAGCTGAATCAAATGCGAAGGTGCGTGTGAGTTGACCACATGTGGCATGCTTGCATGGGCACCATGCCATGTAACCACACCACATACAATCGACGTGAACCTGGATAAGGGGCATGGCACTCTACTGCTTCTGTGCGCTGACGTCATAAATTACGTGCATGCTATTCCTTACGCCTTCGTTTGTTCGTCTGCTCTGCACGGCTCAGGCCTTGGGAGATACATACCAGGTGCTGTTGGAGTCGTGTGCAGCAGCCGCTGTGGCTGTGAGAGCAGCTATCACAATGGCACCAGCATGGCCAAATTGCACAGCAGCCCTTGCACCTATCTTCAACACTGTGGTGGAGCGCAATCAGGTGCGGGCCAAACCACATGTTGATCTTGAGACCAGGCTGTGCCATATGTGGAACTGATGTGACATCCAGGGTGAGACGACTGCGGTAACATCATGCTGTGCTGTGCCATGTGCGCTATGCCTTTGCACGCAGCTGCACAACCTGCAGATCAAATACTTAACCGCAGCGCCATTTGCACGAGTCGGTTATGTGTATCCCTCGCCAGCCCCTGCGGCTGGGCACATTGGCTCTGGGCCCTATTCTACTCCTGGGTTTGACTACCTGACAGATGCACAGTATGCAGGCTTCACATTGGATGTGAGATGCAGCACAGTGTCGCATGCGGATGCAGCTTGCCTGACGCCTTCCGTGGTGCCTTGCTGCCTCAGAGCATGCAGTCACATTGCCTGGGCTGAACCGGAGCTCTGCTGCTCTTACTGTGCGTCTACAGGTGATATCCAGCAGGCTTCCCGGCTTTGATACGATCAAAATTCCAGAGACGGGCAACGTGGAGTTTGTGGTGCACGAGCCTATCTATGTCAGTGGCGTGGGGCCAAACGAAACATTTGGTGTCCCATGGGGACCGGCCAACTGCTCGGCGTGCTACAACACCACATCACAGCGCATGTTTTGGGGTTTAGCCATTGCGGTGGTGGAGCTGGACCCTCTCAACACCGCCTCAACATTCGCTGATGGAGTGGACGATCAGTACGAGTACAGCCTCACACAAGTGTCGCTGCTGAACGGCAGGGTGAGTCACGAGGCTGCCTTCATGGGTGTGCATGTTGGGAATGTTGTTATTGTGCCCGTGCGCGCATGGCTGAGGCTAGCTGTTGACACCATGCTAGGTGATTAAAAACAGCTGCTCAAAACAGGCCCATATGTCTCATGCCTATACCTTGCCACACTGCGGCATCGCATGCACTGCCATCACCCCAGCCACCCTTACACAATCCAACTGCACAGTGCGTTTGATTGGCTGTTGTCTATTGATGCATGTGCCACAGGCCTCTCAGCTGCTTGCCACCGGCCAACTACACAAACCTGTGAAAGTGGACGTGGTGTGGAGGTTGAGCAACCCCAGAAGCACATACTACATTGAACTGGAGCCAAAGAAGGGGTGGCGTGAGCCTTGGGTCATGCCGCTCATTGCCGTTGTTGTTGTGCTGTCGTTCTCAGTGGCAAGCCTGCAGTTTGCTATGCAGCTGTCCAGGTGCGTTGAGGGAAGGTGCCTTGTCTAAGAGCAAGGCGTGTAGCATAGCATTGACATGACCCAGGCTCCAGTTGCATGGCAGTGGCCAAGCATGCAAGTCATGCAGCTGTGAGGTAGCCCCAACCCATAATCTTGGCCAACAGGCCAAGCACACCTCACAGCTAGGAGCACTTATGCGCCTTGTGCCCAACATGCTACACACAGGCGGCAGCACCAGATGTTACTGCACTCCATGCTTCCGAAGAACGTGATTGATCGCTTGCGATCACGCGGACAGTTGATGGCAGAGAAGGCACTGATCGAATCAGGTGGGATAGTGCTGGGTGGGAGGGGATCCAAGGAGGTGCTGGGGTGGTCGCTCCCTGGCCTGTCCGCACACTCATGCAAACATGTTCCAGTAGGCAGCCAGCAGCTGTGATGTGTCCAGGGGCATCAGTGCGCGGATTCAAAATGTTGATGCAACCACCACTGCTGCAGGCACCACTGCTGACAAGGTGCTGGGCATCATGAGTGAGCTGCTGGAAGGGCGCATGCCGCCTGTGGAGGATGTGGTCATGGTGCGCACCGCCATCCTGCAGTCATGGGACATCTACCAACCTATTGGCCTTGATGAACAGATGGCGGCGAGCGATATGGATGTGAGTAGATGTTGCCAGTTGACTGACTGATGTGCTTGCAGCTGGCTGGCTGGCTGGCTGGCCAGGACAACCCGGTAGCAGTGGCAGCGCATGCCGTGGGCTTTTGGTCCATACGGCACCTGCACTGCGGTTTTCATGGAGATTAAGTTCACGATGCCCTCTGTTGCAAGCATATGCTGGGGGCAAGATTTCCTTGCATAGCCCAGCATGCAGAAGTTGTATGAGCTCCATGGCGTCGGGCCTGATGACCATGCGTTGCTGTGTGCCCGTAACCTGCATGAACGTGTGCTCTCGCTACTCATGCATGCCGCATGCACCTGCCCTGCTGTACATGCAGCAAGATGTGGCGAACGCCATGATGCGGCTGTTGGGCAATGTCAAGGGCAAGGTGATGAGCGCGATCACCAGCACAGCAGCAGCCGCACGGCAGCGCCGGCTATCAAATGGGCCAATGTCCTCAGCTGCCTCCACACAGTCATTCACGGACTTGAAAGACGTACAAGGGGCGTACAGTCCCCGTGCTGATCCGTTTGCCTCCCTCACCAGCGCATTGCAGCTCATCATGGCAGGTCCGGCGGAGCAAGCAAAAGTGACGGCAGGCAATGGGGCAGCGCCGTTGCTGTCGGCGGCCATAACCAGCCATGGCAGCACAAGGCCTAGCCTCAGTGGTATACAGCCCAACATGAGCGGTGTGCACCAGGCAGTACACAATCCCACAGCTACGACCTTCACACTGCCCTCAAACCCTGAGCTGGAGGACATATGTGAGCGGGGCGAGCTGTCATGTACTTGACTTGCTTGCTGACGGATGCGTGTTGTCTGCATGCTGCTGCATTGCACATGGCTGCCTTCTTTGGACCCAAGCATCATGAGCCTGCATCATCTGCTTTTCTCCGCCGCTGAGGCCACACGACTACTGTATCTTCCCATGCAGCAGGCCCCATGCCTGTGGACCCCTTGGTGGCCGCCCACAACACACTCCTACACTCAAGCTCTGTGGACATGGCAGGGGCACCAGGGTTAGAAAAGAGGGATTCGGGTGTGGGGCAAACAGTAGGCCCCTGTGTGGACAGATCAGTTCATAACGGCACAGCTGCTGGCAGCGGCCTCCTGGGCAGCGTATTCAGTGCCTTCTCATCACGTGTACGTCCTGGCAGCAACCTTGGACCTCATGCGCAAAGTGTGGTGGCAAATGCAGGCAGCGGGCATGGTGCAGGCGGGGCAGGGAACCCAGGCAGCTTCAGTGCAGCTGTGGTGCCTTCCGGTGCCAGCAACGACCGCTTGTTGAGGAACGTGTCACAGTCCAAGGAGCTGCCTACCATAACACCGCGGCCTTCCGGCACCTCCATGGTCAACGCAGCAGCCACTGCCATGGCCATCGTCAACCCAGCACCACCGGTCAGTGGCATCAAGAGATCACAATGCACTTGCAACAACACCTGTTGTTCTTGAGCACACACAGCGTTGGCTGCCACTGTCATGCCCAGAAGCAGTGCGTGTGCTGAGGGATGTGGCGCCATGGTATGCAGCAGCCTGTCGGTGGCAGGAGCTGTACTACATGGTGTGCAACCATCAACTCAATTCATCGCTGTGTGTTTGCTGCCCACGCAGGTGATGGACGAAGTGGAGCTGGTGCTGATGGGTGTAGACATGTGGGAGTTTGATGCATTCAAGGTGTGGCCACAGCTGCCAACCAACCTTTGCTTTGCTGGTTGTCAAAGTTGTTGTGCTTGTGCCTTACTGATGGTTTCCGCCACTAGCACGGCACTGTATGCGAAGATGCTGCTTTCCTGGCACTTGCGTTTAAGACGCAGATGCACGGTGGTATGCTGTTATGCCTGTCCAAGTGGGACGATTTGAGCAGTTTGAAGGACAATGGCATACTGCTTTATGCCTGCAGCTCGACGAAGTGACACGTGGCCATCCTGTATCAACCTTGGCATACTTTTTGCTACATGAGACACGGTTGATTGACAAATTCCGATTGCGGAAGCCGGCGCTGGCAAGGCAGGTTCCATATTAATGAACACAATTTGCAAACGCAAGAGCTTGTCCTTGCTCATTCCTGACTGCAATTTAGTGCACTTAGCTGCAACCTGTCTGGAGCATTGAGTTTGCACTGCCTCATGGTGCACTGTCTGTACTGCCTTGCAGGTACCTGCGCACAGTGGAGGCAGGTTATGGGAACAATCCCTATCACAACCGCATCCATGCTGCTGATGTGTTGCAGACGTTGCATGCGATCACTATCCATTCAGGTGGGCGCGCAGCAGCCAAGCTGGTTGCATCCAGTTCATCCGTGCTGCACAGCTGCAGCCATTCCTATTGATGTCCATTGAGTTCGTGAGCTTTAGCCAGCGAGGTGGACCGTCCAGAAATTGCTGAAATGTGCCAGGTGGCATGTTACCATGTAACATAACAGCGGCATCTCACAGCTATCAGCCGCTTGCAGGTTACAAATGGTCTTGCTGTGTGTTCACAATGGGTGCCGTCATCTCTTGCTGCACGCCCTCTCAGGCCTGCTCCCCAACTACGCTGACCCCCTGTCCCACCTTGCCATGTACCTGGCGGCTGTGGTGCACGACTTCGAGCACGGCGGTCTGACAAATGTGGGTCCCAGCTGGGAATCATTATTGCATATGTGCGTTACGGGGTGATTGCTCCACACTGGTGCAGCATTGCATGGATGCAGCCGCTATGTCTGGTGCGAAGCAATGCGCATGTTGGAGTGCTTCAGGCACTGCGGCTCCATCTCCTCCCCCACAGGACTTCCTGGTCAACTCGGCAAACGATTTGGCACTCATCTACAATGACAAGGCACCTTTGGTACGGCAGCATCCTTGATAAGCCTATGGCAAGGGCTGCACACGCTGTGTGCCTATGTTCACTTGATGGCTTGGGCTGCCAGGTGCATCAGCAGCACGAGAATGCTTGCCAAGACTGGATGTGGCATTGGCATGCTGCTGTCCACAGGCTGAAATCAGACCCATCTTGCAGGCGGCTGCTCTCTGCTTGCACTCGTCTCAGCTACCACTGGCAACCTGTAGTCTGCGTGTGCGTGTCAATGTATGCATCTGTCGCTGGCCGCAGGAGAACCATCACGTCGCTGCATCATGCATCCTCATGCGCACCCCCGAGAACAACTTTGTGGGTCACCTATCGCGGGAGGAGCAGGACAAGCTGCGGCGCATGATCATTGAGCTTGTGCTGGGCACCGACATGAAGCAGCACTTTGCCATCGTGTCCCATTTCTCCACCGTGCACCGGCTGCAGTCGGGCGGTGGCCCTGGCTCAGCTGCAACCATGCTGGCTCATGCTGAGGCGGCATCCAAGCAGCGCCGTCGGCAGTTGTACCACCAGACCAGCAAAGGAGGCGACGCAGGGAGCGCATCAAATGGCAATGCAGCTGCAACAGATGCGCCGGTGCCCATGGTGCCAATCGACGACACAGAGCGCATGCTGAGCCTGCAGGTGTGCCACTGTGCACTTTCAGCTGCTTGAAGGCACAGCATAACTGCAGTGCATGATGCTGCAGTGACGCTGCCCATTTTGAGTCGCTTGTGGTACTTGCTATGATGTTTGTGATCCAGCTGTCTTGGATCAGTGTACGCAGGGGATCCTGAGGGGTACAGAGTGTTCAGATCTGAACCTGGGGGTGCTTGGTGCATTGTGTGCAACACAGATGGCGCTCAAGTGCGCAGACATTGGTCACATCGCGGAGACCTTGCCTGTGCATCTGAAGTGGGTATCACGTCTGGAGGAGGAGTTCTTCCGGCAGGTGTGTGTACCTGCCCCTGGTGCTTGTGATCTCACGCGGGTTGTAGGTTGTGTTGGGAGCTGCAGCACAGGCTAGGCCGTGTCCGGCAACATGCACATGGCAACCGACATGTGCAACCACTGCGTACGCCCGTGTGTCAGCGCACGCAATACCTTTGGTGCCTGGAAGCACACCTGTGTGATCGTCTTTGCACTGGGAGCATCGTCAACTGGCCAAAGATTTGTGGTGCAGTCATCTTGATTATCTTGTGCACCTGATGCTTTGTGCACTCACAGGGTGACCGTGAAAAGGCGCTGGGTATGGCTGTGTCCCCACTGTTTGACCGTGACAAGCCCGGCATCACCAAGTCGCAAATGGGCTTCTTCGACTTTGTGGTGGTGCCCCTGTTTGTCAACTTTGCATCGGTGTTCAACATCCAGCCAATGCTGGAACTGGTGATGCACAACTACCGCCACTGGCAAGCGGAGGCAGAAAAGGACAAGCAGGCAGCAGGTGGGGCCACAGCGCTCACCGTAGAAGCCGAGGACACTGTGAAGGAGCTGCCAGGGGGGGGCAAGTTGAACACAGGGAGCACGCTCAGCAGTAAGCTTGCTGCCTCAGTCAAACGTCTGTCCCTTGATCTGCGGCGCTGATCAGATGATTGTAGGCTAACGTCCCAGCTGCACCGCCAGATGGTTGTGTGTGCTGTTCAGGTGTGAGGCAGCAGGGTTCACGCGACCGTGTATGAAAGTGCAGGTAATGGAACACATGGTCTGTGCTCCAAGTGGGCACATAGGTGGGGCTGTTGAGAAGATCTGCTTGGGGATTTGTGGCTGTGCATGTGCCACGCACGCAAGTGGATGCCAGATTGCACCTGGCACGGAATTTGCATGTGGCATGTGGAGCATCTGCTGTGCCTGTGGGCGCCAGGTGTGGCTGGTCATGGGCTGCGATTCTGCTGTTTGTTGATGCGGAGGTGGGGGGCCTAGCAGTATTTGAAAGAAGGGGCTACAGGTTAAGTGGAGTTTGGCCGTGCCTGGCAAAAGCATTCGTCCTCGTTGTACTGTTCCTTGGCTGCACTGTTGGGTCTTGCAAGAAGTGTTGAAAAAATGCGAAACCATTTGAACCTTTGCCAGTTGCTGTGCAAGGCAAGCTTACACGAACATTTCTGGTCGTTGCAGGCTCCTTACGGCTTTGATGTGCCAGTATCACAGGGGATCCGTGTTTTTCACCTGATTGTGCATAGTCCACAACATGAACATGTGCACAACGTTTCTCAGCACTGTGTGCCGTGTGGGGATTACACTCTGGGGCAATACCTGGCACATGCTGCAGCGTATGCAGTCATCTATGCGCAAGGAAGAGACAGTGCATGCTGTGTTGAAGAAGGCGAAGTATGGGATGAGGCAGGCCATGCACTGCTGTCCATGCTGGTATTGAGACGGGGTCTGGGACTTCCACACAAGGACGCAAGCCACCATGTGTCTGATTGGCATCTAAGCAATCATGGGGTATCTGCTGGCTGCAAGGGTGTGGGCGAAGTTTGGTCCCAACGCAAGAACTTGAAAGTAATCCAGGTGCATGTGCCTGCATTTAGCCAGCCATGTCAGAGCTCCATGCATTCGCGACCCTGAAACATCGCATGTGTATACGCCGCAATGTAAAAAACCTGCATACCATACCATTATTGGCAGAACGTCCAACAAACTACCAGGGGCAACACAGCGGGGCCCTCACACATGCACACAGTGTTCTGATAAACAAAATAGTTGTTGCTGCCAATGCAGTCACCAGCGCATGCCAGTGCCACTGCATGAATGCCAAGCGTAGTGTACATCACACTGCAAACCACCACATATGCTCTCCCGTACGAATTGAACAGCCATCAAAGGGAGCAGTTGAAAAATAGCAGGATGACACACAGGACATGACATCCAGATCACACCAGATTGGTCAACCAATCAACTCCGAGTCTCACTGCACACTCAATTCCAGCATACAAGCTAAGCAGGCGCTGCCAAATGACCTCTAGATTGCACACATGCCAATCGCTGCCGCTGGGCAGAAGTGTCCTTTTGACCATAGTACAAATGCCAGCACAAGCCCCCACGTGCACCTGAAGGTTATACATCAGGTGCACTCTCTGCACTGCTGCCTGCATCCTCCTCCATCGCTCCTTGCTGCTGCCGCTGCTCAACTGCCGCTGCTGATTCTGCAGACACCGCAGGCTGTGACTGCGTTGCAGCCTTCGTGGGGAATTGGGAGAAGGTAGGAGCAGGCACAGCCTCATCAGCCTGCGCTGCTGCCTCTGCCACACCCTGCTGTGACATGCCGGCACCCTGCACACCGACAGGCTCCTCTGCCAGCAAGCCTACTAAGCACTTCTCCATCAGGGCATCGATGTTGACCCACCTGCAGCACGCAACCACATGCCCAAGCATCAGGGTTGCATCTCGCATGACCGGTATGTGCGCTCCAACAGTGTGGCACACAGTCAAATGGTGATGGGGATTCTTATGCATGCACCCCTGCAGCTACTCACGGGTGGTACTTCATGAACAGCGCGGTGCCATCCTTGCCAGCGGCCTTCATGAGGATGTCCGGCCCCCCTGGGTGGAACCTCAGGTAGGGGGTGATGTTGTACACGCGGTTCCTGAACACCATCCACGCGTCTTCCTTTGTTTTATGCTGCCTGACCTCTGCCATCGTGATGTCTCGCCGGATGCGGGGTGGGGGCGTACTCCGTGACACCCGCAGCCAGTCCACTTGGCTGTACCCCTTCTCAAGTGGCACCTACGCACACAGCATGTCCTGATGCAGTTTGTACGCAGCATACATGCAGGGTAGAGGCACGCACCCTTGCAGGGGATGCATATGATATGCCGAGCCATAGGTCTGAGCAGCGGGCGCAGCCACACCAACTCACGTTGTTCATCCAGTTAAGCAACCCGTAAATCAGGCGCGTGAGCATGGGTTCCCTCGGACCCTGCGCACATAGTGCGCAAACAGCACATGCAGATCACAGACAGGCACCCGCTGGGCATGGTGGACAGCACTGCTTCAACTCAACGTACCTTGTTTCTGTGCTCCAGCGTCATCCCTCCCCCAGTGACCTGTGAGTCAGGCAGCACGGTGCACACGACTCAGTGCACTGTGCTTCTACATGTGGCGAGCAGTGTTTTGCATGCATCATACACATCCGCACACCTTGACGGGCTGGGGTTCGCTGCGCCCGGTGGTGCTGGCTGCCTGCACGGTGGCCCGTGCTGCCAGAGGAACCTGGAAGCAGCAGGACAGCAAGGTATCCGTGATTAGACCCGCGCCCATGCCCCCGAAACCGTGCCAACCAGTACATCTCGCAGCTACGAGCAAGCCCAACAAGCAAATGCCTCGAAGTCCTCGCATACAGCCCCCATCCACCTCCCAGCTCACTGACACACCTTGGCTGTGGGCAGTTGAGGGAACGTAAACTCTCCGTCTCCTGACATTGTTCGACGCTGCCTCAGTGCACTGGTGCCTGACAGAACCTTCGTAGTTTGTGCGCTGGGCCCTGGTCCCCTGCTTCTAGCCTAGCCACGCAACCGTTAACAATGCCCTCACCAGCACCTGCTACAATTGTGTGGCACTTGACACCCAACACTGAACACCGACGCCTGCCACGCGCCCAGCACTTTTTTGTGGCACGCCTAAGTACACACAGCGGCCAATCTAAATGATAAAGTTGTGGTGTGTGAGCGACGGAGCATGTAAGGGTGCGAACAGTGCCACTCATTATTATTGAAGGTGCGAAATGAGAAGACATTGTTGGTCCTCTACAAGCGTTCTCCCACGCGTGCAGATCTTTTGTCACTTACATACCACGTCCTGTACTCCAACTAGATCCATCTGTCAGGACCCTTCATGTGCTGCGAAGTGCTCGTGGTGGTATTTTTATTAGGCATATTTCAATTTTCGGGATGCGGAGCTACTCTATTTCCTGACAGGTATGCTTTTAATTCAACATGGTCTTGGGTTTTGTGGAACTGCCGGGAAACAGGCACATGGCATGCACTTCTCAGGAATGCTGTGAGAGCAGACTGCTCCTTGAGGAAAGAGCTGGATGGCATTTGCCAAGTGAAGAGCGCGATCAATGGCAACAGCGATGGCCGCTACAACGGGATATTTATGCACTTTGGCGGTGGGTTGTTGTGCACACTGCATGCATGCTGCTAATTTGTTTGCAGTGTCATGTAAGCTGACCACCATGTGCAACGACCCTGCTTGCATGCAGAGGTCAACTGCAGTGTGCGCGTGGAGCAATGCCGGAAAAATTCTTGCTATTCTTTACGGGACCTCACGATGCAGTGAGTATACATAACACTTGGTCACTGCCAGATGCATGGTGTCGGTGTGTGCTTTGCTCCACAGTTTTCCACCACGCGGGATACTGCTCATCACTGTCGTGGCATGTTGGGCACTTCCTGTAGGCTGCCGGGTGACGCTGGCTTAGTCAGAAGCAACGGCTTCTTCAAGTCAATCAGGGTGCGTCACAAGTAGGCGACTTGAGCGCTTGCCTTGCCACTCCTCTGGGTGCACGCATACTTCCTGCAGTTGGTTCCTGATGCACCCCAATCTGATCCACCGTTTCTTGCTTGTGGAGCACCACCAGGTGCTGGAGGGAGCAGACAAGGTTAATCACACAAGGTATTGCAAGCTGGATGGCCATGTGCTTGACGCCAGCATGCCCACTTCACTCATCGCAAGTGTGTATATCAAAGGGTAGTGGGTCATAGGACACTGAGCATTTGATATTGTTAAGCAAGAAATGGTGCGGCTGCAGGGTGCTGGTCACTGTCTTCGCGTGTGTGCTTGTGAGCCTCGTGCAGGGAGGGCTTTGTGTTCCGCGCCAGGAGCTCCAAGGTCACCATTGAGTACACAACGCAGACGTGCGCTGAGTTCTACCGGTCGGTGGTGACGAGCAGCATGGACGGGCATGGTCTGCTGTGTGCTTTTACCAGCTGGCAATCAGCACCTGCACTGTTACTTCATTGCTTGGTCTTTTCATGAGGTACGTTTACTGCTCAACACCTACAGGTACCGAGGAGGAGTGGGGATACAGAACTGCAACCAGCCAATTGAGGCAATCACGGTGAGCCCCAGAGGGTTTGACAGGCAGGTAGCATGCTCATGATCATTCAGTTACATAATGTTTCCAGAAATTAACATCTCAGCAATTGATCCGTTTCTCTGCACTCCAACCGCTGACAAGCGACATGTGTATGTGTGGTGTGATGGCCGCAGCCCATTGACACAGACACAGCCACATCACTGTCGTGCGACTGACATCACGCCAACAGACGCACCTGAACTTGTCGTTGGCCAGACAAGCCACATGTTGCCACGGGCTGTGCGCGCCACATTGCATACGATACACACACACAAGCCAGCAAGAGCTGCAAACACATGTCCAGAGGAGTGGGCAAAACCCTGGCTGGACATTTGCATGACGATGACAAATGAGACATCTCTCCTGATATTCGTGATCCACTCAACCATTCATGTGAAGGCACCACTCACACTCAACCGCTCAGGACATGTATGAGGGCTCCCCATACCCAGCCCTAAGCTAACAGAAACAGACCTCAACTCAATGGACATAGAATTGATAATAAGCACACAAAATTTACGCAACAGGCGCCTCCACAGCCACCTCTGGGGCTGCCACCACCTCAAGCACAGGGGCGGGGGCCACCTTGTTCAGTCCGAGCTCAGCGCTGAACTCAGCTTTGTATGTGGAAAGCGCCTTGAAGCTGGTAGTGTCGTCAAGAGCGGTGACTGCAGGTTGCCCTGTGCATGTGAGCAAGCAGCGCAAGCCATACAGCAGCTGGGGAACGAGGATGGGGCAAACTGCAGACTGCTGCCAGGCATGCCAGCCCAGCTCTGAGCTTTGGGCGCACAAAACGCCATCCATAACGTTTGGCAAGTCAGCGTAGCACATTGAACTGACAACAGCACGCACCTGAACCCCCAACAGCCAGCAGGCCCACGGAGACCAGACCAACGGCAACCACAGCGGCACCGATGGCAATGCCAGTGTTTGCATCATTGTTGGCCACCGTGTCGGACGCCGACCCAGCCTCAAAGGGCTTCATCACAGTTGGGTACATGTTGGACTGCCCAGCAGTGTCCTACAGCAGTGCGATACCACAACCCAACTTCAGCAGCAGATAGGTGCATGCCTTGAGCAGCTATACTCAAAAGACACTCTGTGCATGTACGATCTGTGCGCTTACATGTACCCATGACCACATCCTTGCATGACCACATGCACCATGTATGTTCGGGCGCTGGAGGCGTACCTTCTCCACATAGCCCTCAGCACCCTGACGAGTTGAAGCCCCCAGCTCCAGGGTGCGCTCCGGTAGGGAGGACGTCTCTGTCTGGGTCTCAGTCTGGGCCTTGACGCATACCACACGAGGCACGCAGGGGCGAACGCCCAGTGCCACACGCGCCTTGGCAACCTGGGTGCGGTGTAATGACGCATCCTTCAGCACAGGCATCTTGGCTCTCAAAAGATGTGGTTGAGCTCGAGTTCTTGTGCTCACCGAGGAAGTGCGAGCTGCGATGGCCATTTTTCGAGTTTGGGGCTGTGAAGGGATGCAAAACAAGGCGATGGTGAGTGCGACCTGAGCGCCTTGCAGTAAGTGTGATGTGGGTCCAGTCTGGTTGCGTTCATTGACGCTGCAAATGATGCAGAACAGATCATATGGTATACGAAACTGATGTCTGCAGCTCTGACGCTCTGGTAGGAACCGAACGGCCCACTGCCACCGCAGCACACGAAGCTGGTTTCAGATCAGAGGACCACGACCATCGATGGGTGATGTGCTACCATGAGCATGGCGTACGGGTTGCACTGGACCCACCAGCACCTGTGGTGCGTGAGTTTGTTGCGACTGATGTGTACCTGCATGACAGCGAGTTCCTGCTGGATGTGTGGCATCCTGCAGCCACAGCCGACTGCGGTGCAGTCACTGCTGGGCTGTTCCGCTGCAGGCACTGACAACAGCCTTCGCCCGAAGGATGAACTACGCAGCATGGGCTGACATGCAGAATGCGCAGCTGGTGTTCATGGAGGTGGGCCATGCTAGTTACAATGACTCGTGTTGCGGCGCCTGCCAAGCCTCCATTCATGGCGTTAGCAGCCCTGCCAGGTGCCTGCACGGCAAAGCAAACCAGCCGAAGTACACGAAGGTGAGCCACTCATGCAGTGACTTGGTGATAGGAAAGCACCTTTCAGTGCACAGTGGATGGTCAACGCCCGGATTTTCTAAAGGCAGACCACCGTCTGGATCGGAGTGGCGACTGCGCGGGTCTTTGTTGACCGGCTCAATAGTGTGATTTGTATCTCAATATTCTCATTGCACCTCAGGAGCTCCATTGAGTTGGTCGATGGGTCGGGTCAAGCAGAGTCACACCCCCCCACTGTGAAGGGCCCTGGTGTGGTTCAAACCAGCGGAAGTACATACCTGCAAGAGCAGGTGCCACGCTTCCTGGTGCTGCGCAGGCTGCAACTGATTGCAGCACCAAGCCGCAGGGTGACAAGGGCAACAGCCAACAAGCAACAGGCACTATCACAAGTATGCTGCTGGCATGCCGTACAAGACCACGCAAGCCAACCCCTAGCGCCTAGGTGCCAAACCCGCATAACTTGCTGTGTGCCCTTTCAATGCTGCAAGGCTGTGTTTGATGGCTGGATGCCCTGTTGCACTATGGCGTGGCAGTACGTGTACTGAGTACCTAAAAACATGTGTTCCCCACAAATTGTATGCGTATGCCCACGATATGTATGCACATTATAATGATGTAGCTTGTTACAATCCTGCATTGATGGATCCAAGCCATTTGTTCACGCAAAATAGGCATAGCGAGCCATGTAAGGAGGAATTTATTGTGCCTCAGACACGTTGGAATAGGCGTGATTATGTGCCTGAGCTCTCTATGCACACACGAGCAGCCAGCCCCAACAGACATGGGCGAGCTTGTACTGAGCATCCCCAGGAAGCAGAATTGCGAACAAGTTGGACGGATTTAAGACGGACATTAGCAAAACCGAGCAAACCGGGAAGCGGAAGAAATGCAGCATCGAGCGGGACATCTACGCCCCGCAGCGACAAGGAGCATGCCACAAAGGTGAGAAGGCGACCCTGTTCCTACATGTGCAGCGCATGCACCTGGTGCTTGCATGCCATCCGTGCATGGCTGCAGGTGTCGACGCTCAACCAAACACGTCTGCTGAGCCTGGTGGGGTCCACACTGACAACAGTTGAGCTGAACCTCAAGTGGGTGGGCAATTGGATCTGCAAGCTGTTGGGTGTGCAAATGCGTGCTGGTAGACTTCCCTGGAATCGTGTGCCTGATCCTCTTCGATTTGTCAAAACGCTGACATTATGAGCATGTTTGGGCTCTACCTAATCATCTGCTGCAGGTGGGTGCTTTCATTGCAGCGTGAGATGGAGATGCTGGCCCTCCAAAGCTCAGCCATCCAGTCCATTTCAGTCAAAGTCAGTGACCCTGACGATTACCGCTGGGCGCTGCAGTCATCTGTGCTGGATTTGGCTAGCAGCACAGGCCCACGCTTCCCATGCCTCACATACCTCAGTCTGTCATGCGTGCCCATCCCCGAGATGCACTTCGCCGGCAACTACTGTATGCCGAAGCTTAGGTGCGTGTTGGGCAGGGCTCTGCTTCTTCAATGCCAGCGTGGTGAGTTGCATTCTCAACTGCAGATCTGCTGGCATGCACATGGCGAGCACCTCTACATGCGTGTGAGTTACAGCTTGGAGGTATGGCATCATATCCCTGCTGTTCATATCAGTGCAGGCATCTTGTTGTCAGCAATGAGGGACACCTGCTAAGGCGGCCAGCACACCGTGCACTGCACGTGGGCGCATTCAGCGACTTGGAAGCACTGCAGGTGGGATGTGCGCTGAGCAGCCAGTTCATTTCAGGACCTGCATACGGTATTCGACATGTTGCCTGTTCGTGGCGTGGTGGGTATGAGTGAGGCACTGTCCGCATGTTGCCGCAGAGGTGTTGTGCTCTGCTCACATGACGTGGTCTGTTGCTTGTCTCCGTGCGCTTGGTACCCCCTTACCAGATCATTGAGATGGCTGTGAAGGAAACCGTGGACCTGGGGGAGATTTGCAGCTGCAGCCGACGGCTGCGTGTGGTTCAGCTGTCTGAGTTCTGGTGCCTAGGGCTCTCGCAACCTTCCCTGCACCGCATCGAGCTGCCTGCCGCGCGGGTGCTGGTCATCCGCAACAGTGTGAACGAACTGGACCTGGACCTGATGCTGCCTTCAGTGGTGGAACTGCAGCTACTCATCCCTGGGCTCAAAGGGCTGCACCTGGGGCCAGGAGTGAGTGCCATGCTTGCTGCATGCCTCGATCACAGGCCATATCGCACCACGCAATGCAGCTTTTGGCATGTGCTGGGCATCCTGCTGACGCTCGGTGACAACTGGCTGCTCCATGCTGCTCAGGGGCTAGCTCACAAAAGGCATGTGCATGAAGGGCCACCACTGCCTACGGCCAAAGTCACCCTGTTGCGCAACGTGCTTGATGCTGACACGCTCACAATGCTGGGCCGGCACAGCCAGGTGTGCCACCACCACTTGGTCATGTAGCACCTGAACCCAGACGAAATGGCTTGGAACAATCAGTTGATGCATGATCTGCTCGTTGATCTGCTCTCAACTTTGCTCATGCTGTATGTTGTCACCCACACTGCGTGCTGGCCAGACATATTAGCTACAGAACCTATCTGAATGCCTTTCACTCTACATATGTGCCTTTCGGATTGTTGCAGGTGGGGGAGGTTTTCTTTGATGATGCGGCCCTTGAAACAATGACTGCATTGCGTGTGGAGATTGCCGAAGCGCTTGCGCTGGACAAGGGCCTCCTGCAGAACGAAGCATCAGGAGGTGAAGCGCCGCAGGCAGCCATTCCCAGCAACAAGAGCACAGCATCTACTGCAGAGGATCAGGTGCAGGGGCAGGACGCAGTTGGGTTACAGACAGCAGCAACAAGTTCCTGGTCAGGGGAAGGTGGAAGGTCCTCAAACACTGGCGCAGAGGACGCGCTGTTAGGGCTGACATTAAAGCCTTCGCTGCCTCGTTGAATTCAATCAGCTAAACACGCACCTGGCTGGGTATGCTCTGCACGACGTACAACAGATGTAAGCTGTGGAAACTCGGTCAAAGGACGCAGTGATATATCCGTTGGCTCATGCATCACGCTGTGCGGTGTGCCTTTTGTCCACACCACACAGAGACACATTGTCACCGCGGCCTCCTGCATCCAGCAGTAGTTTATCCCATTGATTTGACGATCGACATGCAACGCATCCGACTAAACTGCGTCATGCTTACTTGACCCAACAACTTGCAGAGACTGGCTGATTTGCATGAGCACAGCTTGAAACATCAAGTTATAACGTAACAACATCAAATGTTGCCTACGCTCTTTGAGGGCGCGCACCGGAAGGGCACAGGCACCAAGAGCACAGCTTGAGAACAACACCAGGTATTGCTCGTGGTATGCGGTGGAGTTTTTTGCTGGTCGATATTGACAAATGCATATGCCTGTAACAAGGGCTACAGGTTCTGTCGTCCTCATGGCCAGCAGGGGGCCTCTGCAACTTTGCGAAGTATTGTGTGCTGTAGTTCGCGTGTTCCCTGGTCCGGAAAAAAGTTGTGCCATGCAATGCCCTATTGCATGCCAGGGCATGGAGCCTCAGCACGGGGGCACTTCTGGCGCGGACCAGGGTCTTCTATCAGCATTGAACGGCCTGCTGAGCCAGGGAGCTGCAAAGCAACAGCCAAGCCCTCTGTTGGAACTTCTGGGCGACACTGCACACGCGCCTGGAGCCAGCACATCGCGGATCCAGGGTCTGTCCTTGCCTGCTGACGAGCCACTTGGGCAGCCTCAGGCAGGAGGGTCCACCCTATCAGCACTCACCGACATCCTTGGGGGAGGTGCACCATCAACCGCACCCACAAGCTCACAACCCGCAGGGTCCACCCTTGCCGCTCTTAATGGCATCCTGGGTGGTGCGCCTCCATCCCATGCTCCCTATCCTACCGCAGAATCAGCACAGAGCTCAACGCTCAATGTGCTACACAATATGCTGGGCACCGGCATGTCAGCGCCTGTGGCAAATGGTGCAGATGTGCCTGCACCCCTAGCTGCAGTGGCTGGCATCTTGAGGGGGCCCAACGATCGCAACACCAGCAAATCAAGCAGCCCGCAGTCAGTCCCATCAGAGGCCGATGCAGGTACAGCCGCGCCTGTGCCCACAGGTGGCACGCTGTCCGCGCTGCATGGCATACTGAATGGCGACTCCGTCAGTGCAACCCCCATGCCACGTGCTGCCGCACGGCTTGAGGACCCCGCTAGCAACAGCAAAGTGGTAGGGGATCTCAAGCCATGGCAGCCTTCTGGTGAGTTAAAGTCGTGGAATCCCACACCTGTGCAGCGCTCCACTTTTGAGTCCCGTGGCCAGGGCGGTGCAGCAGCCTCTGCACCCGAACCGCTGCAGCACCAGCCGTCATCTGGTGGTCTCTCCCCAGGGTGGCGCACCAACCAAACAGCTGCAGTGGACGCAGAGCTGCCACTGGAAAAGCTGGATGCACTGCCGCCTGGGCCGCAGCTGGACGAGGGCGCGGGAGTGGAGCAGTCTGCCAATTCGGCCAACTGGGCATCGTTTGTAAAATGTGCGCCCAGCGTGTCACTGTGCTCATGTGCACATAATATAAGGCCATGGGCTGCTAGTACTTTCGATGCATGCAGCTGCTTTTCTCTACCTGGCATGCCGTCAGCCTGCCTGCATTTCCGTCCACTTGCGGCAACTTTCCTGCACACTTGCATCTATCCTTGCAGCATGGATGAAGAACGACTCGGACGACGGTCACGGCGACGACTTCAACGACGCGGCGTCTGCTATGTCAGGTGTCACAGGCATCTCCCGCCTGGCACCCTCCTACCTCGCGGAGCAAGAGGCGCGTGAGCTACAGGCTGAGCTGGCCGCCATGTCACAGGGTGGGCGGCTCAGCACCAAGAGCAAGCCCAAAGGCATCATGAAGAGCAGTCTGAAAGTGGGCGGCACCCCACATGATGACAGCGCAGCGGCTTCCCCAGCACCTTCGCGGGCCAGTGTCATGCCCAAGTCCTTTGAGATCCAGGTGCGTGCTGCAGCCAGCTTGGACCATGCCCAGCACAGGACAGACCAGCCAGCTGCTGGCACGCAAAAGGCCGAGGTGCCAATGCAAGAAGTAGAACAGCAGCATGCGGAACACGCGCAGCTCCATGTGCTGCACACAGTGCTGAATCATCGACCGTGTGCGTTCATGCATCAACGCAGGTGCCCAACCTGGACACTGAGCGTTGGGAACAGCTGGTCCACCAGGTGGTGTGGAAGATGGGTCGCCATTTTGGCTTCCAGGCCTTCAACATGAATCCCAAGACGGTCAACCTGGTGGGCACAAAGTGTTAGGGTGCAGGGGTCAGGGCAAGTCAGACCATAACACTCAGCGCCAGCCTGCGTGTGCGAATGCCTGGGAGTGCATTTCCAGACTGTGTGTTTTCCACATAGTACATCGTAGCAGGCTGTGCTAATGCTGGGTGCTGCACGGTGCGGTCCCATATGCGCACAGTCCTCACATGAGTATGTGCCGGCAACCATCTTCTGTGCATCAGACCACTTGTCCAAGCTGCTGTGCAAGCAGGGCTTCCTGCGCCGTGACCCGGGCAATGACACGTGCGTGATGGGCAGGCGGCTGTAGTGAAGAGCATGGGCAGAATGAGTGCAAGCATATCAGCAGGGGCTGTTCAGTCATGGGCACATGTCACCTGATGTGCTGTTTGGGATGTCGACGTTTGCATGGGTGTGCAGGGATGACCAGCGGTTTGCCAAGGCTTTGTTTGAGCTGCATGCCACCATCTTCTACCCGTTTGAGGAGCAGTGGACAAAGCTGGTGGACCTATCATGGCGATCAGCACAGGCTCAGGAGGTATGGCTTGAAGTAATTGTGGTGGCAACCCTGGTCAGAAATGTGCTGCTGCTGCCTGGGTTGGGAATGGCATGTGCGTGCAGCAGACAAAGAAACATTGCTGGGCGGCGTTGTTGGGTTGGTGTGCCTGATTGCACCGCTGTCATGTCCTGTGCCACCAACAGATCCTCACGCGCAATGAGTACTACCATCCTGACGTCGTGAACGGGCTGCTGTGCGAGCTGGCCCTGTGGTTCCTCATCTACACAGAGTCGTCCAGTATGCGGCACACACCTGAGCTCTTGTGGTTCATCTACTGGTGCATGTCGCACTCGTACGTCATGCTGGACTTCTGGCAGCGGGGGCTGCCAGAGATCTATGAAGACGCACGCGAGCGGCGTGTTGAGCTGCGCAACGTGCACCAGGCCACGATTGCGCAGGTGCAGACGGCGCTGCAGATCTACCCCACAAAAGTGCGCCCTGAGGACTGCGGCCGGTTGAGCTCCATCCTGGCACGCCTGCAGGTGTGTGGGCCACATGTTAGAGTCCAGTGTACACCGTCTCACCTGGCATGGCGCCCAAGAGGCAGTGGGGTGAGGGCAGCAGGGAGCCCTGTGAGCCAATCTGATTGAGGGCGCTGCTGTGGATGGGGCAGCCCACTTGTTCATATTGAGGTGCTGCCCTGAATGTGCTGCTGCACAGGACACGGATGTGGACCCAGATGACTTCACCCTGGTTGCTGACCTAATCGCGTTTGGCGATGGTGGCTTCTACTGCGACCGCATTGTGACGCCCATCTTTGATGTCATCGCATTCGAGGTGTGTTGAGCTGGCACAAGTGGCCTGCATGATGCAGCTTTGAGCAGCTGCGACGCTGGCTTAGCCAGGTGATATGGCTTGCTTTGTCACCGCCAGCATGTGACTGAATGCGTACATCATGAACCAGCCTGAACATGTGGGCTGACTGGCCGAGTTCCCATGTCCTGTGCGCGACCCCCACAGGTAGACCATCTGTCCAACCTGGGTGTTGATGTGGCGCACCGCCTAGGCTATGATGACTTAAACGAGTCGCTGTGTGTGCGCAAAATTGTACACGGTGGGTGCTGTGCGCCTAGGTTGCACCCGGTGCAAACGCATGCACCAACTGCTGCAAGGCTGTTGACGTCAGCTGCGCTGTGTACAAGTTGCGCATGCAGTTTCTGAACAGGTACACAGTGGCAGCTGATGTGTGGGAATGCGCCTGCTCTGCAGAAACGCTGTTTGACCTGCGCGTCAAGCCGGACCAGATCAGGGAGGCAGCCATCAACGATGCATACACCAGCATGACCAACCTGGGCTTCGCCCCAGGCTCCGTGGGCGCGTTTGACACATCAGTGGCTGCCGAGTTTTGGCACACGCGTGTGTTTGTCAAGACATACAAGGAGCGGCGCACATGGGCCGCGGTGTACCGGGCGTACTACCGCGTGTGGTGCTTCCACATCGTGGCATACCAGTTCCTGCAGGTACTGGCGTTTGAGGGCTGGGACTGGCGCTTCCTGTCGTCCTGCATCGTGACGCAGGCCAACATGAAGGCGCTGGAGCGGTTCTGCAACTGGTTCATGACCAACGACCCGCCTGAGCCACTGAATACGACCCTGACCAAGACATTTGCCACCAAGGGGCGCAGCCGCATGAGCCAGGCGGGGCTGCGCGCAGTGCAGCGCCTGCAAAAGGCTGCAGCCAAGGAGCAGGGCAGCACGGAGCTGGAGGCGCGCTCCTATGTGCCCATGGATGCCGGCATCTCGCGCCGCAGGCGGCGGGAGCATGTGCTGGAGGGGCGGCCGCTGTATGGCATCTTTGGCTTTGTGGAGTGGGTGCTGCTGGGCCTGCTCACACTTGTGTGGTATGTGATGCAGTTCGTTGAGACGCCCCTGCGCGTGCATGCGCGCGACTGGTGGGCTGTGTTCAGCGCCGTCTACGTGTGCCTGCACGTCATCCACTGGCTGCTCACAGTGGTGAGTCCTGTGCCCCCTACATTCACTGAGTGAGGCGAGCAAGCGAGCAGATGGGCAGGCAGGCTGTACCAGGTTGGCTTGTAGTGGTCATGTCCCTGTGCGCGGTGGCAGTTCGACATGCATGCCCACAGCAGCACTGCATGCAAGCACCTCCAAATCACACAGCAGCGCGTGACCATTGACCCGCCATCCTTGCCTCCTGCAGCGCGACGGCTACATGGTGAGCCTGACGCACATGCTGCGCCTGCCCGCCTTCATCCGCGCCTCATCTTCGCGCCCAGCGGCCACCAGTTGGATCTCTGCCCCCATGCCCATGAAATGGAAGCTCTTCTTCCTCAATGCTCTCTTCTGGGTTGTGGTGCGTGCTTGAGCCAGCATGTGCCCCTTCCCCACTGCCTGCGCTTGGCCCATTCTGTTGCGTGAAGACATATTGCATTCACCCGGTGCAGAGCTGGATGTGCCAGGTCAGAACAGTGCTGTGCTTTCATTTATGTTCTCGTCTGCGCTGATGTGCTGCTGTTGCAGGCCATGGCCATGAAGTTCCCCTTTGACTACTTCGTGATCTGCAAGCCGGTGGTGGTTCCCCTTCAGATTGTGACCCAGCGCAACTGGCTTGAGTGCAAGGGCAAGTACTACGTGTACCCATTCCCTTGCATCGGTGCCGACTGGCTGCTGCTCGCGGGCCGTGTGTGCCCATTCATCGTGATCATCTTCATGGACACAGCACTGTTCTACCAGATCACGATCACCATCTTTGGCATCACCCGCGGCATGTTCAAGCTGGACCTGGGTGTGCTGACCTCATGGGATGAGGTGGTGACCGAGTTCTACAGGGCCCCTGCGCGGTGCGTGTGCTGAGATCCTACTGAGAAGGTCAGGATTGAGGTTGCATGTGCAGAGGCGCCAACACCTGGGTTCACACGACTTCATAGATGCGTGTGCGCCGGCCCTGGCTGTCAGGATGACTAAGCCTCAAACCAGGCAGTTGATGGACTTTGCCTCCACTCATGGCTACATACAGTCTATGCATCATGTGCCCGTCGTCACGTGTGCAGGTGGTGGCACAAGTGCATGTCCCAGGTGGGCAACGACAACCAGCTGGCCATGTTGAAGCAGTCCATGTTCATTGAGGACGGTGGCACAGGCCAGGTGACCCAGGTGTCAGACGGCATGATGTTCAAGAAGACGGTGCTGACACCCGAGGAGATCATGGGCAAGAAGGTGCACTTCAACCGCAAGGGCGGTGGCAACGGCTCTGAGAAGCCGTCTCGCTCCCAGTCCATGGCCGGGTCGGCGATGGGCTCCTCTGTCCGTTCAGCCATCATGGACAAGGTGTCCCAGATCACAGGAGGGGGCAACAAGGGCCCGCGTGGCGCCCTGCTGCCCAGCTCCACCAACCGCACCGCGCAGTCCAAGGGCGCCCAGACGCAGAAGGAGAAGAAAAAGGCGCTAGAGGAGAAGCGGCACAAGGCTGAGGTGGGTGCGCAGCACTGCTGGCTCGCCTGTTGCTGTGTGCTGGTGAGGTGTGTGAGGTGCAGTGAGGTCATGTGGGAGCTGTGTGCCCAAGGGAGGGTGGGTGTCTCTTATACAGCTGTGTGCCCAAGGGAGGGTGGGGTGGGAGCCCTTTAGGCGCAGCGCTCACAAGGATGTGCACCACCCAACACCTCCTGCTCATTCATCCTTCTTCACTCGTCCATGCTGTTTCCCCAGGCCGAGGCGGCCAAGAAGAAGCGTGAGCTGGCGGCAGGCAAGGAGGCGATCAACGTGGACGTGGACGACAAGGAGGAGCTGGAGCTGGCACGCGGCGAGCGCAACCAGGCGAATGAGGCAGCACTGCAGGCAGCCCCACAGCAGACTGGCCTCAAGGTGGGCGCTTGCACACCTCCAGGGTTGTTGCTGGAGATCTGTGTGGCCAGGCACGCATTCATAGCGCCATGATTGAGAAACACTACCTGGGGCAGCCGAGGGTGATGCGAGCTGCACTTCTGATGTTACACACAAGAGCCTCACCTTGTTTGTACCACCTCCTTGCATGCACAAGCAGGGTATCTTCAAGGGGCTCATGCCTGGCCAGGGCAACGAGGACGCGGTTGCCAAAATGGCCCAGGACGCGATGAAGCTGAAGCTCAAGGGCAAGCAGGCGCGCATGAGCGATGTGGATGGCAGCTCCATACCAGGGGGCAAGCATGTGAACGTGGAAGTGGCCAAGGCTCCGCGCCCAGGCACAGCCGCACGGCCTGGCACGGCCGCACGCCCCAAGTCAGCAGCGCCAGCGCGGCCTGGGACCGCGGTCCGCAGGTCCACCGCAGGTGACAGCGACGAGGAAGAGGAGGTGATCGATGTGGGCACTCTGGACCTTGCCGCCCACCGCCCCACTGACATGGACGGTGACGATGACATGGGCGGCCCCACACGGCTGTCCGCGCAGACGGCGGGTGGTCAGGACAGCGGCGGTGGTGGGCTAGCTGGGCGGCTGGGGAAGCTCATCCCGATCGGCAGGAGGGTGTCCCAAGCACAGGAGGGGGATGCGATGGACAAGCTAGCAGCAGACGCGCGTGCAGCTGCGGCACGCACCAAGAAGAAGGAAGGGGGGGCCAAGAAGTCAGTCACCATCATATCACGCCCTGGCACCGCGGTGCCCAGGGGCGAGGGGCAGAGCTTGCCGCAGGCCGCCATGCCCAGCGACCAGCCAGCCCCCGCACAGGAGGGCAGTGGTGAGGCGCCCAAGCCCAAGGCCAAGCGCGCGTCCAAGGCTAAACCGCAGAGTAACCAGGTGGCACCAGAGCCCCAGCCCCTGAGCCGAGCGTGGCATGGTGAGTCTGGCGCAGGGGAGGTGGCTGAGGAGGATTCGGGCCCAGCAGGGGTGTCGCAGGGCACAGCAGCACCACTGCCAGCTGCGGAGCCTTCTGCAGCCAGCGCCACCAGTGGCCATGCATTATCCACGTACGAGAAGGAGGAGGAGGAGGACGAGGTGGCAGTCGTGGAGACGCCCGGCAAGCGGCCTGTGTCACGGGGCGGGCCGGTGGCGGAGGGCACACGGCCGGGCATCCGAGCAGTGCCCGAGATCGAGGCCGCCTCTGACAGCGACGCTGCTGGCACCTCCCAGGGGGCGCAGCGGGGCGGGTTCAGGCGAGCTGGGCCTGGGCCCCTGGCTGAGGGTCGAGAGCTCCAAGTTGAGGGGGCCACCACAGACCGCACGCCCCTGCATCGGTTTGAGAGTCAGTTGGGTGATGACGATGCAGGGTCAGATGGGGACGCTCCCTGGGTACCCCCAGACGACGATGACCTACGTCATGGCAGCGGCAACGTGTCATCGCACGCTGAAGCATCACCCTTCAACCTGCCACTGCCCCCCAGTGGTCTAGGGCCTGCGTCACTCTGGTGGTTTGGCCAGGTACTGCCGCAGCTGCGGCAGCAGGTGATGGATGAGGATGAGGCAACTGCGTATGAGGACGCAGACGATGATGCCTCCTCATCGGTCAGTGATGAGTGGGATGAGGAGCAGGGCGGGCAGCGGGTGTGCATCCCTGTTGGCACCTGGCAGCAGCACCAGTGGCAGCAGCCCCACACTGAGGAGGTGCATGGTGATGAGGAGGGGCACACCGGGCCAGGGCCTGTGGCTGAGGGCAAGGACGATGGCCTGAATGCCTGGATGGACAAGGCCAAGGAGCCAGAGCACCGACTGCTCACTGGCGCCATGCTGGCACCTATCAGTGGTGGCAACAGCCCACTAGGCAAGCTGCCGCCCCTGCCAGGCCTGTCCCCCAAGCGCAGCGTTGCGGCCGCACAGCCGTCCAAGGCGCAGCTGGAGCAGGAGCTGGATGCCCTGTTTGGGAAGCCAGTGGCATCACGGGCAGGCAGCATCGACGCTCGCTCGCAGGTGCCGCTGCCGCATGTGCCTCAGGATGCAGCTTCAAGCCACCCATCCAAGGCATCCAAGGGCAAGGTATGCGTATGTAGATTGTGTACGTGGTATGTGCATGCAGGCAGCCATCAACATGTCAGTGCTTCCTGCCGCAAATTGGATCATTGCAAGAGTGTTAGCATACTGTTCATGTGACCTAAGGCCATGGGGGATCTGGACTTGTGTGTTGTTCTGTGCTGTGCAGGCTGGGCGCAAGGCCACCTTTGCTGACAACTTCTCTTCCTCCAATGGCGGGGCCAAGAGTGCACGCGCAGCATCAGCCAAGGGCAGCGGGGTAGGTGACTAGGTGGTCATGGCAGGCTGGCTCAAATTGTCTGAGGCTAGCTCACCATGCCAGGGAAGTACGTGTATCTTGCGTCCATTCAAGCTGTATCCATTTGCGGTGCAACAGCTTTTCGTCTGAGCTGTGCTGCGCAACAGTGGCACTCTTCATCAAGTGCAGCCGCATCATCTCCTGTCTGGTAATGTCTGGTACACCTCACGTGTGTGCTGGCACAGGCGCAATCCCACAGCGAGCACCATTTCGCGTCCATCATGGATCGTCTGAAGCAAGCCTCCTTCTGGCGCAAAAGCGACAACTCGGAAACCGAGCTGGCAGCACGCTCCATGTCCGCCACATCCAGGCGCTCCAAGGCGCAGGCCAAGGCCAGCCTGGACGCAGACCTGAAGATGCAGGCTCGCGTGGGCAAGAGCGCCAACAGCATGCACCTGCTGGTGCGTGGGGGGTGTTGAAACAGATGTGGGGAGTGCAGTACGTACCTGTGGATTGCAAGCATCGCGCCTGCGAGTCCTTGTCGTGCTGAGCCCGCCTCATGCCTGCTGTGCTGCTGCTGTAGGCATGCATTATGCAGCTCTGCTCATACCATCTGCTGCGCGCATGTGGCCTCCACACTGGCGGCTGCCCCTGCACTTGCAGCATACGGTGCAGGATGATAAGAGCCAGACAGACAAGAAGGCGGGCGATAAGTTCACTGCGTATGACCTGGGGGTGGACGATGTGCACTACCAGATGATGATGTGGAACTCTTTTGCAAGCGCATGGGACGAGATTGTGGATGTGCGTGCTGCGTAACAGCATGTATTGCTGCATGAAGATTTCAGCATGTCTATCTGAGCTGTGATCTCTGCTTTGTGTTTGGTGCTGCGTCATGCTGCTGAGGTGGTGTGCATTGCTGGGCCGTGCAGGATGTGCGGCAGGCGGACCACATCAGCGACAAGGAGGTTGGCATGCTGAAGTTTGTGCGCCTGGACCTGGGCAGCCGCCACTACGGCCTGAGGCCCATCCTGCTGCCCACATTCTTCTACGCGGGCCAGGTCAGGAAGGTGGTGGACACGGGCTCCGTGACCACGGCGCAGATCATGGTGCTGTCGGAGCTGCGTGTGCTGTGTGTGTGGCTCGGCTGCCAGATCGGGCTGCTGTCGGGCAAGCACGCACACGTCATCACGTCCGCGCCCTTCTCGTCCATCCACGTCAACGTGAAGCACGCGCTGCACCGCAAGCGGCTGTACACATCGGGTGCGAAGCTCATCGACCTGCTGGAGGACATGTGCTCGCGGCAGGAGGTGCCGTTTGACATGAAGGAGATCTCGGAGCACCTGTTCACGCTGCTCACCAGCCTGGAGGGCGAGTGCTACGCGATCATGAAGCTGCACCAGCTCAAGCGCGTGACGGATGATGACCTGGAGCTGTCGTCCATCATGCTGGAGGTGGTGCAGGACATGAAGCGCGAGATCAGCCGCGACCCCGACGCACTCAAGGTGTGCACGTGAGCCTGCTGATCAACGGAACAGTTGGGAGGGATTCGTACCGCCACCTTTTGTTGAAAACGACTGGGCCTCAGCCACAGCCATGTGCCGCTCTGTACGCGCTGCATCCCTTTGGGAGATGGTGTGTGACCCAAGAGTCTGGGCCACCTCGTTGTGCACCTTCCTGCAGGTGGTGTTCAAGAACGCCAT
Organism: Haematococcus sp. NG2; assembly: GCA_004335575.1. Classification (NCBI taxonomy): domain Eukaryota; kingdom Viridiplantae; phylum Chlorophyta; class Chlorophyceae; order Chlamydomonadales; family Haematococcaceae; genus Haematococcus; species Haematococcus sp. NG2. The sequence goes on along the minus strand of QAXD01000212.1, from coordinate 536,067 downwards.
GGCCACGTCCGCCACCGCCAACTTCAAGGAGCTGCTGCGCGTGGTGCGAGTGATCAAGAAGATGCTGGTCACCACGGTGGCTGAGGCCACGCCTGCAAGCGAGGAGGCGCAGCGCGCACTGGGCTTCTTTGTCAACAGGTGAGGAAGGAGCTCTGTGGTATACCGTGATTCAGCCTTGTCCCTGCACCGTGACATATGATGATATGAATAAAAGCAAGAACAAGGGTTGCAGTGTTGCTGCTGCAGTGTGTGCCATCTCTCGTTTGCGAGCACAGGATGCTGGTGCTGCTGCAAGCGCTGTGTGTTTAGCCACTTTGGGTGTTGCATGAGTGTTCAACGCAAGCACTGGCAAGGCCTGATGTGGCCACTGCCTTGGCCTGTATCTGCCCGCAGCTTGGCGCACCCCAGCCTGGACCGCCCGCCCTCCCTGGACAAGATGGGCAGCTGGAGCATCCTGACGCCCCTGTACGAGGAGGACGTGCTGTACGCCCTGGAGCAGACCGCGCTGGCCAAAGAGCTGGGGCTGAAGAAGAAGAAGATGACGGACCTGCTGTCTGAGGGCGACGACAGCGTCTCCCTCATCGGCTACCTCAAGGCCACCTTTGACAAGGAGTGGGACAACTTCAAGGAGCGCATGAAGTCCATCGTGCCGGATGTTGACCCCAAGGAGTTGTCCGAGATGGACTTTGCGCCCGGCAACTGGCTGTACGAGTACCGCATGGAGCTGCAGATGTGGGCCAGCTGCCGCGGCCAGCTGCTGGCGCGCACAGTGTCGGGCATGATGCGCAACGAGCGGGTGTGTGGGATGGACGGAGGGTGGGCGCGGGCCTCATGCTGTGTTGCAACAGGAGTTATGCAGGTGCAGCACCTTCACCTGCACAGCACTGGCCAGCTCGTGTGTTGTTGGCACCTCGTCGTGCCCGGACCCGCGCCGTCCCAGCACACACCGTGGTCCTGGCCTCACTGCTGCTGCCACTGCTGTGCTGCCACGTGTGACCCCGCAGGCGCTGCGTGTGCTGGCCAAGCTGGAGTACCCCATGCCCCCCGGCATGTCCGACCTGGAGTACCAGCGCATGCTGGACCAGATGGTGTGCAACAAGTTTGAGATGGTGGTCACGCCCCAAACTTACGGCAAGAACCGCGACTCCAAGGACCTGCGCCTCAAGTGTGTAGGCCAGCGCACTTGTTAGGGCCCGGCTACGTATGCCAAGCTGGGTTCCAGGCTGGGTTTGTGCGTGTTCAGCTGAGCAGCAGGTGCTGTTCTGTTGCACCATTAGCACCCTTGGGGATGGGGCCTCTGTGATGGCACATGTGACAGGTCCCCACCTGATCTGCAAACCCCACTCTGGTGATGACATGCCTGCGCTGCTTGTCTGCCCACCTGCAGGTGGCTGTCACGCTCCATGGAGCTGCTGCTGCAGCGCTACCCCTCGTGCCTCAAGGCCGCGTTCCTGGAGAAGGCCCCTGTGGATGGCTACGGCATCACCGAGTTCTCCGTGTGCATGAAGGGCTATGACCCGGAGGACCTGACTCACATGGTCCTGGACCAGCCAGTGTATGAGCTGTACCGCATTCGCCTGCCCACCAACCGCTACAGCGCGCGAGGTGTGATCCTGGGTGAGGGCAAGCCGGAGAACCAGAACCACGCGTGCATCTTCGCACACCACGAGGGCATCCAGGCCATCGATATGAACCAGGACGGCTACCTGGCAGAGTGGCTCAAGTCCCGCAACCTGCTGACGGAGCTGGAGCCCAGCAGCAAGGGCACCTTCCACCTGTTCTGTGATGACGACGAGGTGTACGAGCTGTCACCTGAGCTCACTGTGAGTGCGATGCAGGCCCCACCAGTGCTGGCACTGCATGTGAAACTGTAGTGGTATCCCGCTTGGCCCTGCCTTACCGCTGGGCTACTGCATGACCGCATGGCCATCATCCTTTGGCGGCTGACAAACCGCTGGCCTGGTGCTGGTGCCCCTTGACTTCTTCCTGCAGGCTGGACAGGTGCATGCCATTGTGCGCACCCGTCAGCGCTCCACAGTGCCCACTGCCATTGTCGGCTTCCGCGAGTACATCTTCTCCGAGGCTGCGGGTGCGCTGGGCCGCTTTGCTGCCGCCACCGAGTACGCGTTTGGCACCATCAGCCAGCGCACGATGACGCACCCTGCGCGCATCCGCCTGCACTACGGCCACCCGGATGTCTTCAACAAGCTGTTTGTGATGACCAAGGGTGGCATCTCCAAGGCCACGCGCCTGCTGCACCTCACGGAGGATGTGTTCTGCGGCTGCAACCACATGCTGCGTGGGGCACGCATCAGGTGCGTGCATGCACTGCTGCCTGAGCATGGGGTGCAATGCCCGTGTTCGAGCAGCACCCTTGCATCTGCATTTGTCCCTGCCAGCTGCATGCTCCACGGTGCATGGTCCATTACGGCTCCATGAGGTGCACCTCGTGTGACCTGTACCGCTGTGTGCACTGCCGCACCACAGGTACAAGGAGTACATCAGCTGCGGCAAGGGCCGTGACATGGGCTTCGACTCCATCAACGGCTTCAACTTCAAGATCGCGGGCGGTGGCGGCGAGTGGGCCATCAGTCGCGAGAGCTTGCGCATGGGCACGCGGCTGGACTTTTTCCGCCTCATGACCTTCTACCACAGCGCCGTGGGCTTCTACATCAACTCCCTGTTCACGTACATCGCGGTGTACCTGAACGTGTATGCGCTGCTGCTGTTTGCGTGGGCGGAGGCGACGGAGATTCAGGCCGACTCCGTGCAGCGCGTGTACAATGTGCAGCAGGTGCTGCAGCTGGGCACGCTCGCGCTCATCCCGTACGCGGGGCAGCTCATGCTGGAGACGGGCGTGGTGCGCACGGCACTCACGCTGTTCCAGCAGATCGCGACCGGCTCGTTGCTGTTCTACACCTTCCAGCAGATGACGACCGCGCAATCGTTCAACACAGACATGTCATACGGGTCAGGCAAATACGTGGGCACTGGCCGCGGCTTCAACATCGTGTCCCTGGAGTTCGTCAAGGTCTACACCTTGTACTGCCGCTCGCACCTGTACATGGCATTCGAGATGCTGTTTGTACTGGCCACGCTGTACATCGTGCGTGACTGCCAGACGTGCAACTATGGCGCCCTCACATGGTCCACATGGCTGCTGGCTGTGACGCTCATATTTTCGCCCCTGTGGTTCAACCCCTTTGCGTTCGACATGAAGAAGGTGTGTGTGCGTGTGCGCAGTGCCCACAAGCAAGCCACTGTCAACCAGATGTGCAAGCTGTGGCAATGACTCTGCAGGGTCCTGGCTCGTCTGCCTGTTGCTGCTCCAACGTGCAGTTGGGCCCTCTCACGCGATGCGCAAGGACTCTGATGCATGCGTTGCGCCAGTTTGCCCTGCCTCATCTGGTGCCTGACTGCCCACCCCTGGCTGCAGGTGAGCGCCAACTACCTGGCATGGCGGCGCTGGATGGACGGTGATGTGGACTACACCACTGGCTCCAACTGGTACACCTGGAACACGTGAGTCACACGGCAGCTGTGGAGGCTAGTGATAGTGGCTGACTGGTTGTTAAAAGCATGGCCAGTGCACGTGTCAAGGGCTGCGCCAAGCGCCTGTCTGGCCATCACTTGCATGGCTTTGGTTGTCCACCTCTGCTTGCTTGACCATGTATGCCTGGGCGCTCTGCGTGCGCTGCCGCGCAGGGTACAGCTGGAGAAGATCCGGAACGATGCCGGCAACAACACCGACAACTGGCTGAACCACGTGGCCACAATCATCACATGCACGCCGTACATGCTCATGGCGCTGGGCGCAGCCTCGCGGCTGGACATTTGCCTGGACATTGATGCCTCGCTGCGGCACCCCGTGCTGTGCAACGACTACATCGTGTTCCTGATGGCATCATTTGCCATCTGGTTCCTGGTGTACATGACCATCGTGCTGCGGCACCACTGGCTGGACCTGGCCCGCCACAAGCCGTGGCGCATCTACCGCTGGATGATGGCGCTCGCGATCATCTCCTTCTTCGTCGCGTTCCTGGCGGGTGTGCAGCGCGTGCTGAAGGGCTCGGCGTTCCAGACCATCCTGCTGGTGCTGTACGCCAACTTCAACATCCTCATCGCGTTCCACAAGGTGAGGTCATGGCGGTAATGGGCCACTGCTGACAGGCACCAGCACACACAAGTGAAGTGAAGCGGGCACGCTGGCGCCTGCAACCACAGCCCCTCGCAAAGAATGGTTGATGGTAGCTGGATGCATGCGTCATGGCACGCCCGTGTGTCTCCTACCTACACTAAATCTGACATGCCCTGCATCTGAACACGTTCCGCAGGTGGTGACACCGCTGATGAGCCAGAACAACACGGTGCGCGCGTTCTCCGACTGGTTCTACTACTCAGTGGACTCCCTCATCGGCTACATCATGTTCATCCTGCTGGGCCTGCTGTCCTTCATCGGCATCACCGGCATCCTGCAGATGAAGCTGCTGTTCAACGACACGTTCAGCGAGCAGGTGAAGCACGCCAAGATTGGGCGCGCCATGAAGGAGCAGAAGGTGGGCTTCGACTCGCGCGCAGGCTCACAGGCGGGCGCGGCAGCGGCCCCTGCATCTGCATCCGGTGGTGCGCTGCCCATTGGGCCAGGCGGCCAGCCGTTCCGTCCAGACACCGCCAAGTCAGCAGCCACCACTTTCACCATCCGGTCCATGGTTCAATCGGAGCACCGCTACATGTAAGCAGCAGGGCTGTGGGCAAATGCGCGTGCGCGCGTGCAGCAGCTGCGCATGGCGTGCGACTGGGGGTGCGAACACACACAAGGGACATGGCCACATTGGTGGGGCCGCAATGGGGGGGCAGATGGGGTGTGAGATTTCAGTGACCATGGGGATCTGTATTGGGCTGGTTCTGGTGCAAAGATGGTTTTGGTGCATCAGGCAACGTGGTGCACTGCACTGCATGCATATGCCAGGCTGTGGGTTTCTCTCGGTGAATACTGGCAAGTTGGTAAAACTCGGCTTCTGGGGTTCTTGTTGTGTTGTAGTACATATGGTTTTGGGTCAAGTTGTGTACGAGTGGCTCTCCCCCCCTCCCCTGTCGCGCTGGCATTTCTCTGTGGGCAATTCAGACTCAAGGGAGGCACCATAAGCTTCTCGTGTGCATGCTGCTTGGGTATTTCCAACTGCTGCACACATGTTGGAGATTGTATGCGTGCGCACATGAAATGGCGTGGCTTGTGTGATCTTGTGTATTCCAACTCGCGAGCTGCGTGCGGGCTACGAAGCATGATGGGATTTTTGGCTTGGCTGTACAGTTCCACTGCGTGGAGATTGTTCCCGGCATATACAAGTACTAGTGGCTGCGCAAGGTAGTGACCGCAGCAAAGGGGGCAGACATGTCCACCAGAAACGTATTCTGTGGGCAATGGTAGCTGCAGTTAATTCATGGGCCCTTGGGACACAGTTGATGCATGGTGGACTGCAGAGGTTTGGTTTGGAACTGGACATGGTGTCTAAATGCCACAACCATTATGTAACACAAGGCACTGTTCTACCACTCAATCACAGCTGCCACACCGTCCATCCCATGGCTTCATTTCAATCTGCTGCATATCTCTATACGCGTCCTGCGCTGGTCTGTCTACTGCAGTATGTTAACTATCACGTGCAGACTGTGGCTGCAGTTCCCCAGCAAATGCCACAGGCTCTGCACTCGAGCACTCAATGCCCCAATCCCAGGCCCATCAAAACAGCCGCAGCTCCACCATCCCCTCCCCACGGCCAGGTGCGTACCATGCAACCATGCGCGCAAACCCGGCAGTGCCAGGCAGCGCCAGGTCCAGGCCGTATGCCGCGTCCAGCAGCGACGGCCGCATGCCCTTCACGTGCTTGGCCAGGTGCTGCACACGCTCCACAGCAATGGATTGCTGCCGCGCCATGGCCTGCTGCCGGCTGTGAGCCACACTGCGCGCGGGCACTGCCACGGGCGGGGGCCCACTGGTGGGGGCTGCAGGGGGTGCCCAGGGCTGGGAGGACTCCAGGCAGTACCTGTGGAGAGTGGCATCCAGCGTGCAACGCCATGTGATGGAGCAGGACAGGGCTGGAGCATCGATTGAGCAGGATGCTTGAGCAGGACAGGACAATGCATGCCCAAGTCTGCAGTGATCTGTGCATGCTGCTGGGTCACAGCACGCCGCAAGGATGCCACCCAACAAGCAAGGGCGAGCCATGCACAGGAACACCACCACACACCCTGCTGCAACACGCACCGGAAATCTGCACACACGCGCAGCGGTCCAATCAACTGCTGACTCAGCGACATAGTGAGTGCATGCCATGAGCCACGGCCGTTGAGTGAGAAGGCGGGGTGGGTGCTGGCTTGGGGCGCAGAGCCTGTGGACACATGCCAGTCAGCGCCGGTCAACGCAAACACACATGCAACACGTGCACGCCCGCAGGCCAGCCACAGGTGTTCAGTGCAGCAGGAAACAAAGCACAGGCAGATGGGGTTACACAGATGGTCCACATGGGGTCACAAGGCTCTGCGTGCGCGACGTGCCATGAAGGAGACCCAGCACAGTGGGCCCCTGGCAACCGTGCCAATACGTCATCATCGCACCTGGTGCAAGCTGCTTGGGTGATGGCAGCCCCAGGTCCAGCTTTGTGGTCACGCGCGTGAAGTCACACATGCTGCGCTGGAACCACCCCATCTGCACTGATGCGCCCAACGACGCAAAGGGGCGCACCGTGACGTCCTGCGAGCCATGCATGCAGGTGTAAACACGTGACACATCAGCAGCATAGCACCTGGCTCCGGCAAGAACCTCCGACATGGCACATCACACACGATCCATCCACGCACCCAGGCAAGCGGTCCCCCCTGATGACGTGCAACCGGCAAGCTCATCACCACCAAGCACCACACACCTCCTTTGCGTGCGTCAGGTTGCTGGTGAGCCAGTCAAAGGATGTGCGCACCAGGTCTTGCCGCAGCCCCACGCTGGGTGTGCGCGACACGTGCACCTGCTGCTGCTGCAAGGATGTGCTCTCACTGGCCGCAGGGCCCACACGCACCTGCTCCCTACTGGCCGTGCAGCCGCTGCTTGGCAGGGGCCACAGCGGGGACCGCACCATGGCACCCACCATACCCGCAACCTTGATGTGTGGAGGCCCCACAATCGCGCTCCATGGCGCGCGCGCGACGCCGCTGTTGGCACTGCTGCCGCTGGGGCCAGTGCTGCTGCCTGCGCGTGAGCCCTGCGGCGGGTTGCTGCCGATGCGCGTGAGCAGCTGCTGGCTGAAGGCCCCAGAGGAGACCCACTCAGTCAGGCTCTGCACGTCCTCACGCAGCCGGTTGATGGACTGTGTGGCATCCATCACGGCTTCCTGCACCTGCTCTGGCTCGGGCAGTGTGCCCCCAGCACGCAGCCCTTGCCGGTGGCCCGCATCACCCGAGCCGCCGCCCGCTGCCGCGCCCTCCTCGTCGCTCGCATGCCCAGCACCGTGCACTGGCAGCAGCTTCTTGAGGTACTGGCGGATGGGGTTGTGGGGCCCTAGCGCCTTGCTGCGCAGCGGTTGCGAGGCCTTTGGCAGGCCCCCTGCTGCGTTGGAGGTGGCGAGGGAGTCCGTGCCTGCTGGCCGCAGCACACCAGTGGTGTTGCTGAGAGGAGAGGGGACGGTGCTGGCAGCAACCGAGGGTGGCGCACGTGTGCTGGGGGCATGTGGCACTGCGCCACTGCGCAGCTGGCGTTTACGCAGCCGCGCCTGGCGTGCTGCTGCGTTGCCCGCCCACAGCGTGTGCTCACCCTGGAGGGCTAGGGCGCCTTGGAGGTGCGTGCATGAGGTGGAGCGGGTGGAGGGGCTGGTGTTGTCTGCTGACGTTGTGGGAGGTGCGGTCACCTGCAGGTGACAATGAGGCGCAGAAGCATTGAACAAGATATGTGTCGACACGACAGACAGTAGGTGGTGATGGATGGGTGACCTAAGCAACACCACACCCGAGGCAGCAACTGAAGCCCGGGATCATGCATGCGCAGCAAGTGGATTCTTCACATGCACACTAACTCACATGGAGCGCGCCCAACCGGTACTGCACAGCTGATGTCTGGCCTGTGGGGGTGGAGATGTCAAGGGACGCTGTCAGGGGCACAAGCGTGTGGCCACGCGCGTTGTCCACCAGCCGCTGGTTGACGCCCGCCTCTGCGCGAACCTCAGCCTGGCCCAGCCTGTGCTTCAGCTGTGCCTGCCCGCTGACTGTGTGCCCCTGCAGCCATGTAGGCAGCACGGCAGCCAGGCCACTGGACGTCGTGCTGCTGTTCGCACCAGGTGCTGACCCTTGACGCATGTGCTTCACATGCACGAGCTCCATGCGACCTTTGACGATGGTCTTGGGGCCCAACAGCGCACGCGCATTCCCGCACAACGTGTAGTTGTTGGGCTCTGACAGCGCCTGCTTCCATCCCTGATCGCGCTTCTGAGCAAAGATGCGCTGAACCTTGGCGCGACCGCTGACTGTAGCCCACCAATTCTCTGATCCTGTGTGGAACAGGACCCTGTCCGCAACGAACCCACCGTCTTGGCCGCAGATAGCTGGCAGGCCAGGCAGCGTCACAGCCTGAGCTGCCACGAGCAGCTGATTTCGTGATAAGCCACTGGGCGCGCACAGGGGCAGTGGCGTGGGCTCTCCAGGCGCGGTGTTGATCAGCCCATCAACTGAACTGGTTGATTGTAAGCCCTGGTTCCAAAATTGAGAACCGATGGATCCCAGTACATCGCGCTGCAGAAGCTTGCGTTCTGGAACAAGTCCCAGCACCCTGAAGTTCTGCTGCGCTGAGTCAGGCGGTGGTGCTGGAGGAGATCGCATTGTTGATTGGCAAGCCTGCGATCAGAACCTCATGGCAGTGTTATAGCCGTTTTCAGTTTGACTTGGGACACTTGGGCGACCCCACCCTGAGGTACATATGGTACAAATGCATAAAAAAAATGGTACAAATCCATAAAGGGCGAGTGACATTCCTACATGACCCTATACATCTCGCTTTTCGAGGGAATCGTATTCAGCATAAATTCAGCGTTCTCATGGTGCAGTCCTTGCGTTAAGCCGTGGCCTCTGTGAAAAGTTGGGTTTGGCTGATGCTGACCAAGGTGCGCGCACGCGGGTGCAATGGCAGCGATGCACGAGAATGATGAGGTGAATG
>QAXD01000212.1:188634-526799 GCA_004335575.1 Haematococcus sp. NG2 | reverse complement strand
AAGTGAACGCAAGGACTGCACCGTTAGAACGCTGAATTTACGCTGAATACGATTCCCTCGAAAAACGAGATGTATAGGGTCATGTAGGAATGTCACTCGCCCATGCATAAATGACACAAATGTTCACTTGGTCTCTAGCCTCCTCCCAGCGCAGACGCGAGCCTTTTTGGCGTGTGTTCTAGCCGCGATGATAGGGTATGGTCGCAAGGTGTACAGGAGGATCCAGGAAGGCTTGGCAGAAGGTCTCAGCATAACGAAGCCAGCAACAAAAATGGTGTTGATACGCGGACGCTGGAACTGGTTCTGGCCTGGCATGGGGAGTGCGAAACTTTGCATCTGTCAGAGGTCCAGGATGTTCTCCTGTGCCTCACGAACAAGCCCATCGGCATCCCTTTCGCTCCATCGCGCCTGCAAAGAGCTCGCGGCTCACGCGCAAGCTGCATTCCTGCTGCCCCATTTGCACCCTTTCCATCATCCTGCTGTGTGCTGGCAGTGGGCAGCAGGGCGCTGCTGCCCATGCCTGGCTGCCTGGCTGCTGAACATGTCTGGAGAGACGAAGCATCAACACCCCCTTTCTTGTACTGCTGCTGCGGGATGTGCTCCGGTCCCGCTTGCCAAGCCGGGAACCCACTTCCTTCTCTTGTTTGGACATGACAACACCACGGAGGGAGCCGACCAGTGACGTGTATGTGCGTGCCCCACAATGTGTGCGAACCCCAGGGCTCAATCCCCGCGACAAGCAGCGGTTTGACGCGTTGTACGCGCGTCTTGATCAGTTCCGCTCGATTGTGACAATTTGTGCAATTGTTGCAATTGTGCATTTGTGACATGCACCCCTGTGACCCCAAGTGTCCCAAGTCAAACTGAGAACAGCCATAAATGCTGCACACTACAAGCAAAAACAACATGATTTGGGACTTTGTTAATGAGTGACGCTAAAGGGGTACAGCTGCATGTGACCGGACCAGTCTCCAGTTGGACCCCTGCAAAACTCCTGCATGTTGTGCTACTGCGCGGCACTGTTGCAGCACTGGACATGTGCAAAGCCACATCAGGCACACACAGCAGCATACTGCCCAGCAAGGTGTAGGCTCGTTTGTTTCCTGCATGGGGCAGCATCGCCGTGAGAACAACTGGCAGCGATCACATGGGCAAAGCAGGGTAGTGCTATGGCGCACCCGGGAATTGCAGGTGCATCAGGCTGGGTGGTGCGAGAAGGGAGGCAGCCTCTGTCCTAGGTGCACTGTGCAGGTTATTGCTAGCCTGAAGCTTCTTTTTGTTGTTCGAGCCCAGACAAATGGCCCCATTATCAATGCCATGGGTGCACCTGGCAGTTGACACGGTTGAGTTACAGTCGTGCGTGAGGCTGTGCTGTGCAGACAGCCTCACATCCAGTGAACGAAAAAGTGTTGGTTGAAGGGCCGAACAAACGTTGCAAACAAAAACATGTACATGGTAACTGGAGCCCCATATGAAGTGCGTGCAGAACACCTAAAACCACACGGCTAAGGCATGAGTGCCTCAACCATGACAATTTCAGCGCAACACCCTCCCGGCAGCTGAACCAGTTAAACCTTGGCGCAGAAGTCCACGCCCTGTATGGTGGGGTTGCAAACTAAGCGTTGAGTAATGTGCAGAGTAAAAGTACAGACGAGACCGACAAAAGCAAGTAGCGACACGTGACAGGTTTGAGACTCACGCTCCTACGCACACTGTGCACACGCCAGTAATCGGTCCATGGACTTTCTAGACCTCCTGCTCTAGTTGGAAAACTCCTCAATGCTCCCACCCCTGCCGATCCCTGCCTACTCAACACACACCACACTCATCCAACACTACCAGTTCTCCCATACCCAAAAATGCTGGGCGCAACACGCTGTCCGGGCAGCTGCATCACGCAGCAAATTCTATGCGTGACCTCCGTGCAAAAATTCGCGCTGATCCGGCATCACAGCAAGTACCGCATTGAAGCTCGCAATCTGAAGTAGCCTAAGAAAGCAATCACCTGAAGATAGCTGTACATCCTAGCAACGCAGGCCATAGCCATATTAGCCAGCCCCAGCCTCTTGAAACAGCCCAGATCAACAAGGAAAGCAATCAGAGGAACAACAAACCACAGCATAGACATGGACAGCAGTCCATAACCACTCTCTTCTGGGCGAGTGCACAGCGCGTATGCACGCAGCGCAACACAAACCCCGCTGATCTTATCCATGCGATCGTAGGCCAAAACTCGCAACCACATAGCATGCAAATATGCACAGGACGCAGCACTGTACGCGCCTGCCTATGGTCACAGCTTCCGGTTGGATCCCAACCTACACCTCTTGAAGGCTCCACAGCCGTACGGCCTATCTCTTGCGTGAAACAATAACCCACGCAAAATTGGACCCAGCTGAGCATCTGCTTCCTTAGCTTTTAACTCAGCCAGCCTCCTCATCTGCCTCCCGCCCACACGGCCTCCATCTAGAATCTGCATGACCTGCCGTACAGGATACGGCCAGGTCACGAGATGTTGTGTGGGAATGGAAGGACCGCACCAGTTTCTTCTTGGACCACCACATAGAAAATGACCTGCTGATCTAATGACACCTGACAGAGAGCATAAGCAAGCCGAAGGTGTGCACCAAGGCATCTTGGCGCACACGCCCTGCATGATCCCCCACAATGCCTACCTAGCCTGCTCAACTAAGGCTCACTCCATATCATCCGACTAGGCTGAAGAGTGCAAAGCATGCGCCTTTCCAGCCACCTATACTGTCGTCTTTATAATCACTGGCACTTCCTACCTTCACGACATGCCATGCAGCCTACACTTGCTAACCATCACTATCTGTGAGACGAGGCAACATTTGCTGCCCCGCACTCAACCATGCAGGGAGGGCAAAGGAAGCTGCACATGTGAGCAAACCACCATTGCCATTCTCAAGCCTCCTCCCAATTGATCTAGCCCCCATCTTCCATATCCTACCCCGCAGCTGATATTCATCGAGCCGCCATCTCTAGGAACCAAGTATTCATGCGCAGGGTATGCTGTAACAGCAAGCCTGTGTCAGCAGGGCACTCCCCCAAACGCCACACAATCAGGGGTGTGGGCCCACCAGAGCACAACTGCTGTGGTAGGAAGGGGATGTATGCCTAGCCTGCTGATGGACATGCTGAGTGCAATAACTGCACCCAACATGTTGGCTTGTGATGTGGCTGCAGCAACACCCAGGCATCGGTCATAGGACATCACACACAGCTGCGCCCCGGTTATCAGGGGCCGAAGCCATACCATGAAGCCTGTTCTGTGAGTCTGCGCATGAGCATGTGGGAGCAGTGCTGCCTCAATAGATGGAGCACTGCCGGTATGCTCTGAATGTGCGCCCTCCTTGCGCATGGCATAAGCCATACCGCATCCACCCAATAACTCCCATGCATGTTGTCCAAGATAGGGGTCATGAATCCTGTAGCCAAGTGCATGAATCATTGGCAGCAATGAGAGGGTTGTCAAGGTTTCAGGACGCCTCCACCGCCCGGCCGCGGTGCAATGTGCCCGCCCGTTGGCAGTGTCATGGCGCGCAGCGTAGATGCTGGCGCGGGCGTGGGCGCAGGCGCCTCAGTCAGGCGCTGTGCTGCGCTCTTGTACTGCTGCTGCTGCTGCATGAAGCGCTGGACCACAGGGCTTGGGCGCACGCCAGGCTTGCAAAGGGACGTGAACGCCTTGTATAGCTCCTACAGCCAGGGGCCAAGACACAACTTGTCCACTACCGCAAGCAGCATGTCTAGGCTGCTGCACGCTGCGAAGGCTGCAGAATGCACCCCAAAGTTGAGAAATGCAGCAGCCGCAGATGCCCCCGTACCCATCTGGCCACTTGCTGTCATGTCACATCCAGCGCGCTGGTAACTGTGCGTACCTGTGACAGGTGAGCCAGCGCTGCAGGGTCCTCCCAGCGCGACATGGTGATGACTGCGGGCAGCTGGCTGTGGCGGGAAGTGGCAGAGAGCGCAGTGCACAGGGCAGCGGCCGCTACGTGAGAGGGTCGCATCTCGGTGCAGTTGGGCTCCAGCACAGCCAGCTCCAGCAGCGCCTCAGCAAAGCGCACCACGCTGCCAGACGTGATCTGTGGGCAGGAGGTAAGGGATGCACCACATGAGCATTTGCATACCGCGCAGGCATGCGAGCGGCCATGCCTGCAGCCCTCCCACCCAAAGCGTCATGCCATCCAGGACCCCTTCCCCACAAACCCCCTAGATCCACGACTGAAGCAGCCAGCTGATGCCCCCTACTTGACCTTTGCCCTGCACTGGCAATGGTTCACGCACATCAGCCTTGTGCACGTAGTACGACAAGAACCGCTGCGCCGTTGGGAAGCTGAGCTCAAAGCTCAGAACGTTCAGCAGGTCGCGCTCCAGCTCGCTCATTGCTTGCTTGGTGTACATGGAGTCGGTCATATCCACCATCTGCCGTAACAGTGGCACACACCGCCCAGGAGAGAAACCATGAGTCACAAGAGCTGTATGTAGCGCCATGGACCTGTGCAGTTCCACTACAATTGAAAACTGGGCTGTCTGTGGACATTGCAGCTTAACGACGCCTGTACATTCATGTGTTCAAGTTGCTGTAGGCGAAGGGTCATAGCTGCAGGTGAACTCCATGCTCGTTGCCTCACCTCTTGCAATGTGGGTGCATACACCTCCTCATACTTGGCAGCCACCCATAGACAAGTGATCCCCAGCAGCTGGAAGCCCCAACGAGTAACCACACGCTTGCTCATATACCTGCAGGCATGACGACCACAAAGCAAGTACTTCAGTACCTGAGATCATCACAAATCGCACTGACAGCTGCCGACAGACTCATCTCTCGTGCAGTCCCAGCACGAGCAACAGGCCTGCAGTTAGGTACATACACTGCGTATCCATACATGGCATGCTGTGGTTGCCCAATGCTGTGTGCTGCAAGGCTGCTGTGCCCAGGTGTACTGCATCCCACGCGCCGCGGCTTCTGGTATTACCTGTCCAGATAGTTCACCGACAGTAGAAATGTCTCCTGACTGAAATGGAACTCCTGGGTAACCTCCAGCATCCACTCAATCAGCACAGCGCGCATCAGGCGGTTGACCTCTTGCTGGTTGGCGAAAATGCCCGAGGGCGTCATGAGCACCTGCAGGACAGTGCCGCGGCATCCCCACCTGGAGTCATCGCACCACTGACCCATGAGTTCAGGCACATCAGCCTGGCTTCAGCCTCTTCATTGCAACTGCAGCCATCAGGGACCTGGGCAGGCATGGCCATGACTGTAGCGTGGCTGAAGGTCCATCGCCGCTCCTCTGACAGGCAGAACATCAGGGGCGGTTGCTCACCTCGCGCTGCCGCCAGTGCTCCAGCAGCTCATCGTGAGGGCCACCCTGTGAGCTCGCTGCAGATGCTGACCGGGCACGCCGCGCACTCATAGGTTGAGGCCCAACAACAGCGCAGCCTGTGCAATGATTGCGCGGGTGTGGAGCACATGGGATGAATTGGCCACATGTTGGAGTTGGATGACAAGTCGAGCAATAGATCCTTTCTCAGGTCTGCAGCGTCGCGCAATCTGCCATCGCCCAGCGGGTGTCGGCCTCCCCGCGACCCCCGTGACCCCCAGAAAAAGCGCATCAGCTCAAATTCAGAGAGCTACCACCTGCGCCCCTGCAGCCAGGCCCCCATTGCTAACGCTGCTGGCCCCGAACCTGTTTGTGCTGGCGCGGCTGGCACAGCCTGCGGCCTTGTGGCGACAGACGCCTGCGGGGGCGTGGAAGGCCGACTGAAATGAAAAGAGCGGAAGTACACCTGATGCACAAGATGCTGGACAAAGCAAAGCATCAATGCCAATAATGTTCATGCACGCGACGCTCAGTTGCAGGCTGGACGAGAGAGATTGCAGTTCCCACCAAGACTACAGAATTCTCTGATCGTGCGCACACGCCTGCAGCTCACGCGCACCTCGAGGTCGGTGCTGTGCGGCAAGTCCAATCCGATGCGCGCGCGCTTCTGAGTCTGCAGAACAGGGTCCCATCATACCCCAAGCCACCAGCCAGGTTAAGGACCAGCCAGCAGTGCTCGATTGCGGAAACGAAATCTGTACGCAATGCACGACGGGTGCAGGTCTCACCTCCCCAGCAGCTCGAGGGGAAAGGGCCAGGAGCGCCCCATCTCGCTTGGAAGGGTTGGCGTTGATCGCGCACATTTCAAGGTTGGGAGACTTTCCCCTCCTGTCCCCTCTGCCCCCCACTGCCGCTGGGATCTGAAAGGGGTTCGCGGATCACTGGACCTGACCTACAAAAGAACTAAAACATTGCCGCCGCCCTCGGTGATGAATTATGGACGCCGAGTGAGCCGCAGCACTAGCATGGCGAACGAGTGAGCAGGGTGAGATGCTTGGTTGTGGTGGACCTTTGGGCGGTGGTGTTGTCGCGTTCCGGTGCCGGGCGTGCACAGCGTCGCTTTGAGTCGTGCGTGCGTGATCCAAAGATACTCAGGCGAGGTCTGAAGATGCATCATCATGGGGAAGCGCATCGTGCAGCCCGCATGCGTGGTTCCATGCCCATGTTCAATGCGCTTGAACAGTGCTGTTCTAGGCGCATTTTCCCTGAAGTGATTGTTTTCCCATTGTATAACTTGCCTTGGTAACTCTGCTGTGCTGCACCCCGGATACGACGCCGCCGTGCCAGCCTGCCCGTCAAAGGTCATAACAGCACGGAGGGCGTATCACAGCTTTCAGCTACGTGCCGGAGCCTGACGCAAGGCTTAGGGAAGTCTTAAGCTGCCGTCACAGGGTGCCGAGGTAATCCAAACCATCCTCAACATCAGATACTAGTGTTCCTGTGCGCAAGCGCCCGCCCCTGATAAACGCTACCTTTCCCACCACCAGCAACCTTTAGCTGATGCGCGCACTCATCGCTGCACCCCAGCCAGTGCAGCAGCTGATGAGGCGCCCGGGGGACCCGCACGCCGAAGCACACTGCGGAAGCAGGCACTTCCGCCCTGCGGCTGCCCACCCTCATTGTCTGGGCTCCACAGCTCTGCCGCACTTGTCATCACAATCATGGAGCGGTCAGGGTCCGAAAAGCGCAGCTCATCAGTGGCGCTGCCTGTGGTCAAGCCAAGGATAGCGAGGCACATTGAGGCTGGTCATGAGCCAACAAGGCAAACCTGTCCACAGCGGCACGGTGCATGCCTGCCAATCAAGGTGCGCAGTTGAAGCAGATGAGACAGACCTGCAAAGGGGTATCCCCACCACAGCTTGATTTTCAAGCATCCCTCGCTCAGCTCCAGGCGGCCATGCATGGGCCCTGAGCGTGCAGTGAAGCCCATGTGCGGCAAGCTATGCAAAAGCCAGGCGTGCTGCAACAACAGGTATCTGCAGCCCAATTCTGTTGCCAGCCATCGTTACACTGCCACAACACTTCAGCACAGCTGGAAACCAGTACAAACGCCTTGCGTGACAGCCTGAGCCTGTTCATCATCAGTACCCACAAGCTGCAGAACAGCTATGGAGCCTATGGTGCAAAGATTGTTGTCCGCACCTGCACGCAGGTCACGCCGCCTGTTTGTCATATCCTCCCCTAACATGGAGTACACCTCGGTGACGGATATGAATGGGACTGGTGAATTGATCTTGAAGCGCACCACACCTTTGGCGTCATCCACCTACGCCACACACCACCACTGGCGCATGATGGTGATTGGTGAACCTATAACTCGGCACCTCGTGTTGTTGTGTGCCGGGCTGCTTCACTTGGTCTGATGGCATGCAGAGAGGCAAGCTGCACGTCGCACGAATCCAGCTCGGCCCCACTCTCCTCTGCCTATGCCCCGTGCTTCAGCATGTATCACCAGGCTGCCCTCACTCAGGCATGCAACCTGGTCATGTAACAATGTCCGCATGCGGAGTGGTACTTTTGTTTGTCTGGTCGGTTGGCTCAGTATACAGCTGATGAGGAGGTGCCAGCCCACCTCGATGGTGTACCCCTCAACATGGGATGCAAACCAACGCAGCACTGGATGCACCTCAAACAGGTTGAAGAAGGGGTCCATAGAGCCCTCTGCGCGGTACATCTGCAGAGGACTTGCAGGTCGCAGCAGCTCATGCTGAGAGAACAGGCTCACATGACCATGTGCAGCGTGCACATGGATCACAGCCCCATGACAGGTGCTGTGGCAGCTGGGCAGTAGTGCAGGTGACGACATGTACAGTAGTATGCAAGGGATATGATCAGCACCGCTGCTTTGCAGCGCTGTGTCAGGCCACTTACAAGATACCACTGTCCCACAAAAGCCTGTAGGTGTGTCCGATCAAGAGGGACGCGCTTCCCACAAGAACCAACTGGCAAGGGAGATTTCTCCTGATCTGCTGCTGCTGTGCTCCAGCCCAGGCCAAACGCTGCTGCTGCTGCTGCTGCTGCCGCTGCCGCTGCAGCCCCCGCCGCCACTGCAATGCCTGGTTCTTGTGCGCGCAGCAACTGCTGGTGGGCTAGGGTTGTTTGCTCCCGGATTGGGTGTGAGAGGCGTCGCAGGAAAAGGAGCATTGCTCAAGCTGGTACAGGTGCTTGGGTGTGTCAAGCTGGGGAAACCGCAGTGCATGATGCCATCATTACACGTCCCACATATCCATATGACCAGGTTCATCCGTACACGCGTGGTTTCAACAATGCTGTAGCAAAGCATGATGGAGGTCGGCAGCCTTGAATTCACGGCTCTGGAGTACCCTGGGTACATCAGGAATGTTGAAAAGGCGATTAAAACACTTGGTGGTGAAAGCGCCCTTGGTTCGAATGCGGTGGGTGGCATCGTCAAACTAAACTTTCGCCCTGAGGAGCCACTGTCACATGCTATTTATGGAGAGAAGCAGCCGTACAGGGGCTTGCTGCTGCGCATCAGCAGACCACGCGGCAGTCCAGATGCAGAGGCCAAGCTGCAGATCGTCGGCTCCGTTTCCTCTGTTATCAGCTTCCAGGGCCTCTCAGATTTTCAATATCTTCCCATCGACACCGCCTACACTTCACGGGACTACTCTAAATGCCCACCTGAAAACCTTCCTGAGAAAGCCGAGCCCAGCGGTGTACCGGAGCCCATGCTGTGCGTACCGCCGCTGTTTTCCAAGAGCGATGTGCCGTTTGACTACGCGTACAAGCAGCATCAACATAAAAGTACGTTGACAGCTGCATGGGTATGCATGGATGCCGGGGTACATGCATGGATGCATGGATGCAGGGGTACATGCCAAAACGCCACCAGACCAGCCACTTTCAACTGGTGGTGACATGCACTATGTGTTGATTCGAATATGAATATGAAACACGCAGGTGCCCAGGCCGTGGCTTCAGGCGTCCCATCAATCAGCTTCTATGCAACGTCTGTGCCGCCAGCTGTCACCCCTGAACAGGCAGTGATGGCGGTTGCAGCAGCAGCTGGTGAGCCGGCAACACACCAGAGCGGACAGGACAATACAGCACCAGGCACTACACAGCTGATCCAGGCACGGATGCAGGTTGCACAGCAGCTTGCAGACTTATTTGCATCAAGGCCATGTTGGTCACTGGAGATGATACATGAGAAGTTGCCCAGCAAGCACATGGAGCCTCTGCTGGCGCAGATGTGCTACAAGTTCAAGACAGGTAGGCAAGACAGTCTCAGCCGTACTCAGCCATCTCCCAAACTAGTTGTTCAACCACTGTGGGTTACGGCTTGCAGCTTTTCTGAGAAGAGGTCACTGATGCGTGAAAACTCCACTGCTGCTAGCACAGGACCATGGCGAATGCTGTACATCCAGCGCGGCTATGATCCACGAAGTGAACCAACCAGCAAACAATACCAGGCCGTGATGTACACGTTGCCTTCAGACTGGTGCGCATGTGTGCTGCATCTTCGCTGCGTTGCCCTGCTTGTGTCATGCTTCCTTGTGCACAATGTGTGCTGCGGTGATGCTGTCATTGCTGGTAGATCCCTTGCACGAGTTGTGTTCAAATGCAGGTACGACAAGATGGCAGCTGAGGCGTTGAAGAATGCAAAGGCAGGGAAGCCACCGCCGGCTACAGGTCCAGGCAGCCCCAATGTGCAGCTGTCGGCCATCAACAAGTGAGCAGTGGCTTGTGGGCTGCTGACATGGTACCTGTAGCTATTTGCGCATGATCAAGCCTGAGCTAGCAGAGTTCCCCTCTGTGCTTGGATGCACCAGTCTGTCCTCACTGTGTCTTAATGGCTGCCATCTGCCATCCTGCCGTGAGGCAGGCGTGCTGTATGCACTACGCCCCTTACATGGCAACATGACGCTGTGCAGGTTTGAAGCGTTGCCCACGACACGCACCATCATCCTGCAGTTGTGTGACTTGGAAGAGGAGACGGTGAAGGCAGCGCTGCGTGCATCACGTGGCAGCACCCAGGGGCCAGGGGTTGAAGCAGGGGCCAGCACGCAGGAGGAGCAAGCAGCCCCAGGCAAGTGCTCGGAGGCGAACGGCTGGTTCTCCTTCTCGGAATATGCAGCCATCCAGGCAGCCATCAATCGGCGGTTCAACCTGTTGATCCAGGCACAGGGTCCGACGGAGGCGGAACGTGAGGCGGCAAAGGCAGCGGCAGACAAGATGGCAGCAGCTGCAGCAGCGCAGGCAGCGAAGGCAAAGGCAAAGCGAGGGCGGGGCCCTGGGCGGCCGCCATGGCGCGGGAGGGGCCGTGGACGGGGCCGGGGCCGGGGTGCTGCTGAGGATGCACCCTCGCAGGTTGAAGGAGGAGTGGAAGGGCAGCCCACAACTGAGGACGTTGAGATGGCAGAGGCAGGGGAAGGGCCAGTCCCCTCGCAGCACACAACAGCTGCTGCTACTTTGGACGATGCACGGGTGCAGGAGGAGGAGCGCGGGCAGGAGGTACAGCTGAGCACAGCTGCCCGCGCTGCTGCTGCACAAGGCACCTTGCTGCAGCAGCTGATGAGCCGGATGGACCTGGGTGGTACACAGGGCCCGCTGGACCTGCTATCAGGGGTCAGTGGTGCAAGATACTTGGCTGCCCGCTTGTGCTTTATGCTTCGCTGGGGCATCGCCCCCCTTAGTGGCGGTTGTCACAACCTGTGGCACTTGGATCATTTGGGTACCATGAACACATCATTATGGCTTAGCTGCTGCATCGCAGGCGGATGAGTACCAGCTGCTGGAGTCAGATGAGGAGGAGGTGGAGGAGGAAGAGGTCGGGGGCCCCAGGCACATGCCAGACCAGCCAAGCAGACAGGGGTCTGATGAGGATGAAGATGAGGAGGAGGAAGAGGAAGAGGAGGAGGAAGATGATGCAGGGGATGCAGAGGAATTGGCAGACCTGTGAACTGCTGGCTGGAATGGGGCCCAACCAGCTGTGTCGAGCGAGCATGCTGTGCATGCAGTACATTTCATGCAACGCACAGCAGGAACACGACACCTCTCTCGGCTCATCACGGCTCTGACCTAGCAGTCTCTAGATTTACAAACGCTTCATGACTCATGAGAGCGTCCCCCAAGGAACCCTCGAGATATTATTGTCCCACAACCATGAGGAATGGACCAGAGCATTTCTCGCATTCACGCTGCACACCTGCAACAAAAGCCAGCAACTCTTTACACTTTGCTGCCCGAAGACCCTTTTTGGTTGGCCCGGTTTCTTTTCGCACCGCACTTTTCAGCGCTGAATCTCGAAGATGGCACTGACACTGTGCCGGGCCATGCCCCGCCTGGCCACGCGCGCTACACTGCGCCCCACCCTGCGCCAAGCTCGCGTGCTCCCAGTGATGGCTTTCAAGGAGGAGCAGAAGGAGAAGTCGGATCTGGCAAAGCCAAAGGAGCAGCAGCAGGCCATTTCAAAGGCTCCCACTGAGCGGGGTCTCAGCGCTCATCCCATCAGGTACGCAATAGTAGGACAGGGGTGCGTGCCAACTGAAGCTAGCTACGGTAACCTGTCATCATGCATGCGCGGCCGTGCCAGCTTCCATCCAGGTCATCCCACGCCTCCGCAGTCCGGTTGCCATTGCATGTGCATCTAGCAGCAACCTTGATTCCGCTGTCTACCACCCTCCACAGCTTGGCGCCTCGGCTACGTGATGGTTGCCACGCCTGCATCCCGTGTACGGTGTACCTCTGCTCAGTGCGCGCTGTGCTCAAGCTGCTGCTACTGTGCTGAATGCACCTGCAGGCGCCTCTCTGAGGCGATGGAAATGATGAACCGTGAGATGACCGACATGATGAATGCGCTTGGTATGGGCGGCGGCTTCATGGAGCCATTCTCAATGCGCCCCTTCACCATGCTGGACCGCTTCGCTGACTTGGAGCGCCCCCTGATGGAGCTGAACACGGGCAGGTGAGGCATGCTGTTTGTATGTCAAGAGTCCAGGGTCCTGACATAGCACTGTCCCCCAGCCAGCATGCTGCTGCGTGTGTTCTTTCTTCGTGTGCAACGCGCAGAGTACTGTCGCTCATTTTCTTGACTGGTATTGAAACAGCTCTTACTCCTGTTGTGCTGTGGCTTGCATGGTTGTTCCAAAGGCTGATCCCTGTTGAGGTGGAGGAGGATGAGCAGGGCTACAACTTCATTGCTGAGGTGCCTGGTTTCAAGAAGGACGAGATTAAGGTACACAGGCTCGGTAAACAGTTCATGCACCCACAGTGTGCCGGCAAGGGCCTTGTGCTGTTATTGACCAGATCCGCTGCACCCCCGTTGCTTGTTTGTCTCTTCCAACCACTGCTGCAGCATGTGTGTCTGCCTATGTGGGCGAACCATCAACAACACCTTGCCAAACTGCACCCTTGTCCATCCCATGCCACCGAGGCCCTGACATGCCCGATGAGCACCCACAGATCACGCTCGACCCGGAGACCCACATGCTGACGATGGCGGGCGAGAAGCAAGAGGAGCAGGGCAAGGAGGGGAAGGGGAAGGAGCCCAAGGCGTTCGCGCGCCGCTACTCGTCATTCACGCGCGCGTTCATGCTGCCACAGGTACACGTCAACACGCGTGTGTGCTGTTGCTGTGTGCCTGTGTGGGCGCCATGCTGCAGGGCTGACTGCTGCTGGCCAAGAAGACATCAGCTGCACCGCCTGGGCCTGGTGGTGCTGCTGCCACCGCTCACATATGCCTGTGTGCGCGGTTGCGTCTGCATCCACAGTCCCAAGGGCTTCAGTGATTGTTGTTCACCCTGCATTCTGCCCCTACACTGCCCTTGCACACAGGATGCACAGACGGACAGCGCTGCATGGAAAGCCACCACCAAGGATGGCGTGCTGCATGTTCGTGTGCCCAAGGTGGTGGTGCCAAAGAAGCCCAAGGTCGAGATCCCCGTAGAGTAAAAAACCTGCAGGGGGTCCATGACACCATGAGTGCTGGATCTGCACCAGGGTCAGCTGTAGAGAATGTGTTTTGTTGCATGCAGGGTATAGGCTTTGATGTTCACATACATACAATGTGCTCGTGCAGTTGTACAGGTTGCCCAGGGCTGCTGATACAATTCGTGTTGGTTGTTTGATGAGGTTACAATGCCTGTGCACTGATGAATGTTGCAATGTGTATTGTTGTTTGGTCTTAAGACCACACCTTTGTTCCACATGTACAGAGTCACAATTCAGACATGTTCAGCCCTGGTATCGTGCTGTGTTTTGCGTTTTGCGTGTTTTGCATAGCTGTCAACCCTTTGCGTTCATGCTGAGTTCATACAGTGTTATGTTGGTCGTTGAAAATTGTCGCACCTGTTGTGCAGGACCTACCAGGGTGCATGCATGTTGAAGGCATCAATTGGAAGTCATTGCAAACTGCCAGCAAAAGTGCTTGTTAAAAAAATTCCATTACGTTGGAGTACCACAGGACACTTGTTCAAAAAAGGAGGCACGGATGCCCTGCCCATATGTTTAAATGCCAGCCGCAGTCAATTTCATCCTATTTTCCTGCACCACGCTGCTGCTCCACCAGCCGCATCACAAACCGCCTCACATTGTCATGCTCCCGCAGCAAGAAATCAGCGCTCCTGGCACCTGGCATGCATTACAGGATGACGGGCTTGTGATCAGCAGTGTACTTGCAACCATTACAGGGGACGTCTAACAAGTGTGAAATGTCATGCCGCGGTGCAGACACCTTTGTGGAAGTGTATCACAAACGGAAAACCAGCAGCTGGGCAACCCCAGGCAGACACATTAATTAGCACACAACAACTGGTCAATTTACGAGCAGCTAATCGAAACACATCACTCACCAGCATGATGCCCCATGACCTTCTCAACCGCCTTGCCAACCACTGCCTTGTATTGCTCTTTGGTCAGCAACTGTGCGCGGTACAAGGGGTCCAGGAGCCCCCGCACAAACTCTGCCACTGCCTCTGCCACCTTCTTAGCTGCCTTTCGTGCCTCCTCGTTGTCCTTCCTGCTGCCTCTCTCGGAAACAACGTGACTCTCCTGCTGCGCTGACCTCGGCTTTAATCCCGAGGTGGGATCTTCTGTAGGTTGCTGCCCAGTTTGTTGGCGCGCAGTGCCTGATGTACCTGCCACATCTTCGCCGTCACCGCTGCTGAAGAGCTCGTCTACATCTGGCTCTGCTGGGTGCTCAGGCTGCGACGCCTCAGCCAGATCTGCAGTTCCTGCTGCTGCTGAAGGTGTGTCTTGAGATGGCTCTGTGCTGCCAGCCGCCGCTTCTGGCGCCGGTGACGGCTCAGGGTCCTCAGAATGCGCTTCACTGCCATCAGGCAGCGTGGCTGAGGTGCCGCCAGTTGCTGCGGCGGCCACATCCTCCACCCTTCCCTCATCACCATGCACCTGCAGATCCTCAGCACTGCCTGATGTAGGTTGCTGTGGCAGCAGCTGCTGCTGCTGCTGCTGGTTCTGCTGCTGCTCCTGGGCGGCATGTGCATCGCTTGCACTGCCATCTCCCAGCTGTGGAGGAGCAGCACATGCAGGAGAGCCCTGGCTGCTGACCACATTCACAGGCTGCTGCAATGGAGCCTCACCCTCAGATTCAGACCCAAACAAATCCTCCAGCCCATCTACCGACGAGACTCCTGGGCCAGGGGCTGCTGAGCACGCCCCGCTGTTGGGGCCCTGCTGCTTTGGCCCCTGGAGCTTGGCTGGGAACAGGGTGGCTTTGTGGGCAGCCAGCAGAGCGGCAAGTGGCTCAGCTGGTGCATGTGCCTGCAGGGTCTGCCTCGTGACACTGGCTTTGCTGGCGCTGGCTGCATAGGCCGCCTTGTTGGTAACCTCACTGTACACCTGGGCCTCATGTGCCAGCGCAGCTTGCCCCGCCAGTTGCCTTAGCTTGGCGTTTGCCTGCACTGCCTGCGAAATTGTGCACCCGTGAAGCAATAGTGAAGATATGTGTGGGGTATCTGTACATGCAGCAGCGTTCTTATATACAAACTTGACAGCCCAGAACGCAAGCCAGCCGCATACTGCACATGCAAAGTGTACCTCTTCCAGGTGCACAACACAAAGGTGCAGCAGGCGTGATACATGTCATGCCTTATCCGTGCTGTTTGCAACTGGCCACTGTTTACCTTGACTGCTCTGGCTTCATCCACGTGTCGGTAGCACACCTCCATGAGCAATACTAAGTACTGCGCAAGTAACCCGTCTGCTGCTGCCTACAGCAGGGCACGGCAACACCAACTAATACAACGAGCTCACTCTGATCATGCTTGCAGGCTCAAGCAATGCATAACCTGCGTGTATGCAAGCTCGGTGCATCATGCGAGGATGTGAACGTGGAACAACCTGCGACGCTTCATGGCCCATGGCCTTGCACATGGCCTTGCACACACACCTGGCGCTGTGTGCGGGGCACACATGAGCGTGGGTTGTACTGCACGAAGGGGCGCTCAGTGGTAGGAATGGCATTAAACAGCTTCTGTCCACTGAGGCGTGGCCGTTTCATGTTGCTGGCAGCTCTCACAGCCGCAGCTGCAGCTGCTGCTGAAGCTCCTGCTGGTCCTGCTGTGGATGCAGCTGCTCCTGTGGGTGCTGGCTTAGATGGCACTGGAGCTCCCCCCTTGCCTGGTCCATTTTGCTGTTTGTCTGAGCCCACAGCAGCTGCTGCCTGCAGTATCAGCTCGCGCGCGTTGAGCCCAAAGCGTGGTGCGCTTTTCAGCTGCTCAAGGGAGAGCAGCTGTGCAGCAGCCTGTGGTGACCCTGCTCCTCCTGCCTGTGCATCGTCTGATTGGGCTGGCCCTGATTTTCCTGATGGGCCCGCAGGATCAATGGGTGTGGACGACAATCGTGGTGCAGCAGCAGATGCAGCGAGGGACGCCTGCTCCTTGTAAACCTCTGCAGCCTTCTGTCTGATGGACCGCTTGGCATCCTCATGTGTCTCAGCAGCTGTGCGCTTCAAACTGGACAGAGGGGTAAGGTCTGGCAATGGCCTGCAGGGATGTTCGCAATGCATGCATGACACGGCATCGCACATTCATGATGCTCTGTCATGGTCACCAGATTGCAATGCATATCTGCATCTCATTCTGCACCTTCCACTGGTAGCCATCTGTCTGCAGGATGCTATGACACGTGTGAAGCCGCCTAGAGATCAAGCCCTACATTATTGCAAAAATGGCTGAGATCACGTTGAAGTGCAGACAGTTTATTTCATAATCACAGATGCTCTTGACAGACCATATCTATATCTCAACGTTTCAAGAGTGATTCGGATTTGAACGAACAGGAGTCTCCCGGCTAGTTCGGAGCTCGTACATATGCAATATCCACTTACAACATTACCTCTATAGCACGCGATGCAGAAACCCGAAGACACGGGCTGCCTCGTTGACAAGTGTCTTTGACGGTTCACGTCATGCAATGCAAACATCAGAATTGGCTGCGAGATGACGTAGCAAGTGCTGTATGGCACATCATATGGTCAGTGCTCAGATGGCACTGTACTACCGGTCCTTGCAGCCAAGTGACTATGAAGAGCTGAAGGTGGGTTTGCCTTATATCTGCAGTATGGAGGCACCAGCAACACCATGGAAGGTGCCCCATGCACATGCATGGCGCATCGCCTGGTCCAGCACTCATGGCAGTGAGTGCTCATGTTTTGCTCAGGATGCACAAAGCGCCTTCAAAGCCCTCTGATGCTGCATAGCACCATGCCGCATTGCGCTATGCATGGCATGAATTTGGATCTGTGCCCGGGTGCTGTTGATGCAGGCCATCCACTTGCAACTCTTTCCCATCGCATATGAGGAGATCTTCTTTCAGAAAGCAGTTCATTCCAATGACAGGTAGGTTCCTTGGACGGGGCCCCTTGCACAGATCCATTGTGCAAACACACGGGTATGCCCTGTGCATGCCGCCTCACGTCCCTGTTACTGCGGAGCATGACATGCCTCATGTGCACATGCACACAGGATGTTTTCCTACACAGCGATATGTGGCCAGACGGGCAAGATGGTGGGCTTTGTCACAGCGCGCATCGTGTACATGCACGAGTGCGACCCACTGGTGAGGTCAGGGAGGTTTAATTGCAACTGCATTTTGCCTGAAGCTCAGGACTGGAAGCATTGCGTATAGAACTCCCTGCCGCTGCCGCTCCCATACCTGCATCGCTGATGTGCTGCCCAAGCATGCTGTCAACCTACTCACACATACACATTGGCACACGCGCACAGGACCGACACTACCTGGGCACATCTGGCCGCCTGCATGATGGCGAGGCAGCCGCATACATCCTGACCCTGGGGGTGACACACGAGTGGCGCAAGTGTGGAGTTGCCACTGGGCTGCTCAGCCTCGTTCACCAGCACGCAGCAAGGCTGCGGTGCGTGCTCTCTGCCACCTTTGCACTGCTGTGGGAACAGTTGCATACACAATGGTGATGGCTGGTATCAGTGCGTTTCGTTGTCAACAGGGTGCAATGTTGCATTCACTGCCAACGTCAAAGCCAGCAGGTGACGACGTATTCGTGCTATCATTGTACTGAATGAACATTTCACCCAGTGCATCCACGTGCCATCACTCAGCTGTCCACTACGCTCACCATTGCAGGTGCTGCATGATCTTCCTGCATGTTATCACGTACAATGAAGGAGGCATGCGGCTGTACACACGAAACAACTACCAGTGCGTTGCACGGCTGCAGGTGAGTGAGTGCAACATGACTGCTGCAGGTTGAAAGCTCTTTTTGTAGTGTACATCGCATTAGACTGGCTGCTACGCTTTCATGTCAGTGGGAGGTAGGGTTATCGTCATGTTCAAGTTGCCATTGCCGCGCTCTCCATTTAACAATGGTTGGTTTGTCACATCATAGAGTGGTTGGTTTGTAGCATCATCTAGCAACAAAGACGAGCAAGAACCTCAGCTTCATCATACCGACTTTATCATACAATGCTCGCTGCCTGCACCTGCAGAACTTCTACTGCTTGCCAGCACATGGCCCAGGAAGCTTTGACGTGTCCGGTCCCAAGCCTGATCTGGTGCCCCCCGATCCCAACCAAACCCAGTGGGACGCGTATCTGTACGTGAAAAGGATCATTGGGCAGGAAATGGGCAGTGGCGAGTGGGGCGGCTGCCACATGGAGGGCATCAGCACATGTGGAACAGCTGCAGCCAACGTGGCGATGGCGCCTGTGCGGAACGCTTGGGGCCACCTCAACACCTGCCTGCCATGGCTGTGCCGCCAGGACACAAGCTACATGGGGCTGCCTGTGCCATCAGCGCCCCCCAGCCCCATGCCGCCCGTGCGGCCGCCATGGGTGCAGCAGATGACGACCCCTCCATCCACTCCACAGGCTGGTGTGGAGCTGGCTGCGGTATCATCCTCAGCTCAAACAGGGGACCCATGGAGCCAAGCACGGGCCTCATCTGCCGCACGTGCACGCGCAGCACAGCAGCAGCAGCAGCAGCAGCAGCCGCTACTGCCACAGAACCGACCGCAGCAGTGGCAGCACAAACCGTCGCTTTTCGAGTCTTGGATCAACCATGAACCTCGCTACCGCCAATAAGAAGCTGCATCATCAGGCCGTTCAGGGTTCACGTTCGTCCCATCATGCCAGTGCATGCTTGTAGCCATGCTGATGCGTCGCTCATGAGGACCTTACACACGCGCCGTTATGGACAGCTGCGGGCAACATTTGGATGCCTGCATGATTGCAGCAACCTTGCACACTGCGTCATCTGTTGAGCAACGTCTGACAGTCACGGTCCCATATAACCAGTCTCTTGGAGCCGTGCACACCTGGCACTGTCATAAACATCATCCATAAGGCAATACGAGGCACTGACCCAACTATCGACAACTGTATGTAACTGAAGTCGCTGCCCCACCAAAAGGGCATGAAGCAGCTGAACCGTGCAGCTGAACAGATCACATCACACCACTGGGGGACATTGGGGCTTTGGGGAATACACTTTAATGCGACACTGAGCGTACATGACATAACGTTACATATGTGGAAGTGTCGCACATGCATTGTGGTTGACGAGGGTACTCTTTGGCATTTATCATAAGCAGATCCTTTAATCTATAAGCGCAATGCGATGTGGTGCTGTCATATTCAGCCCTGGCCTCCATTCTGTGCTGCTTGTGAAGGCTGAGAATTCGACGTCATGGAGCTTTCCACACGCAAAGATTGAAAACAATTTAAGCCTATCATCGCATGTGGAGGGTGCGGTCGCTATTGTGAAGCAACTGACAGGTGTACAGCTGAATGATGCTGACCTCCAAGCAAACAGGTGGATACAGGTGCGCATGTTGGCTGTCTCTGATGTATTCCATTACCTGGGCTTTCTGCGCACATGTGGCACTGACATGAGTCCACGCAGGTCGATGGGGAGGCAGTATCGGGCATGCATGCAGCCCCCAACTCGCCAGTTAAGCTGTTTATAGCGTGTGGGGTGGAGCCAGAGGACCAGCACCTGCGAGCTGAGCCCCCTGCAGTGGATGTGCAGTGGTGGCCCTGGGCAGATGTGGTGCAGCACACGTTAGGCAGCACCGCGGCACTCCAGCATGCTCAAGCACACAGGCACCCAAGTGCAGGAGAGGGCTGCGGGGAGCATGTGGCAGGTGAAGGTGGGCAGGCAGGCGCATCACAGGCCGGGGGTTTGGACAGCTGTGCACCTGAGGTGGGCCCACAGAGCCAGCCTACAGGTGAGGCAGGTCGTGACGATGAGGCTGGTCACCAGGGCAGGGCCTCCAGCAGTACGTTGGAGCCCCACAGTACAGGAGCCAGCAGCGGAGCAGCACCAGGACCCGCCCGTTTGCTCAGCGTAGCACATGAGGGTGCAGCAGGGGAGGGTCCACCCACGCCCACGCACGCAGGGCATGAGTTCCATGAACTCGCTCCCTTCATGCCGGAGCTACAGCAGTTGCTGCAGAGGTGCGCTGGGCTGGGCTGGGCCGCCGCGCCTGGGCGCATGCCATGCACAGTGCTCCCCTCCTGGACCCGAAGTGCAGTGCATGTGATGCACAACTGCCAGAGCCAAATGATCATTGTTAAAGGCGCATTGTCATACTCCCCATCATGGTTGCTCAATGCATGATGGTTGGTTGCTTCGCCCTGCTGCTCATTGCTGCCCGACACGTGTGCTGCGTCCGTTGCATCCCCAGGAGCCCGCAGCTGCGAGTGCGAGAGCCGGACCCTGATCTTCTTATGATACTGCAACAGCTGCTGCCGCACCTACGGCTGCATGGCGCTGGCGGCGGTAGTGGTGTGAGTGCTGGTGTGGCAGGGCCGGGTGCATTTGGGAGCCTGGGTGAGGCTGCTCAGCCGCAGGGGGAGCCGTCCACACCTGGGCCCAGCCCTAAGGAGTACTTGGAGAGCTACTGCAGGGAGAACAACGTGCGTGTGGGTGTGAAGCTCAGACACTTATTAAATGGAACTCACCCAGTTGATGGTCCAGATCTGAAGCAACCATGGTGTTACTGTTGGGTGTCACCCTGTTGTTTTTTTGGCAGGGGGTTGCAATGCTGCCAAAGTGCTTCCTCTGCAGTTTCATGCGCCAACCCTCATCAACACCCATCGTTTTGTCTTGTCCTACCACATGGCAGCTGCCCGCGCCTTGCTACTCCCTAATCGTGAAAAAGTCATCCAACCGCAACGTTACACTTGGGTCATGCATTCTGCCCCACCTGGGCGTCCAAATCACACCCGATGAGGTGCTGCAGTACAAGGACGCTCCTGAGGGCGGTACAACCAACTTGCTGCGCCAGGAGGCTGAACAGGTGGGATGTGGGGTGCAGGTCACGTCTTGAAATGTAGTGATGATGGCATCATACTGCTGCTGTTCTGCACCGCATTTTTCTGCAACGTCCTATCAGACATTCTTCGACAGCTTGTGGAAGTTGGTTGCGGTTCCTGCTTTTGCTTGGTCCAGGTGGCTGCTCTGTTCGCAATCTTGTACATTGAGGGAGTACTGGCAGTACACACGGAATGGGCACGGATCGTCCCTGTGGGCTTCCCACCCCTGCTGCGCCCGCACCAGGTGCACCAACCACCCAGCTGGTTGCCTATTATGGTGTCAGTACTGGTTATGTTGCAGGTGGTGTACTAGCTGTTGCTTGTTGGTGCCAGGTTGCTGCGCGATTCACTGCACTTGCCCATACATTACGTCAGGTAAAAATGCAAGGCACTCACGTCATCCTCAAGACCCCGGCTGCGCCTTTTCGTGCATGAATGTGCACACATGCAGCTGCGCGGCTACGACTCCATGGTGCAGCGCAAGAGCGCGTGGCTGGATTCCCAGAAGACCGTGCTGCTGCAGCGGTTGGACCAGAAGCGCCAGAAACTAGAGGCAGAGCTCGCCGCGCTCTCCAAGACAGCACAGGCGCTGGAGGTGCGCTACATACCTGTGCAGTGTTTAGTCAGGCTGTGGCTGACATCCTGTGTTGTTCCCATGGTGAAGGCTGGCACTCACAGCAATGCTGACACATGACCGCTGGCAGCAGTTGCACGATTCATCTATGCCTACGCCACAACGTACCGATGTTTTGCATGTCCACTGCTTGGTCTGCTTGTGCTGGTGTGCGGCTGCTGCAGAGCGGGGCGAGCTACGAGATCCTGAAGACTGCGGAGCTGCGTGCAGTGTTGGCTGGTGCCCTGGGCCCCACAGGCGCACCGCTGCTGCCGTCAGGGCGGCAGCCCCGGCCAGCCAAACGCGCACGCACAACAGCCACAGCCATCACCCCTCCTGTGTCTGCATCCACCACCTCCACCTCCACCATGCAGAAATCCAAAATCCAGGTGTGTAGGGGGACACCTGAGGAGTTGGTCGTTCATGGATAGGCTGAAGATGTGCGACATTGCTGAGATAACGCATACAAGCGCACACCCGCTTTCAGAGCCGACCAGCGTCTCTGAGCTTGCACATTGACGCGATTCTGGCCATGCAGGAGCTGAAGGAGCTGTGTGACCGCCACAAGTGGCAGAAGCCCGAGTACGTGTGCACTGAGGATGGCGCCGGGGGTGGCTTCACATGCACAGTGCAACTGCCTGCTGCACCTCCTGAAGCTGCCCGTGCAGCTGGCACAGGGCAAGGCACAGGCACAGCTTCAGACCCGCATCAGGCTGAGGTGGCAGCTGTGGCAGCTGCAGCTAACGTGCGGGTCACCTCCAAGCCAGCACCTAACAAGCGCAAGGCGAAAGAGGCTGCTGCCCAGTTGGCGTTACAGCAGCTGGCTGAGCTTGGGTTGTGAGGTATCATGAGCTGGAGTTCACGCATGAGCCGTTCAGGTTACAGGATGGCGTATGAATACATTGGTGAACTCTTCGTGCACAACGAACATGCTTGTAATTGCACACTTAATCTGCAGGATGAAGAGGGGTCCGTTTGTACCCAGCACATAACACCTGTGCTCATCTCTCCCTGGCCAATAACCTCCAGCAGCTCTCAACGCAGCTGCTCGCGCATGCCAGTCATGAAGCCGTATGGTACAGGGATGTGCTCCGGCCCCCCCTTTTCCCCAGGCTGCATGTCCTGCAGCAGCATCGCATCAAACGCCAGCGCGGTGATGCCTGCAGTGCCGTCTGCGATGGGCTTGTCGTCCAGGCTGACTAGTGGCATGACGCGCAGTGTGGACCCGGTGAGGAACGCTTCCTTGGCCCCCAGCACCTCATCTACTGTGATGGGCCGCTGCTGGATGTCGCGCACCACCACATCGTTGGGCGACCGCTTTGCCTCCTGCAAGGTTCATGCACACCAGGTTTGTACCAGCAGGGGGTTGGATATGTGTTGAGGGCGCAGAAACCAGCAGGACCAAGATGAAGGTAAACACCCAGCGGCAGGAGGAGGGAGGATTTGGGACTAGCGCCAGGACACGAGCCATCTGTGTGAACATGCTACATTACACCTAGCAGTTGGTGCATGGATGCCTGTTGCTAAGCAAATGCACAGTGCTCAAGTGTGCATGAAAGTTTGTGCTGCATGCCCAGTGCTGTGCAACGGCTTTGGTCAGTTAGTGGACACGTTATAATCACAGGTGATCATGTGAAAGATGGTGAATAATTTGTGTTGTTAGCTCATCATCCCAGCCGCCAAGCACATGCAATGCATTGCATGTCGTGCAAGTATCTCCGTGCAGTGCATTGTCAAGTGGACAGTCTGCCTTGGTCAGGTAGTGGACACGTTATAATCACGGGTGATCATGTGAAAGATGGTGAATATGTTGTGTTTCAATTCATCATCCCAAGGACTTGAGTGATGCGCGCAGTTGTTGGATGCAGTACGTGGTGAATGTGATTGTGGTGGTGAAGGGGCTGGCCAGCCTGCAGTCAGCAGTATGCAGGTACCTCGGCTGCAATGACAGCTGTGCCATCCCCTCACACATGTACGCAGCCCTTAGCACTGTCACCCTCACCGCTGGGATGAGCTCCATGAGTCGTTGCATGGTCACGCCTGCCAGGCACCCTTCAAAGGGCGGTGTCACAAACACATCATCCTTGGTGATGATGCCAATGTTCATGTTGGGCCCTTCCTGCACAAAGCCCCGCTCATCCACAAAGATGCCCTGCACAGCAAATGCATGGGGCACACAGTCCACGACTTTCAGTACACAAGCGAGATCAACCTGTACCAGGATGATGGCTACGGGACGTGGTGCTGGCGTTGCGGAGTATTCATGCAGACTGCTGCAACCTCGGCTGCCCGCCATTTCATGGGTGCACCTGTTGGGCACCGATGTCCCTGCGCAACGCCCAACTGCGCACCCACCACATCATAGCCCCGGTTCTCTGCGTCCTGTAGTGCCAGAGCATTGCGCAGGTAGTTGTTGGACTTGACTGTAGCAAATGGGTGGCCATGGGGACGCACTGGTGACACGCATCCACGGAAGCCGATCGTGCGGTCCAGCTGATCCCCCTTAGCGACGTTCTCTGAGGTACAGATCGCATAGAACCCTGGCTCTGTGCACTCGCGCGTGGAGAGGCCGTAGCCGCCACGCCCGGCTGTGGCCCAGAACTTCACAATGCCTGCGAGCAGCCACAGCAGCACATGCAGGGCCGAGCTTCCTTGCCTGGTGGGTGATGGATCCAGTCACACGTACAGGTAGCTGGACAAAGCTCGACTACAATGTGCATGATGCATGATGAAGCCATGCAGCCATGAGGTTGCATGTGAGCCTCACCATTCAAATGCCTGCTGGCTGCTGCAACATCGAGCACGATGCGCATGAGCGCCTCCTCCGACCGCGGCAGCTGTAACCCAGCGAGCTCGGCTGACCGCTTGAAGCGCTTCATGTGGCGTG
The DNA here is from genome assembly GCA_004335575.1 of Haematococcus sp. NG2. NCBI lineage: Eukaryota > Viridiplantae > Chlorophyta > Chlorophyceae > Chlamydomonadales > Haematococcaceae > Haematococcus > Haematococcus sp. NG2. The sequence goes on along the minus strand of QAXD01000212.1, from coordinate 502,121 downwards.
GGAGCTGGTACAGATACCCATCAGTGAGCAGCGCTGTGTCAAACACGCCGTGGCCGCGGTGCACCATATGATCGTCCATGTGGATGACCATGAACGCCGGGTCCGTGACAATGCCGCCAAGCTCGCTGGAGTAGAAGGCACGCTGATGGTTCACTGCATCCTCATAGACGCCTGTCCGCAACCGATCAATAATCTGCGGCGTGGCAAGGGCACCACTCCATCGCCGTCAGGTCGACAACCCTGATGGGGATGCGGCAGATTTCAGATCGCGCGGCACCTTCTCAGATGAAAGAAGCGGCGTGGCCGTGGTGCGTGCTCCAGGCACCACGGTTGGCATGTAGTTCTTGGGCACTGGCAATTCTCCACGCCACAAACTCCATTCATGCGACCGATGGCGCATACGCACATCTCGTTGTAAATGTGTGCCTGCGCGGCGGCTGCATGGCGTATAAGCTGTGTATGATGTGCTAGGCTCGTGCGGTTGACGGAGGCCCAAGGCCCCCGAGCTACCGTTCAGGTGCATGTTGCAATTGGGCGTCCACAGAAGCCGTGCTGAGCCAAAACCTCACAAAGTGTGTGTCACACTCAACGTCATGGCGACGTTTCAGCTGCATGCAAGCATGCCTGCCTTTACGTGGTCCTGCTGCCTTGCTCCACTTGGTCCTGCTGCCTTTCTTGCTACGATCATGCCGGCCATCATGACCACCCGCGACAGACGGCCCCGTCTTGGCGTTCCCAGCCATGCGTGCCCAGGCATGCCTGGGGGTTTGGGGCACTGGGCCAACCTGTGCGACACGCGCCTCCAGCCGATCCCTTGCACTTGGCCACGCACTGGAGCTCAGTCTCCTTGGCATTGTGGCCACGTGGCCACCTGTCAGGCCCTTTCGGTTTCAGAGCAGCACACCCCAGCACCAGCAGCAGAAGAGCAGAGCCTGCAGCAGCCTACCTCCCCCCAGCCTTCGTCGGCCCTAAGCAGCGTGGGGTAATGATGCATGCACCTTTGGTTACCCTTCCAGATGAGAGAGCAACCTGCTTTGACCGCTGTTGTGCAGTGCTTGAGTGCACTGGGGGCAGCATGGTCACATAATCTGTTGGGGGACCTTGAGCTGCCTGTTCCGAGCTGACACAACTAAAGGATGCGCTGCGAGTGGATCTTGCTTATGAGCTGCTGATTACCTGGTCCTTGCCCCCATTGAAGCATAAAACCAATCCATCGGTCACACGCAGCCACTCAGCATGTATGGCCTGGCCGGCCTGGCCTCTTATGACCAAGCATTTGTCAGGGGATGTCAATGATGCCACAGTGTACGAGCTGCAGAGTTTTCGCTGCCAGGTGCATAAAACCGTTTCAGTGATTGTTACGATTGTGGTTTGTAAGCAAGAATCCGTTGCCTTTGAATCCTGGTCAGCTCTACGTATGCTTACTAGAATGATCAAAGATCCATTCTTAGCCGCAGACCCCCTCAAGGAATTGCCTACACAACCCACGTTGCCTGCCCTGACAACACCCGCTACTGCGTGTGCTGGGCGTTCGGCACGGCTTCAACCACGCCATGTGGCCAACTACCAGCCGTTCACTGGGAATGCCATAGCGACCTCACGACAATGGGAGGAGGCAGTGTCTTCACAGCCTGGCAGTCCGCTGTAAACAGGTCCAGCCATGCATCACCACCCACTTGCATCGCAACCTGCAAGCACGGACCGCAGCAAGCGCACATGTCACAGCCAGTGCGTGACAGAACCACTGCAACAACAATGGCATGTCAGCATGTGCCATCAGCGCACAGACTCCACATGGCTTTGTACAAATCCCCCATACCTGCTGCGCTGCCTGCACCAGCACCGCGTTGTCTGGGAAGGCAATGAGGGGAGCAGCCTCGATGGGAGACATCAGCATGAGCTGCCCGCGCAGCTTGTGCAGTGCTGCAGCAGCTGCCACAGGAGACTCCAGTGTCAGCGCCACCATCCCAAATGAGCCTAGCACCCGGTACGCCTCCGTCATGCCGCAGCTCTTAGCCACGTGCTCCTTCAACCATGCATCCATCATACCTGGGGTCCTGGCGATGAGGGCAATGTCTGCACACTGCAGCAGCACATGCTGCGTGACCTGCTCCACCGGCAGCTGCAGCAGCCGCACTGCAGCCTGAAGCCGGTCGTGCGCGGTCGGGACGGCGACCGGGGTGGGGGCAGGCATGGGCGCAGAAGGTGCCACAGGAACAGCCGCATGCAATGGCACAGCCAGGGGTGCAGGCACTGCAACAACTGGGCTGGCCGTTGGCGCAGGCACTTGCACATGTACAGCTGCCGCCAGCGACTGCTCAGGTGTCATCTGACCCAAAGCTGCAGCAGCTGCAGGAGCGGCTGCTGGGACTGGAAACGGCAAGGGGACTGGTGCAGCGACCGGCATGGGCACCGGTGTCAACGCTGGTGTGTAAGCAGGCAAGCTGGTCGCCCTGCTTGCCTCTGGCACCTGAGACAGTGGCAAGGCCACCGATGCTGGCACTGGTGCGGGCGGCAGCATTGACACGGACGGCGTGAGCAATGCAGTGTGTGGGGTGATGTGAGCTGACACAGCTGACACTGCCGGCACAGCTCCCCGTGGCATCGCAGCCGGTTGTGGGTGCTGTGGTAACGGCTGCAGCACAGCTGGGGCCTCCACAGGCGCTGAGGGTGTTGGGGGTGGTGAGGGGGCAGCAGGTGGCGCGTCCTTGCTTGGCACTGGCAACTGCCCTCCCAGCCGCTGCAAAACACCCCCCACATGAGGTTGCATGTCTTGCGAACTCTTGAAGCTGAGTGCTGTCCCGTTGGCACGTGCAGCAGCTGAGGCAGCTTTTGAGCTTGCCCCGGGTCCGGGAACAACTACGACTTGCTTTTCACCTGTCTTTTCTGTAGGCGCATGTGCCAGCTCCTGTGGCTGGGCATCAGCTGCTTGTTTGGGAGGTGACACTGATTTTGCTTTGGCAGCTTGTGCTGGTGCTGTGGTACGGGCTGCTGCTGCCACTGGTGCACCTGCTGCTGCCACTGCACTCCATGTGGGTGAAGCTGCCCGTGCTGGTGGCGGTTGCGCTGGTGCTGCAGCAGACAGTGGCTGAGGTGACGCCTGGCGACGTGGGTTACCTGGTGGGGCTGTACTGCTGCTGCTGGGTTCAGCAAGGGCCACCTGCACGGGGCCGCACCCTGCGTCCCCAGTGTGCTCCTGAGCAGCAGCAGCACGCTGGACGTCCTTGCCCTCCTGTCTCTTGTCCCGGCCCGTACTCTCTTTGCGGTTCAGCGCCATACCCTGGCTTGCAGGTTTGGATTCTACAGTACCATCTGTCGCTGTGCCTGCTTCAATGCTAGCCGCAGCAGCAGCTGTCTGTTTGGAGTTGGGCCCAGGCTTGTTGGCACAGGTGGGGCTGGTACTTCCTCCCACGACTTCAGTCGCTGGCTGAGGTAGCTCTGCAAGTACTGTGGCAGCGGCAGGTGTTGTCCCTGTTGCTTTCTCTGCAGCTGTGTCCCTGTGCGCAGTGGCTGCCATGCCTGCTGTGTCAGAGGCAGGCGCTGCCTTAGCCTTACGCGGCCGCCTCCCCCCTGCACCTGCTGTCGCAGGCGCTGCCGAGGTGGAGGATGTACTTGCGTCTTGCTGCTCGTCAGGTACACTGGCTGGTCGCGCAGGGCTGGTTGAACCTGTCTGCACTTCCTCTTGTGGGTTGCATGCGCCAGCATCAGCAGCAGAGGGTGAACCAGATGCTTGAGCACCTGCGGCCTCAGGCTCCTCTCCTGCGCCTGCTGGCCTCAAAGTGTCTGATGCGCAGCTCCAAGAGTACAGGGGGGAGGGGAGGCCTGTCATGGTCACCTCGGTGAGGAACCCTGTACAGCCCTGCTTGATGCATGGCACGTTCTGTGCGGTCTGGGAGATGGTGAAAGCGGGCAGTGCAGCTTTCAGCCCCTCACGCGCCTCCTGTGTTGCACACAAAGCATGATGCAGAGCCCAAGGTGAAGTATGATATGCCATGGCTCACAGTGACCTCCCAACTGCCGTCAACATCCCTGGCAAACTGCGCAGTTCGCGTGTGCAGACAACAGTGTGGACTCAACACAAACAACCGCCTCACCTTCCAACATGGCGCATGGAACTTCAAGTTGCACTTTTGCGAGCAGCAGAGCGTGACCACCTTGTCATTGTCCCCTATCTGCCCACCAATCGGGTCTTGCTGGCACCCTGTGTTGATGCCACCCACAAGCTGCACCTTGCTGCCCTTGCTGCCTGCCCCTGGCACCATCGCGCATAGCGATGGCTTGCTGCGCAGCCGCTGCCCACGTGTAAAAGGTGCTGCGGTCCTGCGCATGGCCAGCAGGTTGTTCAAGATGTCCATGTTTCTGCTGCGAGCAGCGCCCATCCCAGCCCCTGTGGTCCACGCTTGTGCCCCACTTGCACCGCCACCAGCACCCGCAGGTGCAGCAGATACACCGGCAGCACTGCTGGTGCTGGGCTCTGCAGTGACCGTTGCACTGGCAGTGGTCGCAGCGCCGCGCGCACCAAAGCCGCCATAGCTGGAGGCCACGCCACCGGGCTGGGCCAGGGCCGCAAGCAGGTGCGACAGCTCCCGCTGCTGCAGGGCCAGGCGCGCAGTAGCAGACATAGGTTCGCTGGCAGGTGCATGAGGTGCAGAGGCTGCACCACCTGCCTGAACACCAACAGCACTGGTGCTCGCCCCTGCCACTGCCCCTGTGGCTGCACCTGACAGGCCAGCCAGGCCAGATGGCAGTGCCAGATCCAGCACCAGGTTGCCGCCATCCAGACGGCTCCCAGTGAGTGACAAGGGGATGGTCTGCCCGTCCGCCATTGTGGCTGTGACCCCGATGCCCACGTCAGGGGGTGTGAGAGTGCTGGTGAGGGCCGCGCCGTACCGCTTCACGCGCTGCTCAGCGGCCCGCACCTTGGCTGACAGGTCCGTGAGGCCCTTGGCCTGGCAGTGCGTGCCCAGCACCTTGAGCACGTCCGGCCGCCCCTCTGCACAGTCCAGCGCAGTGAGGCCGCGCCGCCCCTTGGCTGCCAGCCGCGCGCCGTGCTGCAGCAAATACTCCACGATGGGAGGGGGGGCGCCCTGTGTGCACATGTCAGCAGCGGAGAGGGGCCATGGTGATGCCTGCCTGCCCGTTAGCTGGGGTGAGGGAGGCGACCATCAACAGCCAGTGTCAGGCATGGGCAACACACATCTTGGTGGTGCGAGCCACTTTGAGCAGGGGCCAGTGCGCTGGCAAGTGACACCGCAAGAACACAAACAGGCAGAACACGACAAGCAGGCGGGCAGGTAGGGGGGGCAGGTGGGGCGGGCTGGTAACTGGCAACTCACTCGGCAAGCCAGCATCAGTGGTGTCCAGTTGTCAGCGCAGCGGTCCTCAACATCTGCCCCAGCCTTGACCAGCAGGTCCACAATCTCCAGCTTGGACAGTGCGCTGTTGACAGCAAAGTGGAGCGGCGTCATACCTGGCAGTGCGGCATAAGCGGCAGAGGCACTTGGTTTTGGCTGTTTGGCGATTGTTAGGTGTGTACATCTGTTCATGCAGAAGCATCAACACTGCGTTCATGCTGAACTACGTCCCACTAAGGTGCAGTATCCCGCGTTCTGAGAGTGAGGGTGGCAAGACAGCGGGCACCCAAACAGGTCAGGGCGTGCGGTCACATACGTCCAGCCAAACACACCATTCTTGGCCACGCGAGCTTTCACATCTGCCTTGTGCTCCAGCAGCACTCGCACCGACTCTGCTTGCCCAGTCCACACCGCGATCTGCAAAAGAGCAAAGGCAGAGCAGAGATCAGTAAGCGGCCAAGGAAGTGAGATATGTAAGAAACACAGGACGCCATGCCTGTGGCACACCCCCTGCAGCACATCCTACCAAGCTTGCACATGGATCCCATCACAGCATCACAATCTGTGTGCAGCACGTGGAATGTCATGCCATGGCCACATCAGAGCTGAACCACACAGGAGGACGCACATGGAGGGGTGAGATCATGCCTGAGTTAGCCACATTGTTGACCTGCAGGGACAGAATGACATGCTCCGGTTTCATTAACAGCCCTCAGCCACATCAGTGAAGGACGTGTGTCACAGCACTACAGTCCACACAGCATCCAGCAGCTCAACGGTGTGCATGTTTAGTCAGGCAAGAGTGTCTCTGGTATTCTTCTGGTTGTAGGGTTTTGGGCAGCGCACCTTGGCACCCCCAGCAATCAGCACCTCCAGCACCTCCCTGCTCCCACGCTCAGCCGCAAAGTGCAGCGCTGAGCGGTCACCCAGCGGCGGGCGCTGCACCACCACGGCTGCGGCAACATTGCAGGGGACCAGGCTCATAATTCAGCACATCAAAGGCTGGAGGCTGCCAACCATCGCACAACGTGTGGCAGCAAGTACAAGGCAGGCCAAGCCGGCAAGCAGAAGAACATGTCTGCATATGTGTGGGCCAGAGACGGGCAAGTTCTGCACGCAATTATCAGACCTGGTATGCCATATGGGGTGTCAATGGCCCCGGGGCTGGGTTGCCACTTTCCCTCCACCTGCTGGTTGACCTTGGCACCTGCCGCCAGGAGCACCTTCACCTGAAGGTTGGAGGTGTACATGGAGCGCGCAGCAGTGCCCTGGGTGGCTGGCCGAGTGAGCCACAGCTCGTGCGTGTGGTGGGGCTGCCACCTGCCTATGCGGGACAGTGGGACTCATATCCATGTGGCCACAGTAAGAACTAACTGTGGTAACATGGCCAACGATACGCAGGAGTTCGCTTCCAGCGGACGCATGGGTTTGGACTTTGGACCCAGGATGCACCACAGCAGCCCTGTCCTGCGCGTGCCATGATGCTGATCACGCCGCACTCAGCGCCACACGCACCATGGCTGCGTCGCCGCGGAACGACGCGCGCTGCAGCAGCGTCAGCCCCTCCGCGTCCACCACATCCACTTTGGCCCCACGCTGCACCAGTGCCTCCATCATCTCAGCCAGGCCCTGCACACGCAGGCCAGGTGACAACCTGGATGTCAGGACCTGCCCATGATGCAATTGATGCAATTGCAGCAGGCGGCGCCAAGGCTCTTGCTGCACATCATGCACAACAGACTACACGGCTGCATCCTGCTGAGCAGCTTGAACGCACGCAAGACGCATGAGCAGTTGCACACCTCGTTGACTGCAAAAAACACGGCTTCCTGTGGGTTTGGCATCTCTGCAAGTGGTGCCTGCCCCTTGCTGTTCAACACGCTCAGGTTGGGCTTGCAGCGCAGCAGCAGCCGCCCCACTTCTGGCTCCACACCCCCATTGTTGCGCATGGCCAAATCTGCAGGGTTCAGGTGCACACAGGGCCATGGTGTGCATGTTTCCCGTGATATACAAGCGGTTGCTTGCGGGTGTAAAGGTCGTGCAGGACTGTCAACCTTGATTGTGGTGGATGAGCTGACCAGCTGCCATGCTCTCTTCTCCATAGGCCAATGATGATCCCCTTGCACGCCGTTGATGCACTGCCGCCGCTGCGGCTGGTGCTGCACGCAGATTACGCACTTGCCCCGCCGCAAACAGACTCACGCAGGGGTGTGTCTCCAGCCTCATCTTGGGCGTTGAAGTCTGCGCCTGCCCTCAACAAGATCTCCAGGACACCGCGCCGCTGGAACAGTGCAGCCGTGTGCAGCGGCGTGCGCTGCCTGTAGTTCCGGATGTTGACATTGCACTTGTGGTCCACGAGGAAGGCAGCTACCTTGTCGTGTGGCCACTTGGCTGTATGTACGTGCAGGGTGCAGGCGGCGTTTGCACGTTGAGGCATGACAGGTCTGGCTGCATGCCGTCCCAATGTTGCATGCTGCGATGAGCCATCTTTCAGGCTGGGGACGTGCAAGTGTGCGTGCACGCCTTGCTTGTGGTGCGTGCGTGCCCCACATCATGGAACACATGTAGGTCTGCTGCGATGGTGTACCCATGAAAGACCTGCTGTACTGTGCTGTAGCTGAACATCTGCATGCAAAGCATACGTGCTGAAGCACATGACAGCATGACTGCATGGCCATGAGTGCCTGGCATGTGGCATGCAAGCACGTGTCCTCGGTGAAGCTTCAATTTACAGCAACAACGCCTGTTCACACCTGCTAGGTGAATAGGTGCCTCGCCCTTTCTGTCCACTGCATCTGGGTCAGCCCCAGCAGCCAGCAGTGCCTTGGCCACCAGATCACTGCCATGGTAAGCTGCAACGTGAAGAAGCGTCCAGTTTTGATTCAAGTCTACAGCTCGCGCCAAGCTCCTGTCGCCCTCTACCAGTTCTGACACGGCCTCGTGATTTTGCGCGCGAAGCAGCGCGTAGCAAACCACGTATTTTGGATGCGCTGAGCGTATGTTGATATTATTCATTTATGGGTCTGCAGTTGGGTTCAGGCGCCGTTGTCTGGCCAGCTCACATCTTAGCATGTGCTAGATAATAGATTGCTTGCAATATTATTTCACGCGTACAGCGCAACGCAAAGGCGATCACTTGCCTGGCCATCACTTCGTGCCTTTTTGGAAGCAATGAGATGATGGGCTCATTGTGTTTGCTTTTCGTTTGTGGGTCTTGCTGTGCTTGCCAGATATATCACCTGTTGTTTGGTAGTGGGTGTAGGCGTTTTAGTGAACTGCTTATTATTGACAGAGGCTACGATAAGATGGTTCCTTCATTTTGTTACATATCATGATGCTCGTTTGACTCTTTTGCCAGTTTTTTACCTTGAAAACTCGCTGATGCTGATGTGTATGTGCATGCCAGAACCCGCTTCATCGGCACCTGCCGTGATGGAGCCAAGAGTCATGCCACCACCATAGTACTACACACAGTTTGGAGGACCATGCGCGCGCCAACACTAAAGAGGCGAGCGCTTCGAGCAGCACATGGAGAAGGGTTGGGAGGATCGGGAGGGGGAGGAGCGAAGCTGGCCAGCACCTGCTGCAGCTGCAGCCGCTGCAGTGCTACATGTGCTTCTAGCTGTTCCCGCCCAGCTTGCTGTGCCCAAGAACAGGACCACGTGCGAGGTCACACCTCCAGGCAGTGAGGTACGGCCAAACAAGGTGTGCCGGCAGGTTGGGGGCGTTAGCTCAAATGCCTTTGGGGGCCCCTTTCTAGGACACTCTCGAGGGAGGTGGCCAGGAAAGGGATGGGGGCACTTCAGCGTGCTGAATGTGGATGGCATTGCTCAGAAGACCAAGTGAGGAGCCTGTTGGGGCTGAACCTGCATTTCATCCTTGAGCATGTGCTCGTGGGTTTGAATGACATCCGGTGCAGGTCATTGCACCACCTTCTTGTCCTTCTAATGCCCCACACATCCTGGCCTGCAAGGCATACACTGCACCCACTGATCGGCAAGGTGTGAGGGGTCAAGAGGTTAGGTGGGTGCCGTGGCTGGTGCATGAAAGTGTCCAAGATTGACTAAATTGTGGTATTCAGCGGGAGTTCTGCCGTTGTAATGGCTGAAGTTGGAGTAATATGTGTTTGGGGTGAGGGTCGTCAGAGTAATATTATGAGTGCGACACTTGGCCTAGTGCCTGCTGAGGGTAGCCGTGTGGTGCTGGCAGTCAATGTCAATGCTCACATCCATTGGCTGTCGGGGACTCGCACGGTGTTAGACATGACTCAGGGTGGCATGAAGGAGGTGTGCGGGTGGCAAGCGGGGTGTATCAGGGCATGAAGTGCATAGCTAGTGTTGTGATCAGTTTGAGGCTAGCAGCTAGCCGAAGGCCGGAACAATGATCGATGATGAGCACCACCTGGTGTTCAAGTGCACCACTACCAAGAATCTAAGAGAGCAGAGGTTTATACATCCCCTTTATTGGGTATGGCCATGCGGACCTGTCGCTGAAACTGTGGCTCAACAATAAAATTTGCAAAGCTGTTACATTGTTTGTACACCAAGGCATAAAGTGAGTTTATTCCCATCTATCTAGAAGAGTCCCAAAATGGACACTAGATACTTAACTGCTGTTGCCATGCACCCAGAAGCCCTGAGTGGCTGACAATGCGACAACAGCAACAACAAATGCATCCATGCACATGCGGGCTTGCCCTGTTGCAGAGCAATTCCTCTAGTACATAAAGAAAGTGTTTTGTTATGCAAGCCCTGCAGCCATGTTAACGCTCAGGAGCACACTTTATGGCATCTTGTGATGTCTGATGTGACGGCATTAATCTTATGATGAGTCGCCTCTCTAGTTCATACTGTCAGGCAAGCAGCTGAAAGCTGTGATACGCCGCTGTTATGTAATGTTGTGATAACTTGATATCACCCATTTGGGTAAGTCAAGCGATGAGAAACCCCACCCTGCCAACTGTGCCGCAACAAGCTACTGTTCGTGAACGGCCTGCACGCATCCTGCTTAGTTGGCAGCAGCTGCCTGGGCCAGCTTGGGGCGTGTCTCCTCTAGATCACCGTACTCAGCGTCCAAGGGGATGTGCTTCTTGTAGTTGTGGCCCAGCCAGTAGCTGCAGCGCACAGGTAGGCCGATCAGGCATGCCGCGTTTGTGGACGCTTGTGGCACAGCAAGCACCAGCAGTCAGGCACCGACAACATCCAATCTATCCAGATCTCACATTTCATCAAGAGGCAGCATCACGGCCACAACAAAGCGCCCTCCACACAGCACGACCCAGGCAGCCACGCACTCACCCGCCACGGTCGCCCACGTCGACTGTGCCCCAGCTTGCGCTATAGTACGAGTTGTCAGGCAGCTCAGGCCCATTGGGCACAGACACCCACAAGCGCAGCAGGTGGCGCTGCTTGGTGGGGTCCGTTGAGTCCTGCACATCATGCAGCAGCCATGGGAGCAATCTGTGATTCTCATGATGTGGTACATGCGCCAAGGCGCCGAGGTTGGCGGTGACTGGATTCTAGGAGCAGACAGGCCAGCCAGGACACATATGCGTGCGCCCTGCTGACTGGCTGGTGACCAGGATCCATTTGTGCACATGACTCTGCCAGCATTGGCCATGACAAAGTTGCAAGTTGCTCCCTCCACAGCACGCTGCAGCCTTACATCCACCCACCCGGAATGCGCTCTTGGCATGTAGCATGGTGACATTGTTGATGAAGCCCAGATCGCCTGGCTGCAGTTTCAGCTTGAGGCCCAGCTCGTCACTGTGTGCCAGCGCGGTGAAGGTGCTGCATGCAAGGTTGAGGAGTTCAGCTGGTCAGCAACAGAGTTGTGTACTTTATTCGTCACCACCAATAGATGTTTGCTCTGGCTGAGCAGATGGATCCCAGCTGCGCAGCAGATGGAGCCCAGCTTGATAAATTCAGCAGGCCGGACTGAAAAGTCATCGGTACCACCCTTACGCCCTCGGCAAGCCCCTGCCGCTGGGCAGGGAGGGCACAGAGCAGTACAGGCTATGCACATGTGCAGCAGGTGCACGTTTAGGGTTTAGGGTTTAGGGCACGGCAGGCAGCCAGCTCACCGCAACGCCTCCTCCTGCAGCGGTGTGTAGCGCGGTGCACCTGGGAACTTGTATGCGTAGTAGTAGGCGCCCTCCTTAAACTGAATTGTCAGCGTGTTCTTGTAGTAGGTGAAGGCGGGGCAGTTCACCCACTCCTCACCCGGCTCTGCACCCACCTCCCACTTGTCCTTGGGTGAGCCCCAAATGTTGTGGGCAGGGATGTAGTACTTGCCCTCCGTCAGCACCTCCACCAGATCCTGGTGGGCGCAGCAGCACCACAAAGTGGGTCAGGGACTGCTGACGTGGGCAGCACAGCTGGGCGGGTGTGTGGGTGGGGCTGCTCCCCTCTGCTGTGTGCAGTGCATGCATGTGTGCCCAATGTGCGATTTTGGGCAGGTGTGTGACTGCTCGCAACCGGCTGCACACCAGCCACACCTTGCGGCCACGGCGCAACAGCTCGTTGTGCACAGCGAGGGAGGAGGTCCACGTGGTGATGCCCCCTTCCTCAGCATCATGCAGGCAGAGCAGAGCCACAGTGTCCGAGTTATCCGTGTGGTAGCCATGGGGCACGTTGGTCGTGTAGGGGCGGACACCCTCCAGGTTGGGGTCGGTCCCGATGGCCTTGATGTGCCCCACCATGTGGCCCTGTAGCACAGGCAGTGGGGTTCACATGTGTACACACAGCGTGTGATGAGGACATGGGCATGCGAGCAGCGGTTTAGCCACAGATTGTCCAGCCTCAAGCAAGGCACCAGCATGCTTAGTCCGACATGCAGTGCAGGCCACAAGTGATCCTCGGGCACTACCGGCAGCTGGTTCAGCGCACCTTGGCATTCTGAGGCTGCGGTTTGCCCCAGTGCAGGCCAAAGCCGTAGTACGCGGTCACTGTCTGCCAGCGGGAGAACTTGTCGGTGGGGAAGCCGCGGATAAGGTGGAAGCCTTTGCCCAGCACCACCTCATCACGGATCTCACGCAGCTTGGGTCCCAGGGTGGGAAGTGGGAAGTCGTTGGGGCCCTTCAGGTCCTGCGCACACATGATGCACAGGGCGGGAGGGAGGGAGCACTGTTAGGTCAACCACAAAACGATGATGAGATCTCAGGGCGTACAGCATGGTGGGGGTTGGGGGAATGAAGTAATGGAGCATGTAAATGAGCAAGGCAGGACTGGAGACAGGACACACACCAGGCCACCCCGTGATGTATGACTGATACGAGCACTGTCCCAGTTGCCAGTGTCTTGAATCAGAGCAAGTTGGATATCAGGCTTTCATTATCGGTGGCACTTCTGATGCAGCAGTCATAATCCAGCGTACAGCCGCAAGTTTGACACGCCATGCTAACGTCACTAAGGCCAGCGACCACACGCGCGGTCACACGCACATCGGGGCCCAGGTTGTTCGCCTTGACATGCTCAAGGGCCGCTTCAATCTCTGCAATGTCGGAGGGTGTCAGGTGGTACTGCCACTTCTTCTCGTTCTCAGGGCCGCTACGTTCAGCAGCACAAGCAATGTACAATCAGCTCACGTGATGTGCTGTGTGGCAACAAGTGGAGCTGCTGGCCAAGGGTATGCTTTCAGCTTCCTGTGCGGCTGCGGTCCACAATGCCGTCCAGATGATGCCATTGCAGCACAGCAAATCACTCACTACCAGTCCGCAGCCTTCCAGTCCTGGGGCCCATCCACGATGGTGTAGGGCTGCATGGGCATCAGTGCGCAACTGAAGGTCATGCACGTAGGTGGGTGTGGCGTTTCAACATCAAGTGCGCAACTGAAAGGATTGCATAAACGCATGTGCAAGGTTGCCAATAGCACAGCCTACCTCAACATTGACACCTTGCTTGGTGTGCCTGCAAGTGCGTATGGCGCGTGATGAATGGTCATGCATGGATGCGACTGGAGTCACACAGCGTGTACACTGCGCTGTCCAAGGTTGCATGGCAGCACGCTCCATGCACGCAGCTGCATAAATTCTAAGTACGTGGCATAGCTGGCGAACTGAATTGAATCACAAGTGTGCGTTGACAAATGAAGCATACACACTTGATCTGCTTCAGCTGCTCCTCAGGCAGGCGGGGGGGCAGCTTCACAGTTTCAGCGACATCATCTGCAATTGCGATTTGGCGATCGGTCATCATCAGGCGCTGTGTTGCCACAAGCCGTGACCTATTGGCATGCGGAACACAACACGCCTTGCTTGCGCCTGCTGCAACAATCCTAATAGCACTTACAATGGAACTGGTTCAACTGGCCAGGTCCGAACCCTGCACAGCGGTTGGTGAGCGAGGAAACTTGTTAAGCACCAGCTCCCGCCAGGAGGATGACCAGAATATGAACGGCTGATGGACCGACATCATGGAACGCGTCGACACGGCCATTATCGTGAAAAGCCAGATCCAGGGTACCTCGATGGCACACTGATGCTCACAGGCTGCAGCTTCAATCCATTTGCGCAGTAGCAAAACACATTCCATGGCCGCGACGGGAGCTGCTGCGCCATTCCAAAGTCCGATGCTCACCCTTAAGCCAAACGCCGTCGATTTGATGGAATCCTTCCACCTTCTGAGGCGCAGCTGCAAGCTCGGCGAGTGCAGGGGCAGCAGGTTCAGCAATGGTCTGGGGAGGGGCCATTGTAGCAGTGTGGGTACTGCGTAGTCCTCAGGCCAATCCGAACTTGTATACTGCGAACGGCGATGAGTCATCTGGGAGCACAGGACCTGGAAGAACGTGTACTGGATGGTACTGCCAAAAGCGCAACTTTGATTCCCACATTCCTTCAAGTTCGCTGTCCTTAGGCAGGGTGAGTAAAAAGATATAGCCGCCATTGGGTTCACTCTCCGGCCAAAGCTTGCACAACGCTCCCCCACGGAGGCACAGGGGCGATAAAAGTTGGCATCCCACCAGTTATCAACCGCAGGTAAGGCTGATGCTGTGCAGGTCAGGTTGCAGGCACATGGGGGAACATGGACCTCGTGCAGGATGACATACAAGCACCTGCATGTTGAATGTTGAGCGATAAGCCGTAGCTTGCAGCTTGTACTGTTGGTAAACGAAGCAGTCCGCTGCATCCGTGCCCCGAGGCATGGTGAACTGGGATGGAACTAGTGGGTAATCTGGGCGTGGTTCCAAAGCATGGCTACGGCCGTTCGCTGTGCACATGTGCTAGGATATGATCCGTTGTAGCAGTGAACGGTAGCATCAGGAGGTGTTCACTAGGCGCTGAAGTCTGTTCACAGCAGGTGTTTTGACACCCACCAGTCGTATTTAGCACCCGTGCTAAGAACGAGAGGTTGCGAAACATCGTGACCATCTGTGCGTTGCGCATCGTTGGTGGTCTAGCCCACCACCTTGGACTGAGCATGTTGCTGTCACATTGTGCTGCGCAGGAGTGCCCAACTGCACCTGGAGCAGCCATGTCTCCTCCACAGGAAAACATCAAGGAGGTGGCATCCTCTGCAAGCTCCGCCAGCAACATAGCGGCAGATCCCATCAAAGCTGACAAGTTCGCCGCCCTTGGTGTGACCGATGTGGCACTCGGTGAGAGGTCTTTGGCTCACCGTTAGTGCACTGCTCCTCTGCCGTGACCAGTAACAGCAGCAGTTCTTGTATCACAGTATCAGTAACACGCACATGGCACCGCAATATCATATCAGGCATGAGGGCGCATGTTACAGTATGGCATCATGTCCCTACCTGCCATTCGACAGCCAACAGCCACCTGCATGTGCTGATGAATGCGGGGCTCAAGCCTCGCTCATATGCAGACGCATGCCTGCACTGTTTGCTGCACCTGCAGGTGAAGCGCCCAAGAAGGGGATGTGGGACATTTTCAAGAAGCGCCCTGACGAGTCCAAGCTGCACTATGCAAAGCGTCTCTGCTCCGAAGGCCACTCAGTGCCTGATGCCTTCCTGACAGTTGCCTCATCGCAGATCGGCCAGATCATGCTGACCTGCCCCAATGCTCTGTGGAAGGCTGGTGTGATCTCTGGTGGCCTGTTTGCTGGACTGACCATTATCTGGGCACTGTTCTCCACATTTGTCATGAATGTGCTGGTGAGTGCGTGGGCTAGATATCTGTCTGTCTGCAACTGTTGTTTTTTGCTGCTTGTCCGACGGAGTGCCCTGCCGCTGCATTGTCCTTGTGCAACTACCTTTTGCCTGTTTCAAGCAGCAGATCTGTCCCACATTGTCCTCCGTTCGTGCACTGAGCAACAACTGAACCAAGCACCATCCTGCTTGTACGTGCCTGCAGTACCTCGAGCGCAAGCGCGAGTTGATCAAGGACGGCCGCTGGGCCAAGGCCTCGCAGCACGCAACCCAGTATCATGACGTGCTGGGCTTTCACTCTGGCAAGTTCATCCGCTACCTAGCTCAGATCATCATCGCGCTGCAGCTGATTGGCACTGGCACCGCTCAAGTCATTGCCTGCGCAGCTGACTGGTACTCGGTGGACAAGCGGCGGTCCAAGCGTGAGCTGCAGGTCATCTGGGGCGCCGTCCTGCAGCTGTTTGTGCTCTTCCCTACCTTCAAGCACTTCCGCGTCCTCAACATTGCCGCGCTGGTGAGTGGTTGTACAGGTGACATGGACACCCCGTCAAAGCTCGAAGCCTGCACTGAATTGGTTCTGACCACAGCCTTGACAGCAGTTGCAACAAAGAGCACGCTTCTATGAACCACATGCAGGTGGGCACTACGATGACTGCTATCTACATCATGCATGAAGCGCGTGATCACGGATATGGTGACATCTCTCTGACCCGCCTGTGGCCTAAGGCCTCCGCCAATGGTGTGACCTCAGCCCCTCAATACTTCTTCACTGGATCCGCTGTGCTTATGAACGCGCTTGGCGGCCATGCGATTGCAATGGAGATGATGGTGAGGCTGGCTGGAGGTTGGAGTGGGCTGTGTGCACCTCTGGCTTGTGGTTGAGCAATGGCGTGGGTCTGATTAGCTGTTGCAGTGTCCTACATCCCTGTACTTTGCAAAACTGCAACCTAAGAGAGCCGACTTTGTTATCCAACACTGCTCACAGGATGTGATGGAGACGCCGAAGCAGGTGCGGAGTGGGCAGCTTCACCACAATCTGAGACTTTGGTTGCTGTGTGTCCAAAGAACCCACCCACAAGGTCTCTGTTGCGCAGTTGTGCATGGCATCACGAGCGCTGGTTCAAACGTGCGCAGGACCCTCACACAGCTCACTCTCATGCATATCACCTGTACTTTCTTGCAGTACACTCTCGCATACACTGGCGGGTGGCTCTGGACCATTTTCCTCGTGGTACCTCACTCCATTGCAATCAACCTCTCGTTCCCAACCGCAATTGGCGGTGCTGACAATGTGTACGGCCTGTTGCCCATGTCCAAGGGCAAGCTTGCATCTGTGGCCCTGATGATCATCCACCAGCTGGCTGCATTTGCGTACTACGTGACCCCTGTTATGTGTGAGTCTCCTTGCTAAGATTCTGGTGCTTGGGCTGCACGACCTGCTGTTGAGGAAGCTTTGCACTGTGCGCCTGGGCTGGAGAACAAGAATGGCCAGGTGTGCTGGCCATGTTAACGGTTGTATCTTGTATGTCACTGACCAGTTCCTTGGCTATTGACGCTGGCTTTGCAGACATGTGGGAGCGCATCATCGGTACTCACAACAAGCCGTGGTACATCCGCCTGCCCTCCCGTCTTCCCGTCTCTCTGCTCATCTGGCTGATTGCCATGGCGTTCCCCTTCTATGGCGCCATCAACTCCCTGATGTCAGCCATCTCTGTACCATTCACCGCCTTTGCGCTCCCCTTCATCGTCTACATCTGGCTGTACCGCACCCCAGAGGCACGTGCCAACTCCGTCCTACCCCCACTCAAGTGGCTACAAGCCGGGAACTGGGTGCCCGTGTTTGCCCTGGCTGGCTTGGGCGCCTTCCTCTACGCTGGCTTTGGCTTTGCTGCAGTGGCATACTCGCTAAAGAGCATCTATGTGAGTGCTGCAGCCATCTGAGCTGTTGGTCATTGGCTGCCAAAGTTACATCAGTGTGCGACGGTGCATGTACCTGCCGTGTCATCCTCGCCAAGGATGGAGCACCTTAATTACATGGACTGTACAGCACTCGTCCTCACAACCCGCATACCTGGACCTTGCATGCATTGCAGGATAGCAGCAAGACGTTTGGTGTCTTCGCGCGCTGCTACCAGTGCCCTGCCAACTATGTCAGCTTGCTACAGAACCCCGGCAACAACCTGTGATACAATATGGCCATCAAGCACCAAGACTAGGTCTCACGCAGACGTGTCATTTTGAATGGTGCTGGTGGTGGTATGCCATGTTCTGTATATATCGATTTGCACCTGCCTGTCGCCCACACTGTGTGCTTGCCAGGCATGGCACGAGTGAAGAGACAAGAGAGTGATCCTTTTCAGGGTTGTTGCATCTTACATGTACATGAGTGTATAATGCTTGCACATGCTGCATGTTTGAACGCAAGCTGCGCAAACACAGGTTTTACGCAGAGCCTGCCAGCGGCGGCACAAATTATTATTAATAACTGGGTGACATCAGCTCAAAGCTTCTGCCAGTATCATAATGTGTAACTACCCATCATCATGCAACATGATGAAACCTCGTCATTGTCAAACTGCCCCCTCATTTAAAAACCAGACCATAGCCTGTACAGGAGCCTGTAACATTTCCCACCCTTGTCCATAGCGGCACAGCTCCCATTGTGAGGGATCCGTCCACAAATCCACAAAGGCCCATCACAGAATGTCACAGAAGAGTTGGGGCAAAAGTCAGGTTGCACTTCCTGCCGAATTTGTTACAAATACATCATGGCAACAAGCGAAGACTTGCAAGCGTTGGGCATCGACGAACACGACCTTGCCTGCGACCCCACCATGGCCTCGTGCTGCCTTCAAGACTTAAGGAACATGCGCAAAGCTGAGGCACTGCGTGAAAAACTGCGAGAATGCGATATCACTGAAGCCAGGCTGGGCATGCAGATCACACTATCAACTGGCCACCCACAAGAGGCCCAGGAGGTGTCCTGTGGTGGTCCAAAAAGTACTGATCTGGACAGCGGAGATGATGGAGAGTTGCATGACCTCCGCATGAGGCGCATGCAAGAGCTGCAGCAGCAGGCACATGCAGCCACACAGGCACAACTGCAGGGGTATGGAGCACTTGTGGACGTCTCAGAAGCGCAGCTGCTGGTACGCCTTCCTGTCCCTGCCATGCTTGAGATGGTGATGAACCCATCAGATGTTGCACAGCAGCAGTGCATGCATGCATCCAGACACGCATTAACTTGCAGCATACATGTCAGAATGCTGTAATTACTGAACAACTGTTGCGGGCATGTGGCAGGAACGGATTGAATCATCAAAATACAGTGTGTGTCACTTGGCCATTGAGGGATACACGGTGAGCTGTGACCATCCCAAGTCCACAACTGCACACCTCAGCGCTCGCAGCACAAGCACGTTTAGCTTAGCCCTAGCCTTGGCTGGCAAAGACATCCATGTGCTCTCCGAACCACAATCGCATGTAAAATTACGACAAGCCTGCGCTCTGCACTCGGCAAAACATTCGCAGCTCTGCGATGAACTTGATGAGATCCTGGCCAGCTTGGCCCACCGGTTTAAAGGCACTCTCATGCTCAGAGTACCAGTCAGCAAACAGTCCAAGCTGCGACAGCAACTGCAAGTACAAGCCCTGCCAGCACTGGTGTGCTGCTCTGATGGAGCCATTATATGCCGAGTTCCATTCAACGTATTCTGCACACCAGATGAAGTGCTGGAGGAGCAGGTGCGTGCCACAATGTGCGGCAGCAGCCAGTGAAGCAATTGAAAGCGATCTGAATGCACACACGCCTGCACTAACCTGTGATAATAACTGCACGTTGTGCTGTTCCTAGAGACCACCCAATGAATGGTCAATGTCCCTGCAGGTGATGGCATGCTTATGCCGGCTGGGTGTGCTGCGCAGCAGCCTGCAGCCTCAAGCCACAGCCACCGGTCAGGCTGGAGCAGCCAGTTCTACTGACGATGACACGTCGCACCAGGGGGCTGGCAGCGATGAGGATGATGCCGAGGTGTGCGCACGGGCCCCCTGCATACAAAAGCATGCAGCCAGGACATCCGCTACTTGTTCTTCACCAACATGGGTCATACAGTTCAGTGTGCAGGCTGCGCATGCCAGGCCAGGCTGAAGGCCTGTACTCCAAAAGTGTTCAAAACCACAGGTATGACCGTGCGAACTGCCCGCCATGCAGGTTGCCACGCTGCGTGACGCACCTTGTGAGGTGTGCGGGCGGCGATATCCGCACGAGCACATCAAGGCACTGTACCGGGACCGGCGTTCATCAGATGAAGAAGATGAGGACTGAGCTGCTCACATGGCTGTCTGTTGATAAAAGGGCTCTTAGGGCTCTCAGGGCTCTCAGAGCTCTATTGGGTGACCATACCGTGGAACCAGCAGGCCAGCCCAACACGTGGACAGAGAGCACTACTGGGCAGGGCTGAGCTGGTGTTGTAACTTGAGAGACTTGTGCGAGGCCATGCAGCACTCACGTCCTGTCTGCAGGGTGCGTGTCGGCCTGCCCCATCTTGACCTGCAGCACCATGTTCAGGCACGCTAACATTCAGCGCGCCAGATTGCAGTCAAATGAACACACCTGCCTTGTCCCTGTAGCTATGCAGTTGCTGGGTGCCGCAACACGCGCACTTCAATTTTGCTTAGCCGCTGGGACACCACGTCCAACCGAGCCTGCAGGCCTCTGATCTTGGCATGAATGCGCAAGATGCTGCCAGCATGAGCTTGTGACATCGCCAGAGTAGGGAGTGCAAGCAGGATGTCCAGTGCTGCATGGACAGGTGCAAGACTTGGTGATACTGATGCACAGACCGATGCACACACACCTCTAGCATTACCATAGGCATACGGCCAACACACATGCAGCATGCATGCAGCTGCTCCCACCAGCAGTTCACCTTGCAACAGATGGGTCAGCTGCGCAGACAGTACTTGTTGGCTGTTGCGTGCTGCACCCGTGCATGTTGCCAGCTCCACAGCGCTCGAAGTGAGTAGCTGTTGCATCTCTGCAATTGCATCCAACCATGTAATTTCAGCAAAGACCCACATTCACGATACGAAACCTAGCAGCTCATCACCTGTGATGATCAGGTTTGACGACATCATGTTGCGATCATCAGTGGCCGATTGCATTGTTGTAGCGCCATGTAAATTTTTCATGCTACGACCACATCTGAGCATTCGCGTGCCGTGACGCAGCGGTGAGGGAGTGACGCGCGCGGAGATGAAGCAAGCCATGGAGTGATCAAGGTGTATTGCACCGCGTTAATGCATGTCCCGTCCTGGTCATGAGGTTTATGACGCACAAGCAAATCAGAAGTTGGTCCTTCCAACCTGCATCCGATGATGATTTGAAGCTGCATTTTGCCCCATGGGACATGCCAGAGTCTTCCAGCACATATCATCATCGCACTGCTGGAAGTGCAGTACGAGCACTTTGTGACATACTGGGCCCTTCGCCTTTCTGCGTGCTGTGATTCGATACCTTATTGACCGCGTAGTTATCGCTCTACAATGCAAGGATGGTCGTGAGATGCTGGGATGGAACGAAATGCAGAAAAAGGTTTTTCGCGTTGTGCTTTATGATAGTTATGTTAATGACAATTCCGGCACGAGCCTTGATCTCCGAGTGCCGTTTGGCTATCTGTGAAGACGATCCCTTGACATGTCAAGCTTGACCCGCAATCCAGCAGCGTGACTTCACTTAGATGGCCACTCAATCACTCATGAACACCTGCAGGTCAAGGGCAAAGACACAATGAGCACATACATGGCTGTGTCAGCTACAGCTGTCCTCGCCTCTGGAACTCATGACAGATGGGCACGACATGGCTGCTGCTTGCTGCGACTGCTGCTGCTGCACCTGCTGTTACTGCTGCACCTGCTGCTGCTGCTGCTGCTGCTGCTGCTGCTGCTGCTGCTGCTGCACCTGCTGCTGCACCTGAGTAGCAGGCAGCGATGGCGCATCAGGGGAAGAGAATGAGACGGCATCTGGCTGGCTGCCGGATGAGTGGCTCAAGACTGGGGCCATTGTGATGGCCAGTGGACTTGGTGTGGATACCCTTTGAGTCGGCCTCACCAGTGTCTTTTTTGGGGGGCCAGTGTGTGGGCCGCACGAGTCCACAGCGGGTCAACTATGCATGACCATACTGCTGCGACTGTTTCTTTAAGTTACAGCATGTTTACTAAGTGGAGGTTGGGGTGAGGTGCAAAACCAAAAACACACCATACGTTTGCTTCGGCGCACAAGCATGGCCTGGAGGCTGAAAGCAAGGCGCCTGGTGTACTGAGTTGCTTCTAAAGGGATATGTAAACCTCTTATTACAGCTTGGAAAACGTTGGTGGCTTGCCTCTGGACGTCATGGCTGCTGTCAGATCTTCTGAGAGCAGCATCGCGCTGTTGTATGTCGCAACATACTCCAGGCCTGCCGCCACACTCCCTGCACAAGGCCAGGTGCAAGGCGTGTGCTGTATGAGTTGAGGTGACAGCAATGTGGTGCCTAGCACCCCATAGCTAGTAGCGTGCTCACAACATCATGCACGCAGCATGCGGTTGTGTGTTGTATGCACCCGTGCATGGTCTTACAATTTGTACATGCATGTGCGCGTTGTTAAGAGTGGGCATTCTCGCAAGGACTGCATGAGACACTCTTCAGGGGCCATTTCGTCCATGTTCAAGTGACGGCGGAACGTGCCGCATGCTACCGGTGCCGGCTTTCTTTTGCAGTATCTTATTGTGGCCAGCGACATGCTGCTTGTTCCATGTGCGTTGTCTGTTGCATGACTGTGGTTAACAATAATAACAATAACACGGCGTTTCACAGATGACTGTGGTTGATGCAAGCATACAGGTGACTTGTTCAATTATCATGCATTGAGCATATAGCACGCCTACCATGGACATGGCCGTGTTGTACATAACAAGCAGGCAAGTGTACGCAGGTGTGTGCAACTGTGCAGGTTGTTCACCACTTGCGTTCACAGCTCAGCTCAGCCGAGCTCAGCATGTGTTCAGTGGATGGACAGCCATAAAGGGCATGCGTTTGGACCGAGCCAGAAGGCATTCTTCACTGCGCACCTGCAGTGTCACGCGTGTGCAGCAGGACGCGTTTTGTACCAACCAGCGCCAACGGGGACTTGGCTGCCACCTGCTTGGCAAGCTCAGCTGCAGCTGCCAGCAGCTCCTGTCTGTCTGCTCCCAGCACCTGCGTGACCAGCCCAATGCGCTGTGCCTCTGCACTGCCAATTGTGCGTGCGGTGAGGGCCAGGTCAGCAGCCACACCTGAGCAGTGAGCACACGCATGGCGGTGGCTCAGCGGTGTGAAACTCCACAGCTGGTGAATGCTTAGTTGGAAAAAAACATCAAGGCCCAACTGAATGGAAGTGAGTTGAGCGCATTATGTGGCTGGGAACAAAGCACAACCATCCCTCAGGTGTTTTCAACAAAATGCTCGGCACGTCAGCATTGTCCTCTGGCATAACAGCATTGTACAAAACCACGTTCAACCTGCCGCACACAATCTGAGCGAAAGCATCCTTGTAGTACTCACCATGGCCCACAATCTTTGGCAGCCGCTGTAGACTGCCCATGTCTGCTGTAATTGCCAAGTCCACCTCCTTCACACAGAACGTGGCATCAGCACTGCACACCCGGATGTCACATGCTGTGATGAGATCGACCCCTTGCCCAATGCAACTGCCATGCACTGCAGCGATCACTGGCCACTTGCAGCGCTCCAGTGCTGTGTTGGCATCCTGCAGCACAAGGCACCAATCCCTGAACTTTTCACGTTGCCGCGCGGGGCACGACTCGTCGTTCAGTTGTGCCATGCTCTGAAGGAGGAAGGCAGTGTCGATGCCCGCGCAGAAGCTGCGCCCAGCCCCACACAGTAGAATCACACGGACAGTTGGCACAGCTGCCAGCGCCGTCAGCGCCTGCACCATCACACACACCGTACATGCTGTTACGCATGATGCATTGAGGACGCCGCAGGCAGAGCAGATAATGGCTTGAATACCATAGGGCCACATGCAAGCACTTTGCATGCAAGAATCTTGTGGCTGACATTCAGGAAAGCAAAGGGCATGCCTGCATGGAAGGAAAATGAACATGAAGCCATGGATTGATGAGCTGTTGATTTGCCACGCCTCAGATCCAGCAGGTGGCCATCAGAGGCACGACATTATCAGTCAGCAACGATCAACCCTAAAAGGTGACCTTTCTCTGACCTTTGGAAACGAGGCCCACAATTCAGCTCCCCAGGCATTGTGCTTTTGAGGCCTTGCCAGCTCCACGACGCCCACCCCTGGTGCACGTTTCAATGTCCCAACTTGCAGGCCAGGGAAGCTCCCAGATATCTCCTCTATCTCCATTCTTGACCCTAAAATCAATCGGCACCGTCCATTTCGTTCGCAGAATCGTTTATCTGTCTCTCTCTATCACACAGCACGTCCTGCTTGAAGTTTCTGAGCGGATGCACGAGTGGGGGGGCCGTTGCTTCAGAAATACAAGTTCATCTCATTTGCATAGCAACGTCCTGCAAAGGGGGTGTGACGGTGGTGACGGCGTCAAGCTCTGAACAATGTCGAAGCCTAAGGTGTACAAGAGCTTCTCACATTTGTAATCTTCATCATGTGAAACAGCACTGCCCCTATCATGCATGGTATGGGCATTGAACATTGTGCGTCCATGCTGCCATGCAGGGGCAGCCGTTTGCAGGCAGGCGCGTTCCATGCGCGGGTGTGCTGTACCCACGCTACAACTCTGTGGACGATCTTTTGGTATGCACAGTGCATGGCTCAATGTTGCTTGCTGCAAGTGGTGGGGCACGTGATTGAATGGCGCGAAAGGGTACACATGGTCAGGGTACGATCGTTGATCGCTGTCATGCACATGCAGAAACCTCTTCCTCAGCAGCAGGTGGCTGCAACCCCTGCAGCCGCCGCAGCAGATGGGCCTGCCAAGAAGAAAGCCAAGACTGAGGCAAGCCCGGTGGCTCCAGCAGTGGTAGCAGCCCCATCCCCAGTTGGAGCTGAGCCCATGGCTGTGGAGATTGACCCGCAGCAGCCCATGAGCAACAAGGAGCGCAAGCGTGCGATCCGGGAAGCACGCCGCGCCACGCGCAATGCTGAGCGCGCAGCAGCACGTGCAGCGGCTGCGGCAGCACAGGGTGCAACAGTGGCAGCTGAAGTGGACGATGAGGAGGATACTGATGATGATGCACCTGCACCTGCACCTGGGGCCCAGCGCGCGCCTGCAGCTATGCCAGCCGCACCCATTGCAACTCCAACACCAACCGCCGCGGCTGCTGGCAGTGCCACAGCGGGGAATGCGGCAGAGGCGCAAAAGATGCGCAAGGCTTTGGGCTACACAGAGCCAGCAGCAGCGGCAGCAGCAGCAGCAGCGCCTGCGCCTGCTGCGCAGCCAGCAGCAGCTGCAGGGGGCAAGGCCTTCAGCTTTGGCTTCAGCATGGAGAGCCAGGTGGAGGCAGAGACCCAGTCCAAGATTGCCCGCATTATGGCACTGGATTCGTCCAAGGATGGCTACGTGCCGCGGCGGGTGTGTTGTGGGACCGCATTGCCCAGTCTTGTCTTCGTCGTCTGGTCACAACCAACGTGGCTCGCCAACCCTGTTCATCACTCTTGCTGCAAGCGCCCTGTGCACATCAATGTTACTGCAAGACTGCTGCTTCCATTTCCATCACTAGAACTTGTGCACCTGCCACGTTGGCGCCGCATCATCAGGTCTGGATCTGCGGCATGCCGCATGAGTACAGCGAGTCAGACATCCGGTCGTATTGGGAGTACTGCGGGCCCATTGAGTCTGTGGACCTGCTGTCATTCAAGGATTCGGGCCGTTTCAACGGCACGCTGTTCATCACGTTCAAGACGCAGGTGTGTTGTGCGGGTTGGAAATAGTTGAGCGACAGCATAAGGGAGGTAATGGGTGCAGAGGTGACGGGTTGTATGTGGGAGCTGCTGCGTAGCAACATGTGCATTGAAACAAACAGTTGTGTGCAGGTGTTGATGCTGTATCATCCACAAATGTGACCAGTGCTGATTGTTTTTAGCTTTTTCTGGTTCTTTGCCCTGCCACTGGTTTCTTGTTTTTGGCCTTTCCTAGCCTTTGCCCAGAACTTTGCCTTTGCTTTGCCTTGGCCTTGGCCGTTTGCCTGCTTAGGGTAACCGACCTGCTTGCTCGTGCTGCTTGTATGTCAGTGGACGGCGCCCTTGTGCTTTTCAGCCCAGTTTCTGCCTTGTCTGTTGTTGCTTGCTTCGTCTTTTCAGGCTGGCTGTGGGGCAATGCCGTGTCGTAACGTGTCGTGCTCTCTTCAAGTGCAACTCGCCTTGTACCCCTTACCAGCATCCTGTCTGGCTTTGCTCATGGATCTGGTGGATCTTGAACTTAAAAAACTTCATGTTGATGTGTCATGCAATCAGGAGGCATATGAGGCGGCACTTGCTGCCAACGGGGAGGAGCTTGAGGGACGTAAACTGCGGGTGAGATACGCAGATTGTGGCCGTACTACATGCATGATGCAGTATCCTGTCTTGCGCAAGCTATGACGGCTTGAGCACACACCAAGCTATGCTGCGTCCTGGATGTGCCTCTCTGTCCGTGTGACGGTCCGCCTCGTGCACTTACAGGTGGAGAAGTGCAAGAACCCTTTGCCAAAGCGGGGCACGCCGGTGGCCCAGCAGCAGCAGCAGCAGCAGCCAGGCAGCAGCCCTGCCCCTGCGCACGTTGCCAACCTAGCCCCTGCCTCTGCCCCTGCCTCGGCGCCAGCCCCCACATCCAAAGCTGGTGCCAAACGCAGCCGCGCACAGGCTGAGGCTGCCACAGAGGCGCCGCTGCCAGCAGCTGCTCCTGCACCAGCCACGGCTCCTGCATCAGACGATGGCAGCTACAATGTGGCATACATTGGTGCGTGTGTGTTTGCTCATTTGTTTCATGCACGTGAGTGTCAGATGCAGCGCAACTCGTATGATATGTCTGGCATCTATGCATCAGCTGTCAACGTCCCCACTGGCATTCGAGTACGGTACACCCCCGCCTCTGGCATGTAGCACGCTGCAACCACATGTGTTCAAATACTGGCGTGGTGCAGCTGGTAGACATGCTTGTGTGTTTGACGTTGTGCAGGCAACTTATCGTTCGACTCGACCGAGGATGACCTGAAGTCAGTCTTCAAAGCATGCCGTGTGACAGAAGTGCGGCTGCACAAGGACAAGGCCACTGGCCAGCCCAAAGGCTTTGCCCATGTGCACTTTGCTGACACTGCTTCGCTCCAAAAGTGAGTGGTTCAAAGCATGCGTGTGCGCTGTGTGGTGAACGAGTGTGGTTACGGGAGCATTGTATATGTCATGGTGTCGCGCATCATGGAGTCTCATGCCGTTGTGGTGTGCCCTCCGCTGCTGAGCGTCCCCAAACTGGACTCAAGAGTCTCATCAGGCTCATTCCTTAGGTGTCACACAGCATGGATGCGCTGAATGGTTGCCTTCTGCTGTGCGTGGTGGTCCTTTTATGCATAATAGCCTCTATTCAGCTCACACTGACTGGCTCATTATTGACTCTGCACATGCAGGGCTCTTGCAATGGACGGACTGCAGCTGCATGACCGTAATGTCAAGGTGCAGCAGGCGCAGCCACCGAAGAACAAAAAGTAGTATTGGGCAGAGTTCATCGATTGCAGAAGTGCGATGGGCCTCAGTTTTGATGGCCGGGCCTGCAGTATTGTTGAAATGCATGTTCGGTAGCAGTATGTGTGGGACCAGGAAATGTGCCTCTGCATGCAGTGTAACAGTCGTTGTGCAGGATCCGGTGAACTGAACAAAGGCACAAACGCAGTACGATTGTACGCAACGCATGGATGCCCACATGAGGCGTTGATAGCTGCGCTGGGCAGTAGTAACGTACACATCCTTGATCTTATTCACCGACACAAAGCATTGGCCCCTGGCCACAGGCTTCTGTTTGGTGGTGATCCCACCTGGTGGTGTGGTAATTACATGCACCTGCCTCAAGAACGGAGCGGGGCTGCGTGAATTTCCTTTTAATCGTGCTCATGCAAGCTCGAGCTGCCACTGTGAACTCTCATGAACTCATGGTAGTTGAATTCTCGTTGTAAAGAGGGGTCCCGCCGCGGATGAGGTCGTGGCTGGAGCCGTCCAGGCCTCAATTCTAGGGCGTTTAGAGGCGACAAAAAGGACAGATCCACTCGATGATTTAGAAAAGACAATCAAACAGAGGCATAATCCAAGACGTGCAGGCACATGACGAAAGAGCTGCTCAAGAACTACGAATTAACAGTCGCCTGTGCTGACTGAGGCCGTGCAACATCTGTACGGCCCGGGGCAGCAATGGACACCCCGCCCTTCCAGTTCAGGTTTCAGAAGCGCACACACAGCGGTTCCATGCCTGCATTTCAGCAGGCACGGCCACTCGCATGGTCTGGACGCCTTTCTGTTAGCACCTTCCCAGCCCTAGAAACGAACCGCTCTCAGACCGCGCAATGATGAGCCCGGACGGACCAACATTCCTAGGTTGTTTGCCATGGCTGGGCTGGAGAGCATTACACAGCAGGAGCAACGAGCTTCAACCGGAAGCGGAGCGCCCGTAAGTACAATGCCTGCGATCATTCTAATCCTGTGCTGGTTTCTCGCCATGTGATGTACAAAAATCCCAATGCGCAGGGTCTGTGGCACACGCTTTCTTGACCAGGGCGTTCTTGGAGACGAGAATGTGCCTCTGGCCGCGGCAACTGGTGTATATCAAGTGTGTGCAGCCATCAACAACTGCCAACTTGAATATTGCAACACTGTGGCACAACATGCATGCGCTGTGCCGCAGTGGCAGGACCGCCTTTGCCGCAGCATGACAGCAGTGATGTGGGAGCAGCTCATGTGGGAGAAGCACATGGGGCAATCGCCATGTCGCCGCGTCATCTTGTCCATTTGCATGCTGCCCTGCACCAATGGGCCCTGCTCACTCATGCGGCACGCTGCTGTCTGCCTGCCTGCCTGCTTGCAGGGCATGCTGTCGCACGCGTTGTCCAGCGTCACCGACACACAAATCTTCAGCGCGCGCTCGAGCCTATACCCGCCCGATGATGGGTCCGCGGCCTGCAAAGACATGTGCAGCATGGACATATCCACAACTGGAGGTGCAGAATCCTCATTGATGCTGACCGGCTTTACCAGCACTGGCATGTCTTCCAGTCTGACCTCAACACCCCTCCCCAGCACAACAGCAGGCCTGGTTCACGTCCTCAAAGCCAGCACAGCGGGCATCAGCAGCAACACAGGCAGTTCACCCCTCCAGCCAGTAACTTGCATTGCAGACAGCACAGATGAGGGCAGCAGCCAGCACGCCGGTCAAGGCAATCATGGCCCAAATGCACAACCTCCTGCCCACAGTGCGTCTGTTGTGCCCCACATGTGGCCCGCGCATGTCTTGCGCATCAGCAGCGAACTGCCAGCAGCAGCAGGCCGAAACACAGAACCTGGGATGGGACCCTCCCTAGGATACAGCTCAGAGTTCTCAAGGTCCAAGCAGCTCGTCTGCTCGCTCATGTGCAAGGGTGGGGACAACAATGACTTGCTCCAAGTCTCACCTGTCAGCCAAAGCAACATCTCCACCAGGCTGGCTGTCAACGAGAGCATGGCAGCTGACCACCAGCCCAGTGAACGGTCACAGATCAGCACACAACGCCAGGTAACTGGCAGCTTCGCAATGCAGAGCTGTGACCTGGCCCAGCTCACGCTGCCAGGGGCGCATGCTGCACCGGCACCATCCCCTGCACTCCGATTGTTTGAAGGCGTTGGGCCGTTGCACCAGGAGCACCAGCAGGTGCCGTCACAGCCACTGGTGCTAGCAGGCTCGGCCCTGATTGGGCAGCTCTCCCAGTCGCTGGCAGAGCTGGTGATGCAGGCTGCTCTGCTGCCTGCTGTGTCAGAAGGGGACGAGAGCAGTGGGGAGGAGGAGGAGGAGGAGGGTGCACAAACCGAGGGAGATGAGGAGGAGGCAGATGGCTTGGGTTTTGGCGTCTCTGCACCATTGCGGCGTTGTACCTCTGCAGACCCTGTGCTGACAACACAGCCCACTTCACGTGCTGCAGCTGCACGCTCAGCCAACACTGGGGGTGCAGCTGTGCAAGTCGCAGGCCATCAGGGTAGGGCTGAGCAGATGTTTGGGCAGCAAAGGCTTGGGCTCATGCTCAAGAGTGCGTTGCGGCGGTGCTCTTCAGATGGCGAGCTGCTGGGTGCAGCTGACTGTGCCAGTGCTCTCACTGTGGCGATCACCAGCACCAGTAGCACAGTGGCAGCCCAGCCAATCAGCATTGGAAGACTGCAGCCTGCAGCATCAGCATCTGCTGCAGGCAAGAAGGAAGGACATGTGGATAAAGTGCAGCCAGCACCTGTTTGGAATCGCAGAATCGGTTCAGCCTCTGTTGCTGCACTGCTCGGCTCAGTGCCTGCAAACGTCAATAACAGCAGCACTGCCGCTGGCAGTAGCAGCCACGCCCCACGTGTGTACAACAATCAGGAGAAAGGACGTGTAATTTACATGGGCCCCCTGCGTCTGCCCCATGGCCTGGGCCGGCATGGCGGTGGTCACAGCAGTGGCAGCGGTGCCGCAGACGCTGGAGTTGAGGAGCAATCCAATGCCGCTGCGCGTGCGGCTGCTGAGGCACTGACTCATGCTTCCACAGCGCTGGTGATCGCGGAGGCTGAGACTGCTGAGCCCTGTCTGGACGCAGCACTGATGCGGCTGTTGGACAGTGCGGCCATCATCACCAGCACGGTGGACTCAGACGATGAGCAGCAGCTGAGCCAACCTGCAGGCACACTCAACTCCCTGATAGATTGGGCCAACAGCAGTGCCGCAGCCCCGCTGGGTATGTGCTTTCTGCCACACGGCTCCAGCTGGGTGGGCAGCGGAGTGCGCGACAGCCGCATGCGGCGCCGGCGCCTGCATGGTGTGGGCCTGGCGGCGATGCACATCGGGATGGCGATGCAGATTGGGAACGGCATTGACCCAGGTGGCACTGGCCTTCAGGTGCGCTGCTCCTGCTGCACCCTGCACCAGCTTTGTTGACATGGCAGCTGTGTTGAAATAGTGCCTTGCCTGTGGCAGGCCCTGCTCATCTGTTCATGCATGCCTCTCTGTCTGTGCTCTTGCGACTATGCCTGCACATGTGTGCTACCACCGCTGCATCACAGAGCATTCCTGAGGTGAGTGAGGAGCTAAGTGGAGCTGCGGCGAGGCTCAGCGATGCCCTGGCACGCCTGACGGCTGCATCAAGCAACGGCCTGTCGCAGTCCGGGAACGGTCACAGCTCAAAAGGTCACAGCTCCAACGGCCATGCTACGGATAAAAGCACTGGGCAGCAGCTGGCTGGAAAGCTAGCGGCCTCCGATGGGCTTGTGTTTTCTTTGGACACAGGCCTTGCGGAAGCTGTTGCCAGCTGAATGCCGACATCTGGTGTGACCTAATGATTGTTTCCAAGTTTGGCTTGGGAAAGATTGCAGCTTGTATGTAGCTGCCTGACCTCAGTCATCTCCATCTGGCCGAGCTGCATTATCACGGTGGCTAGCCAGGGGCACTGAGGCACTCAGCAGCGAGCTGATGCCCTGACTTGAACACAGCTGCAGAGCTGATGACCCACGATGCCAGTTAGATCTTGCACAGTGAAGGTAGCAATCAGATCTGAATGCATGGGTATCCTGATTCGATATGCTTTTTCGCGTTTCCTTGTATGCGCTGGTATGGCAGATGTGGGGCTGAGATGGATTGCACAAATGAAAGCCATGCCTTAATTGTGGTACAGGGGTGTGACAACCTACATCTTGTTCAACCTGAAGGTCTCTGCAGTATCTCGCTGCAGTATCTTTTAGTGGAATGTGTGCAAGCTCATGTTTGCGAAGCTTTCAGCACTGCATTCCTGCACGTGCATCCCACAGGTGATGGCCGCGGGATTCACTTCATTTGCCTTGGCATGACTTGCTAACCTGTATGCTTGGTAGGGGCGTCCCCAGGCATTGGCGGACCCTTTTCTTATGCGTATGCAACCTGCTCGGTTCATTCAAGGACTGTATGCGTCTTGATCATGTATTTGTGTCCTTGCGTGTTTGGCATGCTGATGCAGAGGCCTATTGCCCGTGTGCAAGGGCTGTCACCAGCTTACTGATTTGCTTGTAAGTTTAGATGTTTCCACATTGATGCAGTGCCAGCGTCTTCACAGCACTGGAGCCATTGGTGTGCTTGCATGGATGTGACCTTGGTGTACCAAATGCAGAGAAGCTGAGGTCCGGTGAACGCTCTCGGCACATCGTTGGCTTTCAAAATGTCGACAACATCGACGGCTGAAGTGAATAATAAAGACATGGCAGTTGCAGTTTTGCAAAGATTGCAATCACTGGCTCATGGCGCGGAGCTAGCACGCGAACAGCTGGACATCATGTACCCAGCTGATGAGGTATTGCGAGAGCCTAGACGTTTAGGGTTTGCAGCCTAGCAGCCTCGTCAGCTTCTCTTGAATTCACGTGGTGTATGAAGTGACACTGCGCTGCCTCTGATCATGCATAGCGCTGTGCACACCTTCAGTCAATGCGTTGATGCATGATGCTTGCATGGGCCCCATGGACTGTCAGTATTATGCAAGCCATTCACACAACACGTGCAAGCTTGCATCCTTGTGCACATGGCGTATGCACAGGCTGGCATTGAGCTGTCCCTGGAGCCTGACACAGCAGAGCCTGCTGCCCCGCCTCCCACCCCTGCAAGTGCGCCTGCAGCTAAGCACTCCCCAACGGAAGACGGCGCGCAGCCCACATGGGTCAAGGTACAGCAAACCATTGCAGTGTTGCGTTACGATGCACATCACCGGATGAGTGCTGAGCAAGCACATTAAAGGCATTGAACTGAGGCACATACAGTCATGCCCTAGTTGTTGCTTCGTGAATAATCAACCGGTCACTGGGGGCTCATGATGTGCCTGCCATTTTGTTATGCATGCAGGACCTGAACGCCTGGGTGGCCAAGCACAAGATCACACCTGATCAAATGATGGTGCTTGACAAACTTGTGTTTGTTCTGGGCCTTGCCAACGTGATGTGAGCACCTAAGCAGCTAAGGGGCAAAACTTAGATGTGCACTAGTTTTGCTGCAGCCTGCGTTGCTTGTATTTATAATACCGTAAGCACAGCATCGTCAGCATTGCTGGTGTTTAAGCACACAAAAGGCTGCATGCTGACTGGCACCCCTCCTGCCATGCTTTTTTTCCATGCTGTGACACACCATATCCCATCGATGTGCCATCACAGGCTGACTGCACTGCTGTACCTTGCGTACCCACGCGCTTTCTTGTACTACTTTATCTGCAAGAGCTTTGTACTGTTGTCTTCCCGCTGGCTGGTGTACCGCCTGAAGAACTGGCACTACTATCTGCTGGAGTTTTGCTATGTTGCTATTGGCATGGGCATCATGCACTGCTTGCTTTTCCCCACCAACGTGGTACTGTTCAAGGTCAGTGTCTGCTGCTGCTGTGTTGCTGTCCAGGGCCATTGGTGCAGGCAGATGTTCAGTCTTGCATGTTCCCGGGCCGGACTTGGGCACGCTCGTGTGTGTGCTGCCGTGCTGCTCGCTGATGGCAAGCTCTGCTGTGCCAGATCAACATGCCCTGCGTTGTCTTGCCTGCTTGCCCTGGCAGATAACCTTTGCCTTGTACGCGGGCGTGCTCACGGGGGCTGTGGTGGCCACGCGCAACAGCTTTGTGCTGCACTCCATTGACAAGATCACGTCGCTCTTCCAGGTTGGCAGCAAGCAGAGCCAACTGATGTGCTGCCAGCTGCCTGCCTGCATGTGCGGCTGGGAGGCATCTGCCACCGTGTACGAAGTTGGATGCAACTTCAAGTTTCAACAGTGTGGAAGCTTCAGATGTTGCAAACGTCCTTGATCCCAACCCCGGACTGAATGCACACAACCTTTATCTCGGCTGCGCAAGCATCAACCCCACATCCCCAGTGACCTGCACACACTGTTGGCTCTGCGCTGCCCCCCCCCCACCTCACTGCAGCACATGACCCCTGCACTCGTGGCGTGGCTGCTGCGCTGGCGCACGCCTGCAGCTGTCCCGGGCTTTGCACACCTGCCGGAGCAGCACCAGGCAGCGCTCACGCATGCCGGCTTTGTGGAGCTGACGCTGTACCCCATGGCTGTGTGGCTGGTGTGGGCGGTGTCCTACTACGCGTGGGTGTTTGTGCTGGCCGACGAAAAGGTGCGTGACATTGAGTCGTGGATGCGGTACCACAGCCCATGCAATACTACCACAGTCGCTAGCCTTGCTTGTGCAGCTGCAGCATGTGTCCAGGCCGTCGTGATTCTCTTGTCAGTTATACATGTGCCTTGCGACAGGGAGACCCTGGTGCTTGAATGATTCAGTCCAGTGCGCATGGCTCAGGAACGATTGGGGCCTTGGTTGCATGCGCTTCAGGTACGTGCACGCTCCTACGCGACCATGTTTGCTCTGCAAACAAAGAATCCCAAGGCACCCATCGCACAGGTCGTGTTCAAATTCAAGACACGCAACCTGCAGGTAGGGCCTCACTGCTGATGCTGTGGCCTAGTACATGATAGAATGCTTCTCATTCGTATTGCTGGTTTCATGCTGGACCCAATCCTAGTGTACCCCATATGTATGGCAGGCCAGCTGCACGGTGCACTGTTGTTAGATGCCGCTGGCAGCACACTGTTAATTGCATGAGCTGCCTCCCATGTACTGCCATGGTGTGCGCTGTCCCACGCAGTATGCCGCGTACCTCGCCTGCCATGGCGCCATGTGCCTGGCTGGCTGCCTGCTCAACAACATCTGGTTCCACTCGTGCTTCCTTCACTCCCTACTGGTGGTTGGTGTACTGGGTGCCAGCATGTGGAATGGGGCCACCTACTACCTGCAAATCCTGCCCAAGAAGGCCATCCAAAACAATGGTGCCAAGTCGCAGTAACAGGAGCAGCACCTGCTTGCGTCACGTGTACATCTTCTGTGACACTTCCAGTGCTTCACTGGTATGGAAGCCGACAACCAGCTCCGTCGTGCTCTGTGTTGTGTTTGCATACGACATTGTGACATTGCAATTCACAGCAGTGACCAACTTCAGCAGGGATGGTACCTGTGACCCCTCTCCTTCTCCCCCGTGACATTCCATCACTTCATAGAGCTAGTTTGGGGGGCTGCGCGCTGCTGTACCCGAGTGTATGCACACGTTGGTGCCGCACTGTGTGCCACTGTTGAGTGCAAGGTGGCTGAAGATGTGGCTGCTGCTTGCAAACCTGAAGCAGGCAGTGATGGTGTAAGGGATGCAGTTGCGCAGCTGATGATGACCACACTGTCCCCCTTGATTAACACCTGTCCCAGCTGCCGCACCCGCTGCTCCTGCTTGCGCACCCACTTGGTCTTCCCCTGCGGCTCCTCCTGCAAACAGCATGGCGCGCAGGCCATCAGCAGAGCACGCAGCCACAGCCAGAGGCATCAGCGTAAGGAGGTGCACAGTTCCACCTCCCCGCCAGCACACCCCAGCGCAATGGAGTGGCCTGATGGAGACAGGTGTGTGAGAGATGCTTAAAGCCCACGCACCTGGGAGCCGCTGACCACGACCCACTTTTGGTCCTCCGCTGACCACTGCTTTTGCACCTGTGAAGTGGGGACCAGGCCCTCATGAGCATCATGCTGCAGAAAGCTGCAGTGCTACTTTGCCTCGCAGTGCTCCAGTCATACTATGAATCGCAGTAATGCAAATCTCAGTGGGTACAATCTGGCAGCTTACCAACTGCCGCTCAGTCGACACTCTGCACTCCTCGCCTGCCTCCTGCCCGCCCTCCCACCACCTACACAACCCTTGGGCAGGGAACCCATTGGTAAAGCAGGTCCCTTGCAGCACACCTTGATCATGACCGTGTACTTCTCCTGCACGTCCTGCAGCACCACATTCATGTACGCATCGAAGGCAACCAGCCGCCCCTCTGCTATGCCACGCACGCCGCTTGCATGCCGCGTGACCACACGCACACGGTGGCCGCCTTGACGCCAGCGCTGAAGCGCGGCAGCCGGGCTGCCGTCCTTGACATATGCCATCACGCCTGCGACAGCCGGTCACAGTACATGACGTGGGTGTAGTGCCACGTTGTGAAGGAGCGACATCGCAATCTCCAGGTGAAGCCATGGATTGGGTGGATGGAACTCATACACACTCCAAGGTGTAGCAATGCCTCAAGCCAGCCCCCAGTTCTGGCCGCCGGCCCCAGTTTGAAGCCATCACGCCTGAGGTCTCACCATCGAGTGAGATCTTGCAGCTCTGTTCAATGCGCTGCATGATGCGTGATGCCTTGTCCTTCAGTCCCTCATGCTTCTGCCGTGTTGCCTGTGGCACGTGGGGACGGGCGAGGTGGGCGCAGCATCATTTGCACATTCCGCTCTGAGTACAGCTGTTGCAAGCTGGTCCGTTGTCCACTCCATGGATGGGGACCTTCTACGTCTCGACATGCTCTAAGTAGCATCAGAAACACATCAGCAGGGATACATTGCACGCCACTGCCACAGTGCATGTCAGCCTTTAGCCACAGCGGACCACATGCAGTAGGCACCTCACTGCCGCGCTTCTCCCCAGCTGCTCGCTCCTTCCCAGCCAATGACTCGGGCATCTCAGGCGGCAGCAGCACACGGCATTTCGCCATGTAGTCAAGTGCTGGGGCGTCAGGGTCGGGGGGCTGCAGCCCAGTTGCTTCCAGCGCTTTCTCGGCATCAAACTGGTCTGAGAAAAAGTCCAGGGCAGGGTCATGCTGGGGCTGATGTGGTGGTGCAGGCCTCTGCTCCTGCATAGAATGTGCATGTGCATGCGCATGCTGGCTTCAGCGCAAGGACCATGATACTCAAGCAACACAGCTCAGACTGCTGCCAATCACAGATTTGGTCAGTTCGTCACGATCCTTTATCATTGCCGAACGCACCATAGAATCATCGCTCATGTTGGATCCAGGCACCGTCCTCAAACACGAACATATTGATTATCTCTAGATAATTGCATCATATTTCCACAACAGCCGGGTAAAGTGATCTGGACATCTTGTACCGCAGGTGGTGACAAATCGGCATCCATTCAGCGCCACGATTCGAGGGTTTAAAGCATCGAGAATTATCATCATTCGCGGCCCTTCAGTTTGAAACACCAGCAGTACAGCCAATACACTTGGCGACTTGGCTCAAGTGGAGGGTTGCCATGTCCGCACTGGCCCCATGCCCTCATCAGCGTGCTCCAAGGTGCAGGTGCGTGCTGCGGGCAGGCTCCACATGCAGCCTCCACGGTGTGAACTCCCGCAACTGTGCCATGAACTCAGGCGACCCCATCTCTCCGCCACGGCCCTGCGCCAATCAGTGCATGCATGGTTTTGCTTCAACTCTCAACATAGCACCTCTAAGCCGATCATGCTCCTGCTTGGCTTTGATCAGTTCAGAAGCCTAGCTGAGCCTTGGTCCATGCGCCCATACACCGAGTGTGTGATGCACATACAGTATCTTACCATAGGCACCAGTGGCCGCTCTTCTGGAATGATCTCTCCCAGGTAGAAGTCCCTTAGGTACAGGAAGGACTGCAGGGTCAGACCATTACATGAACATGGCCAAGTGCAAATTTCTCTTAGTATGATTTGCCTTTGGCTGGTTGCACACCAGTGATGTGTTGCTGAGGCTCCTGCAGCTCGTATCCTACCAGCAGCCCCCCCCCCCCTCCCCCAGCCCCCCCACGCGCCTCTGCCTTTTACTCGTGAGCATCACATGTACGCTACAACAAGGACAGGCCCCCTTGGCCATGCATGCCTGGGCGACCTCTTAAACCTCATGCCACTCAATGGACAGGCAAGTGCTGGCCGCAGCCATAGTTATGCCATACTCTAGGTTCGTCCGCACTTCCACCGCACCTCACGTGACGCATGGTAGATCTCAAAGAAGCGCGTGCAGTCCATGTTGAGTGACTGCGCAGGGATGATCTTTGCACCCCCTGGGTGCTCCGGCAGCCACCGTGTCACATCCAGCACCATGCCATCAAGGATGAGCAGCACCTTGCCGGACGCATTGCCGGACACCACCTGTGTGAACATCACACCGTACAGCAATGCAGCACAGCATGGGCTTGGTGATAGCACCAACCACACCAGTGTCACCTAAGCCCACTACCCTCATGGTCGGCTGTTGCAGTGCATGATGCACAACTGCATGTCCCTTGCGAGTGCCCCTCAACAATGGCCCAGCTGCAGGAGGCTGGTCAAGGCGCTGCACACCTCGTCAAACTTCCAGAAGCGCAGGCCTCCTGCCAGCTGCCCCAGCCGTGTATCGCAGTAGTCCACCAGCTGCTGCAGCCCCAGCACCTGCCCCGCCTGCCAAAGACAGGCACCATGACGGCAAGGGGCAACAGCTATCATGGCAAGGGACAACAGCTATGCTTGCACAAACCACATGCAGTATGGATGTTAAGTGGTGGGATGTCTTGACACTTCAAGGTATGCATCTCTTTGTGCCGCAGCTGATGCACCTGCTCAGGAGTAATGCCACCGGCAGGTGGATGGCGGCCCATGAAGTCCACCCACACCACACACCCACGCCTACCCGCTTTAAGTCATCCATGAGGTGCAAGGACCACTGGGGCGGCTCACGCCCGAGTGCATGTGCCTCCAGGAACAGCAACACACGGTCGAATGTGAGGGTGTCCACATCCACACTTGTGGAGGGTGCGGCGGCTGACTCATCACGCACCATCTGGCACATGTGCAGCACAGGGGCTGGGGTTCAGTACGGGGGGCTTGGCACGTGGCACAACCTTGCAACATAATGCACTACCTTGTGGTGCAATGGATCCCGCCCACCTACGCTCTCCATGCTAAACATCACAAGGCGCATCAGGATGGACGACGCAAGAGTTGATGGCGACAGAGTGTAGCGGTGGGATGCAATGCACACATTGCTGCGTGCTGCATACCTTGGTGAGGGCGATGCAGGGGCGCAGCAGCTTCTTCTTCACAGGGAACCACTCCCCATCATTAGTGTAGATATTGCATGGGGGTGATGCGTACACACAGCACGGTCAGCACTCGTACCGGTATACCGCACTCTATACACAGTAGAGTGCGGTATGCCAGCGCCATGTCGCAGGCATGCAACTTCTACATGAGCCATGGCCTGCAAAACATGTTAACCATGGCTGCACACAGCGCACCTTGCACGCGCATTCAAAAGCACCAGCTCAGCGCCACCATGCGCAGCCTCCCTGCTGGTGTTGGTGCTTATCATGCTTCCGCCAATATGCATATCTGCAAGCTGTGTTGCGGCTTCAGACAGGCTGTCTGCAGCTGCAGCGCACATAACAGCCAGTGTTTGTGTTGCAAGAGCCTATGCTTGCTCAGCCCAGTGTTGGTACCTTGAAAACAAAGTTGTGTAGGATGATGCCAGCACTTACACTTGGTGAACTACAACTCACCGTGTGAGCGATGCTGCTGCACGTGCATGAAGATGGCTGTCTGTGGTGTCAGTAAACCCCTGCAGGCACACGAAGGGATCGAAATAGTCATTACTTGTCAGTGAATGCTCTCATCATCCCCTGCCCTGGCCTGAAAAGGAACTTTTGCCCTGCACATGGCAACACACATCAAACACATGGGTTGGAGATGGAGTGAGCTGCGCAGTGGGGTGACGCTGTCGTTTAGATGCTGTGCAACTGTGCCCGACAGCCGCACCTGTAGCAGTGGTACCCAACTGCCTCCTCTGCCTCATCCGCGCTGAGGGTGTTGGCTCCAGTCACCCGGAGTACGAGCTGTGGCGGTGAGCCCCCTGCACCCTCCCACCCAGGTGCTGGCAGCACAAACAGCTGCGTGTGCAATGCACAGGAGCGCTCAGTCAAGTAGCATGATGCAAACAGTAAATCACCTGCTGCACAGCTCAGGTATGCCCCTCATGCAGACCCTCGGCTAGGCTGCGTTCTGACAGACCTGCTGTTGCTGGGCGTGCTCTGGCAGGCACCCGGTGCCCTCACCTGATTTGTTGACACAACTCGCCCAAAGCATGCGCGCCCAAACGCCAACACCAGTGCGCCATAGTCCACTTGCAGTGGCCCTTCTCCCACGCCCAGTGCAGAGCTGCTGCTTGCGGACAGGGTTGTGGTGCGCATCAGGCGCACCTCCACGTCCAAGTCTTCTAAGTCGAACGGCTCGTCTTGGGGCGGCTGGAACACCCTGCACCAGGAGTCAAGCATCAGGCGATGGTGTGGAATACTCCACCATACTCCATGCTGCTCCCATTTACACCAGTTGTTGTGCAATGCAAGCCATCCCTGCAGGACCTGAACGGGTGCATGTCGCCCGCCAAGATGTGCAGGTTGTACGCGGTGACTTCATCAAGTGCGATTGTGCCAGGCACTACTGACGTGTCCAGCCTGTGTGCGGAAGCCATGTGCCACACGGTCAAGCATTATTATGGATGATGCCTCCCCTCTCCTCCATGATGGCTCCACATATGGGTGTGCAGCAAGTGCATCGAGTGCCACAGCATCGTTGTAGGCGTCACTGAACCTGCAAACGCGGCAAAGAACCCCACCTGGCCGACAGCACACAGTCTGATCCATCGCCCAGTTGCAACATGCAGCGATCTGGTGCTGTCGACAGCTCGCATGCATGCAGGGCTGCCATGTCCTGCTGGCTCAGGCCCACTGGGTCACCCAGCCGCTGTGGCCCTTTGTCCAGCACACGCAGCTTGACCACAGGAAGCTCCACCGCCACCTGTATGCACCAACCATCGAGCATGCACCACACTAGTGCAGCATACCGTGGCCATGAAGCATGATCATCTACTGATACAGCATGACATGCATCATGCCATGCAATGGAGATGCATCAGCCATTACCTGGGCGGCAGGAGCCCCCTGCAAGCTTATGGGGCCGGTGGGTTTGAAATGTGGCATCGCTTAATATGGCAGGAGACAGTCAGCAGGCATGCACCTCAAATCAAAATCACTCAATCGCACACTCTTGACTTGAAAACCGCTAAGAAGTCCGCTAGTGAGAAGCTGTAATCTAACTGGATCCAACATGGCTGATATTCTGTTGGATAGTACAGACAGTGCGGACCTTTCAGAGGGTGATGAGGAGACTTGCATTCACGACCTGCAAGATGACGTGCTACTGAACATTTTTTCGCACCTGGCTCATAGCAATCACGGGCAGGTGACACCAGCGCAATTCTTATGGTTGCGCCGCACGCTGCCGCGTGTTTGCAAGCGCTGGGCAAGCCTGCTAGACGAGCCTTTCACAGTCGGTGCGTTTTAATGCGGATGTTGCAATAGCCCTAGTCAGGGTGCAGCTGCATGGGCATGTGCAGTGACATCAAACATGTTGCATGCTTGAGACATGCTTCATAAACCACGTCTACTCGATGCTGCATGCTTGAGTGCATGCCTGCGCTGTGTGTTATGATGGTGCTCACCCTGCAGTGGATCTCCCCAGGCCAGCCGCACGCAAGTACATCCACGCAAGCTGCGTGTGGCACACCGTCCATATCTCGGTGGGCACAGAAATCCAGGCAGACAAGCTGCTGCAGCGCAAGCGCGCATCCGAGGCACCAGCCAGTAGCTGCAGCGTGTCAGCCGGCGGCAACGGCAGAACAGGCATCATATCAGCTGCGGCGACTGGGCTCACAGGGACCAGCCCTGGCAGTGTGCTGGGCACCAGCCCAGCTGGTTCTGGCTGGGCAGCTCCGGTGTCCGACTCACTTCAGCGCAACAGTGCCTCGCTTGACCGCAACAGTGTGTCCTTTGGCCCCTATGGCACCTCCCCGCCAACACCCGGCAGCGATGGCGGCTTCAATGTATTCGGGCCAGGTGCAGGTACAGGCTTGGGCGGCCGCAAAGCAGTGGCAGCACCAATGCTGCGGTCAGAGCATGTGCTGGCATGGATGGCGCGCAAGGGGCGTCATTGCCGCACACTAATCATGGACTTTAGGTGCGATGGCGTCCAGTGGTCACCACGACCGTGATTTGGGCAGCTGTGAAATCCATGCCTCTTCTGACACTACATCCAATATATAATAATGCTGCATCCGGCAAGGTTGGTGCGATGTGTTGCAATGCCATGCCCTGTGCCCATAACGTGCCTGCATGCTGTGTGCCGCACACACGCCGCAGCAACACGAACCACGACTTCACGCCGCGTTGCTTCACGCGCCTGGTGTCAATAGTGAAGGGCTCACTGCAGGTGCGCGCTGCCTGTATCGCACTGGTCTCACCATCCCAGCACAGCAGCCTGCGCTGCTTTAGTGATGCTCTCTGGACAAGGCTGCAGGGCCATCACCACACTCACCACAAGCTTCAACACAGAAGCCCGTTGCATAATGCGACTGTGACTCTCAAGCCCAAACCCCCCTGACCCTGCAGCGGCTGGTTCTGGTGGACTCTCCTAGCATGGGCCACCAAAAGGCTTATGATAGTTATGAAGCACTGTCAATGCTCAAGGCTCTGACGCACCTGCATGTGGAGGTATGCCTGCTGTTGAACGTGGCGTTCGTCCACCTGCCATGCCTGCTTCTTGCCACAACAGCAACCTGCTAATCATGCATCGCATGTGGTGTGTACATCCAGCTTGCATTTACCCATGATTGTTTATCTTTGTTCCAGCTCCCTGCACTTTTGTGTTGCACTACAGGCCATTCCGCAAGACTTCCTTCACGTCACCATGCCCTACCTGTGCATGCTGCCCTCGCTGCAAGTGCTGCACTTCAAGCCAGACCTGGCCGCATACCCGCACCCAGCCAAGCTGGGCCAGCTGCCCCCCTCCCTCACACAGCTGGAGCTGGTGAAGCTGTGGGTGGAGGCACTGCCCCCGCCTTTCAGCGGACCAGCTCGCACTGGGTCAGGTGCACGGGGACCTGCCATGGCGGCAGCAGGTGGTGGTGGCCTGGCTAGCCAGGGCAGCTCCATGAGCGGGGCTGCAGCAGGTGGGCCAGCTGGTGGGGCAGCCGGCAACACCGCTGCACCTGCAGTATCGGGGCCCAGCACCTCCCTCACACATGTGTCCTTCCACGAGTGCCACCTGAGTGCGAGTGTGCTGGCATCCCTGGCTGCCGCCCCCTCCGTGCGTGCGCTGTCGCTTCGCGCGTGCACGCTCACAGCTCAGTCCGAGGTGGCCACCGCTGAGGGTCGCGTGCGTGTGGAGTCGCTGGGGGCACTGCCCCTGCCGCATGACTCACACCTGGAGGCACTCACCATCACGGGCTGTGGGCTGCAGTTCCTTGCGCCATGCCTCTTGTTGCCACTGGCGAGGTGCCTGAAGGAGCTGGACCTGCATGCGAATGCTGAGCTGGGCACCACTGGACATGGCTTCCCGCCCGAGGTAGAGCATGCAGGCACTGTGCTGTGGCTGTGTGGCATGCTGGATGCATGGGCGGTGCTCCCTTGCGCCTTGCGCTGTGTGTGCTTGGCATGACAGGCCAGCACATGCATGAAACCTGTTCACTGCCTGTCGCATTGTTGTGCATTGTTGTGCATTGTTGTGCATTGTTGTGCTGTACAGCTAGTCTCTGGCTGCTTAGCAATGCTTGCGATGCCACCCACCTGCATGCGCCGCTACTGCTGCCCGTGCAGTTTGCACAGCTGGCTTCACTGACCAGCCTCGACTTGTCAGGTTGTGGCCTCACCACTATCCCTGCACCTGTGGCTGCACTGCCTGCACTTGAGCGGCTGGTGGTGGAGTCCAACTCACTGTCAGCTCTGCCGGCACAGGTGCGGCGGCCCAGCAGCCACATTGCAGGCTGTTGGTACATGGTAGACTGCGTCCCCTGCAGCACTGCCCTGCACTCTGTGGTGCTGTGCCATGTGCAGCATGGGGCTGGCGCCCACCACACGCGGCATGTGGCATGGCCTGCTTGATTGCGCTGCATGTATGTGTGCCTGACCACAAGCGGTACATTATGCGGCCAACGTGCCCTGCATCTGATGTTTGGTGCTGTACATCATCTGGGTCACTGCCACAACTGTGACGCTGCAAAGCCGACCTGTTGCACACCTGGCGTTTGTGCCCCGCAGCTTGGCTTCCTGCGCACGCTGCGGTATGCCAACATCTCC
The DNA here is from genome assembly GCA_004335575.1 of Haematococcus sp. NG2. Taxonomy (NCBI): domain Eukaryota; kingdom Viridiplantae; phylum Chlorophyta; class Chlorophyceae; order Chlamydomonadales; family Haematococcaceae; genus Haematococcus; species Haematococcus sp. NG2. The sequence continues at coordinate 458,481 of QAXD01000212.1, read as the reverse complement.
CAGAACCGGCTGCCCGCACTGCCGGCCTGCCTGCTGCACGCACCCAACTTGGAGGAGCTGGTGCTGAGCTCCGGCCCAGTGGCAGGCACCACCGATTTCCACGAGCTGGCCGTGCGCCTACCACGGCTGCGCCGGCTGCAGGTGTGCTGCATCATCCTGTGGTTGGCGGGTGCTGGGGGAAGCAAAGACTGTGTCATGCACGTGGTGGGCAACTTGCGCTGCCCACATGCCTGTTCTGGTCATGGAAATGGGTGTGATGTTGCTGCTGCTCCTGGTGCCATCGCCATGCCTGCCTGCAGGTCAAAGGTAACACGTATGACTGCAAGGCGGTGCGCAACCTGCTACTGTTGGACCGGCGCGTGGCACAGACAGGCAGCTGCCTGGCCATTGAGATTCTGCTCGCTTAACCCACTCAGTGGCATGTGCATCTTTGTTGATTTGGTACTTCGAGGCTGTGTATTGTGGCCTGCAGTGCATATCGATTCTGTCGGGCCTGTACATCAGTGATGCTATGTCCCAAGCATGACTCTTGCGTTGGTTGACTTCAGTTGAGACTGCGAGGCTGTAGTTCAGTGGCTGCTGGTAGCCAGAGGGCACCTGGTGGTGGTGGTGTTAAAGTTTTGGTACCGCATTTACATGTGCCCTTTTGAATTGTTTGCTGGGTTGTGTGACCCTTGGCATGAGTTCACGACATGCTGTTGACCTCAGCGATATGCGCCAGCATCGCGCATCTCACCTCGTCTTCCTCGCCACCCATCCATGCATGGCACAGGCAGTGCTGCATGTTGTTCTTTACTCTGCTGGCTGCTGGATGGTTGCATGGATGTTTTTTACATTTGACACCATGTTGGTTGATGGAACCACGTGCGTACAATGGCATCCTGCTGCACAGCACCTCAGTTTGACAACAGAGCCGTGAGAGTCCCCATTTGTCATAACACTCAGGTCCAAGAGCCTGAAATACAGACGTACAAGAGCCACAGGGCAAGGCTGGCACATATTCATGCTGAAGTCATCTCAATCGCGGATAACCTTTTCATTCGTGCGCTCTGCCGGCAACGGGCGGTTGAAACCACCGCGGCGGTTCATGTACTGGCGTGCTGAGCGCTTGCTCTTCACCTTGTAACCACTCACGTTGCAGCTCTCGTCGTCCACCTGCACCATGGAGTCAGAGACATGAAATACTGCAAATACAGAATGAAAACACGAGATGCATGGTGATAGTAAAGGGGCCCCAACACATGGCATGTGCAGTCTGAGCACAGCCCTTGTGCAGCATGGGTGTGCGCACTCACATGCTTCCCGGCGGTTGTGTCAAATGCAAATGGGATGCCCATGGCCTGCATCATCGCGATCTCCTCAGCTGTGATGTCGGCGTTCAGGTCCACTTGCTGCGCCTCCTCCTCTTCGCCAGCCTGTGCGCAGCGGTGACCAACCACAATCTGTTACCGGTTGCAGTCTGCCTTCAAGTCTCACGACATCACAAAGCCCCCACCATGAGATATGGTATGCAGCACACAGGCACACAAGCAGTGCACACCTTCACGGCGCCTTCGTCATCACTGGCTGCATCGTGGGACGTGCGCCGTGCATCGCCTTTGCTGCGCTTGCTGCGTGCCCTGTCCCTGTCCTTTTCCCTGTCTCTGTCCTTGTCCCTCTCACGCTCCTGGCTGCGGTCGCGGCTGCGGCGTGCGTGGTCGCGTTCCCCGTCACGGCCGCGCTCCTTCTCGCGCTCCCGGCTGCGGCTACAGGGTGAGATGCAAGCACGCACCCCATGCGCCAGTCACATCACGCCCATGCCCGGGCCCACAAGCCATGCAGTGCAACGGCACTGACCCATCTGTTCTATGAAATGCCTGGAGCATACCACATGCCAATGACGGCAGGTGAAGGACGAACATTGAATGTACAGTTGCGCATGTGCTCACCTGCGCTCCCGCCGGTCCCGGTCCCGGTCCCGCTCCCTGTGCGCAGTTGCATGCACATCACGCATCGGCTGGGGCCCGTACATGAGTGATGCCATGGCGCACCACATGCATGAGCTGCACCGCAGGCACTCATGTTCAGCAAGCAGTCGGGCACACTGCAGAATGTGACAGCCACCTGTCACGTTCCCGGTCCCTGTCTTTGCCTCTGTCCCTGTCACGCTCACGCTCCCTGTCCCGCTCCCTGTCCTCTCTGTCACGTTCACGCCTGCATGAGGCGGCATCATGTGCATTGAGCGATATCAGGCTGGGCAAGGCAGCTTCAGCAAGCAGGTGGGCGCGTCCTATGCAGTGCATCGTCACATGCATCCAGCTGCATGGCGCCCTCAGCGAGATTGGCACACCTGTCTTTGTCACGCTCGCCACGGTCCCTCTCTCGGTCCCTATCCCTATCCCGGTCCCTGTCTCGCTCCCGCTCCCTTTCTCTGTCTCTGTTACGATCCCGCTCCCTGTCTCTGTCGCGCTCCCTGCCGTAGTCATCATCTCGGCCCATGGCACTCCACCAGCCCCTGAACACGCTGCACACCTGCTACCGGCTACTCTCAATGCTGAGCCTTGCCAGATAATGAGCCTGCGGCCTTGTCTGCAGCCTGACGAATGGCTGTGTGCACCTGCTTCGCCCGCCGTGCAGCTGCCTCCTGCTGCTTGTCAAAGTGCTCCACCTGCAAGACATGCACAATGTTCAATTGCATGCGCCTTGCATTCGTGTGCCCTGTGCATCATTCTGGATGCCTGAGTGTGCATGCGCCGCATGCGCCGCATGGACACCAATGTTGGCAGGTCACTTACCCAACTGGGAAGGCAGGCTTTTTCAAATGCTGATCTTAGGCTCTTGCACTTGGATGGGACCTGTGCCCCTGGCGTAAATTCCACACCTGCCTGCTCCCGGCAGCACTGATAAAAGGTGTCGCGTGCCTGCGGCTCAGGGAGTTCAGAGAGACTCGGGTGAATTGTTATTTACAAAGCGCAATCAGAGCAAACGTGGAGGTGATCTTGTGCACCTGGTAGCAGACAGTTCTTGAGCTTTTAGACGGTGGCACCGCTGACATGTCCTTAATAATGCTTAATCATACCAGTGGCCAACACCTGTGGCCAATACCTGTGGCTCCGTGTGACCGATGGATCATCAGTGTATATTGTGGTGTTTGTGTTGTAGTGAAGGCTTACCAGAATGCAACGGCAATGTACTTGAGTCGTTGTTGCTGATTCAACCCCAATGTAATGCTTGCCATCCCCTCATAGACAGCTCTACGATCGTCTTTATATTCTACAGTAGAGGATGAGGGTTCTGGCGCCTAGCAGGAGCCAGCAGCACAGCATGCTGGCCCCAAGGGCGACCTGTGCACGAGACGCGACTGTGGCAATGTAAGTGACAATGACGAAGAGGTTGATGCGTCCAGTCGTGGCGTCGCTCCCCTGGTCCTAACCTTGCGCCATGCCGGACGTCTGCTCTCAGACGCTTGCCACGCGCCACACGCACGCCCGGAATCATGACGCAAGCGACGCATTGGAAGTTGTTCCAAGGCAAAACCCGGTGTCGTAGCGCCGCTGCAGCTGCCGTTGCCACAGTGCAACCTCCAGGGGCCACAGAATCGGGCAGTGGCACGGCTCATGCAAGTGCAGCAACTGCAGCAGGCACACAGTGGCTGTCACAAGCTGTGCCCCACATTATCAAGGCACTGGCGCAGCACCCGCAAGTGCCATTCATCCAGTTTTGCCACTGGCATGGTGGGGCATCTCAACGGGCCACATTCACCGTGCGCGAAGTTGCAGGCGCCAACAAGGTATGCCTGCTGCCTTGCAGCTGCCCTGCTCCCATCTGGAACAGGACCTTGCACGGCACCTTGCAAATGTACTTGTGTCTTGTGTTGTGCGTCTTGTGTTGATCGTTGTGAACATTGTAACCACACCTCACACCATCCTCTCCCCACAGGACTGGGCGGCTGTACAGCGTGAGGCAAGCGCGACCGGTGCAGATGCACTGATTTTCGTGCGCCCGGTGGACGGTCCCAGCCTATCATGCCCCAGCTACCCCACAGGTCCACCTGCGGACTGCAGCACCTGCACAAAGGTACCACCAACAGCCTCCCCTGCCAGCAGTGCAGTGATGGGCAGTGTAGACGAGGAGTGCTGCGCAGGGACAGCATCCAGCAGCAGCACCAGCAAAGATAACAGCTCTAACACCAGCCGATCAAGCCAAGAATCACTGGTGGCTCGTGCACAGCAAATGGTGCAGGTAGACACTGAGGCAGACACGGACAGCAGCAGCAGTAGCAGCAGCAGCAGCGATGATGAGGGAACAACAGTGGCCGCAGCAATAAGCTCACGAGACCAGCAGTCCCTCATGCCCACTGGGCGACCTGCCCGCAGCAGGCGGCGGTTTCAGCGCCGCTTGCATGCGGCTACTGCTGCTGCTGCCGCGCAGCAGCCATCAGGGCATCACACCCAACCTAGCGGCTCGCGCGCCATTGTCGCATACTATGGGCTCGTAGTGCAGAGTGCCCGGCGGCATGGGTTGCCTGATGTGGCAGGCGGTCAGCCAGCAGCAAGGAGCTCCTCATTCGTGCAGCCCCTGGGGGATGTGGAGGGCTGCTTCCTCCTCAAAACTGTGCAGAACCGTGATCTCACGGGCTGCACCTGCACGCACTTCACCGTCACGCGCCTGTGCCAGCAGCAGGCACTGTATGAGCAGCTGCAGAGTGTATGGCTGGCATCTTCATGAGCTGGCCTGGCTGCAGCCCAGTGGCAGTCATGTGTAGAATACTGTTCTCTTTGTCTGACTATTCCTGACTATTCGTTGAGGTGCCCAGGCGTCTTTTCCCTGGACATGGCATGCGGCCATTGTGGTTTCTGTGCATTCAAAAGTACTTCTTTGCAGGGCTGCGCTCATCTGTACCTTCTGACAAGGCCACAAGGCCAAGCACCTTATTTCATGATGCACGTGTACATTTTTTGACGGATTTCATCCATGCTCTTCTGCCAAGCGCACGGGATTCTTTTGCTGGAGCTTGCGCATATGACTTCAAGTATGGCTGCGGCAGAAGCTGTGAGGAGTTCAAACAGTCAGTGGTGTGAGGATCATTGTAACATTATGCTCAATGTTGGCACCAAGAACCCTTCACTCCAGCAGTTAGCTTGTGTATTAGTGTTAGCTTGGAGCCAACCCCAGCTACTGGCCGGTCTGGTCCCACACACGCATCAGGTTCTGCACCGACGCCTTGATGATCTTCTCATTAATCCCCAGGTCTGTGGGCAGGTATGAGAACTGGCACTGTTTGGGCACCTTGAGCATGAACTGCTCCACCACTCTGTCCACCATCTTGTCCAGAGCCTCACGCTTGAAAGCCATGCGTGCCTCCAGCTCAATCCTCTCCTTCTGCAGCAGCCGTTGCGCCTCTACGCTGGCCTGCAGCTCACGTAGGTGGGCTGCCTCTGCCTGCTGCACAAGCTCGCATATATGCGCACTGCACTGGTTTGCTAACTCGTGCAGTCCAAGGTAGTCAGCTTCGGCTGCAAGGCTCTACAAACATCACCAGGAGTATAGTACAGGGGCAGCAGCCCTGTGAGAATAGCATGCCATGTACACACCTCGCCATGCAGCAGCGGCACATCTGTTGGCAGGGCGTGGGAGCTGCATGGAAGCTGAGACACCCGAGACATGAGTCATGCATGGACTCGGCACATGGCAAGATGGCATGCATAAGCCCATGTAAACATACTGGCATGCACACACCTTGAGTGCAGCGCTGTCCAGTTCATGCGGCACAACACGTCGGCGGAGCCATGTGATGATATGGCTGAAGAGAGCATCATCATACGTCACACCCATGCCCAAGCACATGCCGTCCCCGCCAGCACCACCCAGTGTCATAGAGCGCAGCACAGGGCCTGCACTCTCTAGCGTTGTGCGTGCCACTGTGTAAATGTGGCCGGCTGCATTGAGGGTGAGGATGGCAGGGGCACCTTCCATGCTGCTTCTGCTGCTCATGCACAGCTGTCAATGAACGCTATAAAACGTGCACAACTTCAGTTAGCGGTTTATACTGTTGAAATGATCTGGAATGGATGCATAGCGCTTGCTGGGCACTGCAGTAATTCTTGGAGTGAGATGTGTGCCTGTGTCACATGAAGATGGTTCGTCTTGAGTTTGACATCTATTCCTGATTCTCTAACAATCAGCACATCAGAACCTAACCAGCTGTAACAGCCTGTTGCTGATTACAAAGCCATCCATGTCAGTTTTTAGATGTCCCTTGCCCATGCATGGAAGGACATGGTCCGTGCGCCAAGTACTGATGCTGGCTTGGCGCTATCACAGCCTGAAAGGTGGGCCCCACAGGCACAGGCCCTGCTCCCGGTTGCTCCAGCGGGACAGGGCTGCCGCAACCTGTTGGGGCCTTGAGCCGGTGACGTGACTGATGATGTGGTGTTTGCTGTGCTGACATCTTTGTGCTGCATGAGGACAGGCGTTCACACGCGCACATACAGCTCAGGGAACTGCCCACGCGTCTCGTTGGTGCCGTTGGGGCTCTCCCTGCGCAAGCACATGGGTGGCAGCATATACGCTTTAATACCAATACAGCAACAGGCATAAGATCACAACACAAGAAACTGCAGTACAGTAGCAGGACACCATGTTGCCCTACCAAAGAGGAAGACACTGCACACATAGCAGCTACAGTACAACATGATACCAGCTGCACCCACCATGCCTGGAATGTGAACTTGGCGCCACCTGCAATGACAGTCTCCAAGCACTCCTCGCAGCAGTATGACTCAGTACCCTGCACACACATGACATGTCCATGTAGTACTGGGTTCAAGCTTGCACAAGAGCCAGCACAGTGACAGCGAGGCACACCACCACTCTTGACACGCCAAATCAACTTAGGCACCCACTTCAGGCACAGTTTCATTCACACCTTGATGAGCGCCGATAGCATGTAGAACTTGCCGGGCAGCAGCGCTGCTGGCGCGGGCAGGAACAGCCGCACCAGCTGCCCGTCCGCCTTGGTGAAGGACTGCGCTGCACTCTGTAGCGTGCTCACCTCGTTGGAGTAGTCCTCGGCCTCCACCTGCCAGGTGCGCGGCGCCGCACAGCTCATGACCACCATCCCCATGCTTGCAAACACCACACCCGCACAGCATGTGCCCAGCATGCATTGCTGTCACCTCACACTGAAGCACACACTGAGCACTGTCCCGCCTGGCCTCTGACTGCGCCCTCGGCCGCCTGACCATGCCTGCTGCCTGAAGACAGCCCCAGTGACAACACACATGCCGTGGCACATATGCCACAGGCCCGCGCACACAGCACCCCTGCACACCTCGTAGATATCCAGCTCCACCGTGAAGGAGCCCTCCGTGCCGCACAACCCCACGCCCAGCAGCTGGCACGGGCGGTCCACACAGAACACCACCTCATCCTGCCCGTCCTCGTACATCCAGCTGTCCTCCGTGTTCAGTGATGCGGCGCGCGACACGCGCACCAGCCCATAGGGGAACCTGGCACAGGCGGCAGAGGGTGCGCGTCAGGCGGCCAGCACACGGCGCAGCACAGGTGCACGTCAGCATGTGCATGAATAGCACGTGCCCCGCACCTGTCAATCTGTGCCACCAGCCCCATGAGCCCATAGAACTCAGCCTCCGCGCGCAGCTCCAGCAGGTACTTGAAGTCAGTGCCGTCCGCTGGGTAGTTGAACGCGCCATCACGCAGGAAGCTGCGCGGAGCACAGGGCGCGCGACGGAGCCATGCAAGCATGACGGTGTTTCAGTACGTATGAGCACCCTTGCGTCATGCCATGGAAAAGGTTCATATGTCCTGTGTGTGCACATCCGCAGCACGAGTACTGCAGCCAAACCCCTTCAGGCGAGCTGGGCTGGCAGCTGGCTCACTTGAGGATGTCGTGGAAGTGGCGGCCATCCCGGTCCACAAAGATGCACCCCGACTCATCCTTCTTCAGCTGCACAGCCAAGAACAAAGGATGCACATGTGTGCCCCTCAGCCTCCGGCACGTGCTGGATGGTGCCCCTCGTGATGGTGGCCACAGGCACAGATACTTGCACAGTGCCTGCATGTTGTGCAACGCAGACTGCAAACACGCCAGTTGCTTGCCAGGCCTTCCTCCTGAAGTTGCTGTTGAGCATGGGCGCACCTGGTGCCGTCCACTGAACATGGCATTGAAGAGGGACGGGCTGGGCGCGTTGCGCAAAGTGGTGACTGTCGTGCTGAACTTGTAACCCCCAACATTTAGAACCACCTGTTGCATCACGCAGCAACCGCACGCATTGGTAGCTGCACATGCCCTGTGCCACCAGCCCAAGGCATGCCCACACCGCACCATGCATGCACACCCCATGCACTGGAAATTCACATCCAACCGCACCTGTTCGCTGTCACTTAGCACTTGCTGCACGCGGGAGGACTCCTCCAGGAAAGCTGCTTTCTCTTGCTCCAATTGCTCTCTTTGCCTTTTGACTTCACTGCGCTCCTTCTCTACCGCTGCGTATAGTTCCTGTATAAGGTTTTGGAATCCATTGGAAGCTACTGTGAATTTTGTCAGCGCTGACTCCAGAGAGCCCGGCTCCACATCTTTGCTGGCCCCCTGTCTTGGCACTAGCATGTTGGAGGTCTGGCCTGCGCTGCTGGTGCTGGTAGCGCTGCTGCTGCTGGCCATGACTCGGTGCAGTCCTGTGCTTGTGGCGACAGCACGTTCTGCTGGTCACCAATCAAAGCATGGTTTCGTCCGCCACGGCTGCTGCAACCTACAACATGCAGGCTGCACGCCACCTGATCGTGCAACTAGAAAACGAGATCGTCGAGCCCTGGCTTGGACCTAGAGTCTTGCAAGGTATCTAAGTCACGCACCTAATTTGAGAAAGCAAAACATGAAGCACGAGCAAAACCCTAGAGTCACATGTGTGCGCTCTGGTTCCTGAGCGCTCTTCCCGTTGTTCATTCATACTTCCAGTACCGCCCAATCTCAGGCCTAGGGCCAGCGGTGGCGCACACAAAGTGCTCCCTTCAGTTCCTTGCCGCCGCCGCAGTCAGCGTTAGCACTAGCAATTTGCAGCAGCAGCAATCAGCTGCATCCTGCGTGACGGCACCCCTGCGCCGGCAGGTCCCTACCGTCAGCAACTATAGCGGGCCTGACGTTGTATTAAAATGCCTACATACAACTTCAAGTCTATCCAGGTGGTCCCTGGGGCCAAGGACTTCATTGATATCGTTCTGTCCAAAACCCAGCGAGGCACCCCCACCGTCGTGCACAATGGCTGGGCCATCCAGCGCATCCGTCAGTTTTACATGCGCAAGGTTAAGTTTACAGCGGAGAACTGGAACGAGCGCCTCACCGCCATCCTGGACGAGTTCCCTAAGGTGGAGGACATTCACCCGTTCTACAGCGACTTGCTGAACGTGCTGTATGACAAGGACCACTACAAGCTTGCGCTGGGCCAGCTGAACACCGCGCGCAACCTCATCGAAAAGCTGGCACAGGGTGGGTGCCTTGCATGGGTGCCCATGCAACATACATGGAGCAAGCATGCCTGTGAGCAGAACTCATGGGTGTGCCAGCCCATCAGCCCACCAGCATGTGTACAAGCGGTGCTGTTCGTTCAGTCGTGTGGCATGTTGTCCATATTGCCGCAGCAGTATGATACGGTTTGCATTCCAGTGAATCTGAAGCTGACCACTGCTGCTTATCGTGCACTGAACAGATTACGTGCGCCTGCTCAAGTATGGTGATTCCCTGTACCGCTGCAAGGAGCTCAAGAGGGCGGCCATGGTGTGTGATGGTGGCTGTTAATCAACGCGGCGACTGCACAGTGCAAAACGCGCTGCAGCACGAATGCATTGCTTCAACTCCAGCAGCGGTTGCATGACCATGCTGCCTGGTCCTGAGCAGCTCCTGAGCACCTGCAGGCATTGCTGCTACTCATGAACGCTTGCGCTTGGTTGGCCACGTCCTGCCCCACAGGGCCGCATGTGCACCCTCATGAAGCGCCAGGGCCCCAGCCTGGCGTACCTGGAGCAGGTGCGGCAGCACATGTCACGCCTGCCCTCCATCGACCCCAACACGCGCACCGTCCTGCTGTGCGGCTACCCCAACGTGGGCAAATCGTCCATGATGAACAAGCTGACCAAGGCGGAGGTGGAGGTGCAGGTGAGGGGAGCGCGATGAGAAAGCGGGCGCGCTCTCTCTCAGCCTGTGCACACCTCACATGACGGCCTCATGTACAGGTAGCCCATGCAGGTTGTATGCCACGCGGCCCCTGACCCACACGCTGCGTGCTGTTGCCGCTGCTTCCCGCAGCCGTACGCGTTCACCACCAAGTCGCTGTACGTGGGCCACATGGACTACAAGTACCTGCGGTGGCAGGTGATTGACACACCAGGTATCCTGGACCGCCCGCTGGAGGAGCGCAACACGATTGAGATGCAGGTGCGCGCGCGTGCTGCCAGCTGCCCACCCGTGCAGCAGGGCCGTGGGCGCAGCTGCGGGCTTGGGGGTGGGTTCGTGACCAATTGCTGCAGCTGGGGGCACATGTGCTGTGTGGGCATTGCTGACCCAGTCAGGCACGCTGCATGTGTGCTTTGCATGTTGCTCGTGTGGCATTTGCTGGCCTTGAGCCCAGCAGCACCAGGCCTCCAGTGCAAGCTGTGTGCTGCCCTGCCTGTTCTCTTGATCTTGCCCTTCCTGACACGCCTGCCCCTCCAACACATGGCTGCCCCCCGCCTGCAAACACGTGTGCCCTTGCAGTCCATCACGGCGCTGGCGCACCTGCGTGCTGCCGTGCTGTACATGGTGGACATCAGCGAACAGTGCGGCTACACCATCACGCAGCAGGCTACGCTGTTCCATTCCATCAAGCCACTGTTTGCCAACAAGCCCATCCTCATTGTGTGCAACAAGATCGACACCAAGAAGTGGGTCGTGCAGCTGCAGCAGTAGCAGTAGTAGTTAGGGACTGCCTGGGCAGGCATCAAGAGCGTTGTAGCAGGACGCATATGCACACACTGGCTGCAGCACCAGGAGGGACACCAGCAGCTTGAGAACGTTTGGGTGTGCTGTGCGACCAGCATCATCAGCAGTGTGCCAATAAATGTCACCTTGCCATCTGCAGGATGGAGGACCTGAGTGCTGAGGACCGTGCCACCATTGACAAGATGGTGGATGAGGCGCGGAAGCTGTCAGCTGGTGCTGCTGCTCTGGTGGATGACGGGTCAGGGGAGGAGGTCACGCTCATGGCCATGTCCACACTGAGTGAGGAGGGCGTCATGCAGGTGTGTGCGCGTACAACGCACGCGTTTGGATTGGATCGGAGTGGTTCATGAGCCTGCAGCGACAGTAGACGAGCAAGCAAAGAACTGTGGTGGATGGGAGGATTCAGCCCGGGCACTGCTGCAGCCCAGTTCATGGCTTCAACGCAGCTGACCGGGGTTATTCACACCTGTGGCCAGCCGCTCATCACCCTCGTCCATCACTGGGCCCCTGCAGGTGAAGCAGGTGGCGTGCGAGCGGCTGCTCAACTTCCGTGTGGAGGCCAAGGTCGCAGGCAAGCGCATCAACGACGTGCTCAACCGCATCCACATCGCCATGCCCAAGCAGCGTGACAACGCGGCGCGGCCGCCCGTCATCCCGCCAGGCGTGGCGGAGGCGCGTGCGCGGCGTGCAGCTGGCGAGAAGAAGAAACTGCAGAAGGACTACCAGGTGGGACGTGTGGGGACCTGCTTGCGCATGGCATCAACCTGCGTGTAACCGGACATGCTCACAGCCTTCTATGCCAAGGGTCTGCTGCAGAATGAGGGTCAGAGTGGTGGGGACATTCCAGGGGCCCCTCAACTATTAAAGCTCACACACATTGCATGCCATGCAACTCACCATGCAGGAGGAGGCGGGCGGTGCGGGCGTGTACTCCATGGACATGCGCCAGCTGTATGACCTGAAGGACCCGTCGTGGAAGCAGGACATTGTGCCCGAGATCTGGGAGGGCCACAACATCATGGACTTTGTGGACCCTGACATTGATGCCAAGCTGGCAGAGCTGGAGGCGGAGGAGGAGGAGCTGGAGCGACAGCACCAGGTGTGACTGTGGCACGTTGCTGTGGTGGTGGTGTCAGCCGTGTGGTGTGCTGCACCATGGGCTTGGCTCTGCTGACGATGCCAGGCTGCCCATGGGCAAGGGACCGCATGCATGCAGTAGTGAATCAGGAACAGGCATGGCCGCCATGCTGTGCACTGCGGGATGCTGTGATTGTGGCTGGGCGCACTCATGTGTGGCCCCTGTCCTAACTGGGTGCAGGCTGCGCTGGCGGAAGCTGGTATGGAGGAGGGCAGCGACTTGGATGAGGAGGAGCAGGAGGACCTTGCCAAGATCCGCACACGCAAGCGCCAGGTGCGGCAGGCCGGGGGGACGCGTTTACAGCACCCATTCCTAGGGTTGTGGGTGGGGGTGATGACAGGGTGCTGGCTCAGAGCAGTCAGGATAACACGGGTTCACGCGCAGTACCAGCCCATTTTTGTCACAATCAACTGTAGTGCTGCAAATCTTGCACGCCATGTTTTGCTGGCCGCTGCAGATCGTCGCAGCACACCGCATGAAGAAGGGCACAGCAGGGCGGCAGGCGGTGCTGCCAGCAAAGGCAGATGGGCAACGCACCAAGACAACAGAGAACATGCGCAAGTCGCTTGGGGCAATGGGCATCGACACCAGCCTGGCTGAGGCACGTGCGCGGTCAGAATCACGCGGCAGAAAGCGCGAGCGCTCGCGGTCAGCGGCGCGTGGCAAGTCAGCAGGTACGGATGCGTGGACCACTCTATGCCTGGTCTGTGCGTGTGCTTGCATGTGCGGTGCAGCACGGAGCTGTCGATTTCCCAGAGTATGTGCTCTGCTGTCTTGACATGTTACTGATGCCTCTTATTGCTGCTTGCACTGTTACTCCATAAGATGGTGACGAGGACATGGAGGATGCAGAGCCCAAGAAGCGCATTCACAGCTCCAAGAGCCGCTCGATGTCTCGCGGGCGCTCTCTGTCACTGGCTGAGCCACGCCTGGGGTCGGGCCTCAAGGATGTGGCCGCACGCAACAAGGCAATCAAGATGGGGGACCGCGCGCAGCGGCGCATGAACAAGATGGCCAAGGTGAGCAGCGGCAAATGTTCTGGGGTGCTGGAACGCTGTACGTGAATGTGGTGGCTGCTTTGTCGTGCGTACTGTCCTGTCCATGTGCTGGGTTGTTGCATGGCAAGCCATACATGTGCACAACCTGGCTCGCGCAGGTTGGCGAGGCGGACCGCGTCATCCCGACGAAAATGCCCAAGCACTTGTTTTCAGGGAAACGGAAGCAGGGGACACACGACTGGCGGTAAAGCGTGCTGCGGACTTGCGGTTTCCTCAATTCTTTTGTCTATTTTTTCCCAGTCCAGCGGCGTGTGGTTGCTCCACAGGTGTTTTGTTACATGTTTGTGGCGTTTCTTGTTCAAGTGCGTATCTGGCAGGGTGAGGTCTGAGAGTGGAGCAACTAGAATCCATGATGACAGGTGCGAAAGCGCCAATGCAGGGCTCCGTTGGTAAGGAGCGATTAGCGGTAATGCGCAGGTTTTGATCTTCTTTACTGTGCCGGATGAAACCTCATTGTAAGAAGGAGGTACCCATGACGCCCTTGTAAACCATTTGCGGCATCGACCGTAAGCATACATGGGCGCAAGCAAACAAACGGTGTGCGGGGTACACCAACGGTTCCCGTGCCGTCAACATGGACCACCAGCAGCAGTCATCCCCGTCAGCAGTTCAGCCTGGTGCAGCTGTGCAACACTGCTGCTGGCTCTGGCACTGCCATGCTTGTGTGGGCTTGGGCTTGGAGCTCGACTGCCTCTGGGAGTGGGGCAGCACCAGCTGCACCAGCGCACCCTGAAGCCACAGTTGCTTACAGTGCCAGTGCGTGCACAGCGATGCGTACTTGCCGCAGAACACTTGATTACTTGCTGTGCTATGCATAACTGCCTGATGTCAGCATTGCTCATGGACATGTGCAGCAGTCCATTGCCTGCGCGAGCACCCAGAACTGCAGGAAGTGGAGGAACACACTGGCAGCACACGTGCGCATGCAGGGTGCTGCTGAGCTCGGGGTGCTGCTGATGCTGTGCGGCGTGGCGCACGAGCAGGCGGGGTCAGGGGTGATGCAAGCAGCCAGAGCCACAGACGCCACACGTGCCACCAGCTGTGCCCAGGGTTCAGTCGTGGCAGCAGGGGCCCGGGTGGACCATGTGTACCGCCACACCGTCAAAGGTGCGTGCTCATGGGCTGCAGGCTGGCTGTAGGGAGCTGTGTTGAGCGTCTGGAACACAGTTGCTCGATGTGCCATGTGGTGTTGCTGGCATGCTGCCCGCATGGGCTCAGACCCACGCATGTCAGCCCAACCTGGCCCCCGTGCCCGCAGGTGTCGCGGGCTGGTTCAGTGATGCGCATGTTGATGCGCTACACGCGTGCCTGGGGCCCGGGGTTCTCATGGTTGAGGAGGATGGCCGTGTGAGGAAGGCTGAGGGGGGCCCTGATGAGCCACCACCGCCAGCTGCAGCACCAAACGCACAGGCCGATCCACCCAGCGCGCTCCACGCACCACCCCATCCACCACCTCCAACACCCACCAGATCACCTGCAGAAGCTGTTGTGATGCAGAGGCATGGCAGCCACAATGGCACTGCAGCCCAGCTAAACGCATCAAGCCTTGGGTCCACGCGGCGCTCGGACCTTGCACATGGCAGCACTCCACTGTTGCTGGCGCCTGCAGCAGCTACGCCTGGTGCGGGAGCACAGGGGCCGGGCGCTCCAAGAGTCAGTGCAGATGGCGGACCTGACTCAGTGTCCCCTGAGCGCCAGAGCCTGCTGCTCAAGATGCTCGGGTGGGGGGCACGTGTGCGGATGGACTTGGAGGCACTGGTCGGACGTGCAGCCAGTGCTGGTGGTGCAGGTGCCAGCTCAGGACAAGGCTCAGCACCGGGCGCAGCGCCTGTGCACGCATTTGGCCGCACTGCCAATGATGGAGGCACAGCCCCCAGCCCCCCGGTCACCATCCCCCGACCACCAGACGGCGTCAGCCCACCCACCGCTCCCCCAGGAGTCCCAAACGCAGCCCCCGGCTCTGCGCAGCCACAGCCAGCTGATGTGCTCGCAGCCCTTGCAGATGTGCAGGACAAGCCAGTGACCAAGGTGGAGCGGCTACCTCCTGCGCTGTGGAACCTCGACAGGATTGACCAGCAGCTGCCCCCGCTGGACAGGCAGTACGTGTACGGCTCTGCAGCCAACCCAGGCAGTGGCGTAGGGGTGACCATCTACGCCCTGGATTCGGGGATCATGGCCAACCACCAGGTGCGCGTTTGTGCGAAGGAGCGCGTGCATGTGCGCATGAACATGTGGCCACACCGGCCGCGTGGGCGCATGGTGCTCAAAGTTCTGTGTGTGCTGAGAGTGCTGAGTGTGCTGAGAGTGCTGGGTGTGCTGCGCAGTACCTGAACGGCTTCAAGTGTGACCCCTGGTGTAGAAAGAAGCAGCAGCGTGAGCATGAGCATGTGAATGGGTTGTGGCCCGTCTGGTATGCACATAATAATCACACGGCGTTTCAGAGATGTTTCTGCATGCCGGAACCTGACAGTCATGCACATTATGGTGACACGGAATTGCATGACCCATGCGTCCCCACAGGAATTTCAGCGTATAGGCGCGGGTGGTGCGCGCGTGTCATATGGCTACGACTTTGTCCGCAATGCACCTGACGCGCTGGACTGCGACGGCCATGGTATGACCACGGCCATGGTGTGACCATGTTGTTCTGCTGGCATGGCATTGCACAGCCGGCCTGTAGCTCCCAAGGCATGCATCCATACACATGCCCGCATGTGCGGCCTGGTGCACCTGGGAGCATGCAGGGACCCATGTGGCGGCGACAGCCATCGGGCGCAGCGTGGGTGTGGCCAAGAGCGCGTCCCTGGTGGTGCGTGAACGCCGGTGGTGGGGGTCGCTGTGGCGCACATGAGTGTGCAGGTCGACGCGCAACTCGGCCCTTGCCTGTGTGATGATACATAAGGGTTGGCATGGGCATGCCTTACTCAAGTACGTGCATGTACTGCTGCCCTGACCCTGCGGCCCCAGGCAGTACGTGTGCTGGACTGCACAGGCAGTGGGTCCATCAGTGATACGATTGCTGGCATTGACTGGGTGGCGGCTAATGCCCGGAAGCCTGCCGTGGCCATCATGTCACTGGGTGGTACGCGATGCGAGTCACGTCCTTGCATGAAACAGATGGAAGGAGCCCGCCACTGCATGGTGCCTTGCTGTGTCATGTGCGTGTCCAGGCAGTTGGTTGATGCGCCCTCGCGAAGGGTGCCTTGAATTTTGCCACCTGTACGTGCACTTGGCTGTGCAGTATCGGACGGGGTGTGGTCGCGCACGCTTGAAGCTGCCACCCGCTCCCTGATCACAGATCATGGTGTTACTGTTGTAGTGGCAGCGGGTGAGTTCAGGGGGTTGTAGTGGCAGGGGGTGAGTTCAAGCAGACGATGTTGATAACGAAGCAGCATTTCACAGACGTGCCAAAGATGGCGTGTGTTCAAGCTGTGGAAAGAGAATGGTTATGTTGTCGTTTCCTGCTCCCTCGTTGAGCTTTTGTATCTCTGCAGCAGCAGCACCGACTGCTGCCCTCATGTCTCTCATTTGCTCATATGCCTGCTGGTGAGCTCATGCTGGGGCTTTGCACTGCCCTGCTGTGCCTGTGAGCAGGGAACAGTGCAGTGGACGCATGTGGTGTGGTGCCAGCCAACATGCAGGAGACCATCACCGTCGCTGCCAGTAACATGGACAACAAGTTTGATTCGGTTAACCCTGTTGGGCGGGAGACCATGTACCGCTGGTCAGACGTTTTGCGAAGCAGACTGTCCTTGTGCCTGCACGTGCTGGATGTCACCATGTTGTGTGCTACTGTACTTGGGCAGCACTACATTGCTCGTACAAGGTGCATCGTCAATTTGTTATTCGCCATGGTTGTCCTCAGACTGTTGCTGGCACCTGACCAGACGCTTGCTCTCCATTGCATGTTGACCCCAGGAGCAACACAGGGCCATGTGTTGATCTGTGGGCCCCCGGAGTTGAGATCTGGAGTGCATGTGGCGGTGCCAGTGCGTGCGAACTGCCGTGCACCACTGCCTGGTTGCTGCACCCGCCACACCCTGTCGCATGCTGCTCATCTGCTCCACCGTATGGCTGCTTTGGGCGCAGCATCACTCCCTGAATGGTCCAGCTCTAGCACCAGCTCAGCAAGTGTTCTGGCAACACACCACATGCAGGCCGCTGCCCATCCGTGACAACGGATGCCTACACCTGGGCCTCTGGCACCTCCATGGCTGTGCCGCATGTGGTGGGCCTCGCTGCCATCTACCTGTCGGTCAACCAGGGGGCCAGCCCAGCAGATGTAGCAGCCGCCATGCGTGCAGCCACCACGCCCAACCGCTTAAACGACAGCCGCATCCTGCCCGGCACGCCAAACATACTGCTGTGGACGCGTGCGCCTGTGGTGGGAGGTAGCCCTGTCGTGGTGGCGCCTGCTGTGCAGGCACAGTCAGGCACCTCATCGCCATAAGCTGGGCTGCCGTTTTGTGCATGCTGTTTTGGAGCAGCTAACGCAAATGTACTAGCAGTATGGGCGTGATAAGTAGGCATTGGATTGCAATGCACCAGCCAGCAGACGTACTTCTGGCCTTTTAGAAGTAGGTTAGAAGGTTGTATGTTTGCATGCAAGGGGTGCATGGTTGGCAGCTTATTATTCTTTTGATGAGAGCCGTGTTGCTTCAGCTTCAGTTGTGTGGGATGCCGTTCAACCTGTTCCCCACCATTTGCAAGCTGCTTTTCAACACATGGCCCTGTGCCGCAATTGTACCAGTTGCCCGAATGGGGGTTTGTGGCTTTTGTTGCCAGGGTTGTCTGGTGGTTTGAGATGCCTCAGTTTACAGAAGCATGACCCATGTGGATAGAACCACACAATTCCTCTGTGACTCATAACCTTGCACTGCCTCACAACCATGCTCTCATGCCAAAAAGCTCGAAATAGTATCGCTCACTGCCTCTCCTGCGCGCTCGTGTCTCTCTCATCTCTCACATGCTGGCGATGATCACTTACCCGGCCTCTCAGTATCATACATGGGATGTTTCAGAATGTAGGCTGGTACAGGGTCAGTGCCGCCCACGACCGCCCCTGGGACCCTTGCCACCCCGGCCCCTGGCACCTCCCCCGGGTGCTGTGCCACCTGCACTTGCACTACCGCGGCCCCCACCCCTCCCCCTGCCCCGCCCTCGCCTGCCTCGCCCACCCCCTTCACGAGCATCAGCCCCACCTGCACTGCCCATCTCCTGCTGCTTCCGCTGGAATGCCTCTATCTGAGCTGCATAATCGTCCGCCGATGCAAACAGGGGCAGTGCAGACTTCTTGGGCTTCTTGCCCTTCTTGCCCGCCGCTGGCCCCCCTGCATCTTCCTCATCAGAGGACGACGGCCCTGGCATCTCTTCATCTACGTCTGACAGCTCATCAGCGTCACCATCACCGTCTGCCCCATGTTCTGATCCACTGTCATCCTCATCACTGTCAGACGCACCAAATGCCGCCCTAGCAGCTGCCTCCTCATCCTCATCCTCACCCTCTCCACTGCCAGATGCAACGAGCCCACCCTCATCATCAAATGAGAACGAATGCTCCTCCATCTTTTTCCGCTTCTTGCCCTGGCCAGTCTCCACACCACCAGCCTGCCTGGCGCTGCGTTTATTGCCGCGTGTATCTGGCCGCGCGCCTTCACTGTCTTCATCAGACGAGTCATCTCCAGAGCCTGACTCACCCCCCTCAGATGAGCTTGGGCTGGGCAGCTCCAGGATGCTGGCGCCCATAGCTTCCAGCTCCGGGTCATCTGCAGCCAAAGGGGGTCATAAAGGACAAGGTTTCAACAACAGTGGGACAAGCACATAGCGCACAAGAAGCTGGGCCAGGCAGACGCGTGGCGCAAAGGAGATGATTGTAGCAGCAAGCAGCACACAGCCTCTGAGGCTGGATCACATGCAAGAGTTCACTCAAGTTATCCACAGGCCTGGCACACAGTCAGAGCCCCACCTGCATCATCTGCCATGGCCCCCGTGCGCTTCTTGCCCTTGCGCTTGGCGTCTGCCTCGGCGTGCGCGACCACCTCGGGCTCTGCCATCACAAAGTCCTGCTCATCATCGCTGCCGCTGTCCTCCAGGTCGCTCACGCCGTCCTCACCCTCCTCCTCCTCCTCTGACCCTGCCCCTTCATCCGCCCCAGGCTCACTGGCATCATTGTCACCAGAGGCCACTGCTGCACCCTCCTGCTCGTCCTCCACGTCTTCGTCCGCAGAGCCACCAGCATCCTCGCCGTCATCATCATCGCTCCCCCCGCCAAGCGGCCCGTCCTCTTCCATCGCGTCCACCAGGGTGTCGTAGTCGTAGCCAATGTCGGGGTCACCCAGCGCGTCGTCCACACCCTGCAGCCGCCACACACAGACACATGACCCAGGCATGAGGCGAAACACTCACAGCTGGATGCGCTGGCGCATGCTGACATGCTGACGTGGGCGCGCCCCGCATTTGGAAACGCGCAGCGCAGTGCTGCAGCAAGCTGGTGGGCATGGCCCGACTGCGGGCACTGGCGTACTGCGGCACAGGCGCTGTCATGCAAGCACTGCACTGGGTCGAGCACCCGCTGCAGCTGCTACAGCTGCTACAGCAGGCCAGTCACCACCCCATCATGGATACAACTGCGCCCCACCCAAGCGACCCGCACTCACCCCTTCCTCCTTCTCCATGAACGCGTCCAGCTCATCCTCCGCCTCCTCCCCTCCCAGCGCCTCGGCATCCTCCTCCTCACTCTCCTCACCCGCCTCCTTCCGCCGCTTCTTCTTGGCGGCGGCCGCAGCGCGCCGCGCCTGCACTGCCTGCATTGAGTAGAACCTGTGGAACACCACCTCGTCCTGCAAGGCAGGGCCACAGTGGGACACGGTGCAACAAACCCTGTCAGCGGAGCAGACCAATCCATCGGGGTGACCATGCATGGGATCGGAGGCTGTTGTGCAAGAGACCAATATGTCCCCACGCCCTGCAGGCAGCATGCAGCTGTGTGTCACTCTCACGAGCTGATGCTGCACGTCATCGCATCTCAGGGCTCCAGAAACGCACACCATCTGCACCCTGCCATCTGGCTGCACGCCTCCAACAGGTGAGAAACAAAAGGCCCGCCTGTTTCACACAACTGCATTCCCAACAGCCTGCACACTCACCGGCTGGACCTGTGACTCAGCAAGCGTAGCAAACGATGCCGACGTGATGTCTGCACTGCCTTGTGCGCCCTGCGCCGCCAACGGCTGCATGAGCGACGAGCCGCGTGCATGTGCCTTGGGCTTCTTGGCGATGAACTTGTCCAGGAAGGCAGTGAGCGCATGGTCGCGCAGGGGGTCACCGTCATACAGCACGGGCTGGCCGCCCATGAGCGTGCGCGCAAATGCGGCAACCGAGGGGTGTGAGTGGGATGCGAGGGCTGCAAGCTCCCAGAAGCACGCACGCTCAGCCAGTGCAAACTGGGGCTCACTGCGGACGGGTGGGCGGGACGAGCCACAGGGTGTAAGGCCAAGACGTGGGGCCAAGACGAGGGGAGGGGAGGGGCAGGAGTGTATGCACGAACCAGACAGGTATCAGGTGCACAGCCAGGACACAGGCAGCCAGCAAAGGGACAATCCAGAACACCACATCATTACCAGCCCAGCAGGTGCTGCAGCACAGCAGTCAGGCTCAAACAGCTGCTCACCGCTTGTGCATGTCGTAGTAGCCAGGGCGCGGCCATGTGCAGTTGCTGGTTGACGCATGCAGCCCCCCAGCAACCCGCTCTGCATCCCCACCTCTCCCAGGCTCCTCCTCCCCATCCATGGGCGCTGCCTTGTTCATACTCCTGTGAGCTGCCTTCCCATGAGGACCCTTGGATGATGGAGGTGCCATCTCATCATCGCTGCTGCTGCCTGCCTCGTGCCCCTGCTTGTCGTCCTCATCATCAGAGTCGGGCACATCTTTGAACGTCTCCAGACCATCCTCATCCAGCTCCAGGGCGCCCGCCTTCAGGCCGCGCTGGCCTGCTGCCTTGGCCCCCGCCACAGCCACAGGGGTGGTTGCAAACGCGTTGTCCTCCGGCTGCTGCACGCCTGCCCACAGCGATGGCTGCACCTTCATGACCTCGGACAGCAGCAGCAGGCAGCCGCACGCATACGCGCTGGGCCCGTACAGCGCTGACTGCAGCAGCCGCTTCGCGAATGCGGCCAGGCGCTTGGCCGAGGGGTCTGCCTTCATGGCCTTGAACAGCAGGGCCAGGAACATGGGTGCCTTGGAGGAGGTGGGCGGCCCGTCAGTACCCAGCACCGCGTACAGGGCGCGGTAGAAGCGGTCAGACGCTGCGCCGCGGCCCGACAGCAGCTGCCACACCAGCATCAGCGCCTGCACCCCCACTGAGAAGGGCGCGGTGTGAACCAGCTTGAACAGGCGCTGCGAGTTGGACTCCACCAGCGGCTCCACCTCATCAGCGGCCACGTAGGGGAACGCGCGGCGGATGCCGGTGATGAGCGCAGACAGCAGCCGCGCATCCATCTCCTCGGGCTGCAGCCAGGGTCAGACAGCCCGAGCACAGCGTGTTGCAGTCGTTCCAGGTGGCCGCTTTGTAGGATGGGCCTCAAATGGTGGCATGCACACCGTTTGCTATGCAACATGTCCAGTTGCAAGGAGGATCGTGCAGCATGTTGGGAGTATCCGGGGCGTCCAGTATTATAATGGTACCAAGCAGCAAAGTGAGACCATCAATCCATGCTCCAAACAGGGGTGACAAGCAGGAGGCGGAGTCACGGCGGCGCGCAAACAAACACCACGGCACCATGCACGCACCATGGCTAGCGCCGGCTTCTTGGGCGGCTTGAGCTCCTTGCCCTTCTTCTTCACCCCCTCCAGCGCCTTGTGCTTGCTGTGCCGCCCACCCTTGCCCTTGCGCCCAGCCTGCTGCTCCTGCTTCTGCTTGGCACGCAGGTACGCCGCGCGCTCCTTCTTGTACCGCTCCTCCTGTGGGCGGTTGGGGTTGGGGTTTGTTGCAGCAGGTGTTAGTAGAGCATGATGCTCAGGACCATGGCCAGCCATCAGATGGTCAGAAACTTCAGCTACGCCCATGTTGGTACAGATCAGAGCAAATGCAGACTGCATTCCGTGGGAATGAACATGGGAGTTGTGTTTGGTGTGATGTATAATAAAGGGCTTTCCCAGCCTCTTTATACAGGATGCAAGACGTGAAGCCTGCACCCCGCGTCTTAAGGTGGTGTTGATGTGCTCGAGATAGGTCGGACAACCTCCCGAATGGTGGATCAGGAGTATCCTGATGTCCCGGGCATGCACACAGCTACCTAGTGGCTGTGTGTTTGTGACACCCACACTAAGCAGACTCAATGAGCAACACGACAAAAGCACCGATCATGGTGCATCAATGGCATCCGGCAGCATCCACTCCAGCGCGCACCTGTGCCTTGCGTGTCTCAGCCGCTAGGCCCATGTTGCCCTCCACCACCAGCTTGAACAGTGTGAAGTACAGATCCACCAGCTTGCGTGCCAGTCCACTGCCGCCCTCAGACTCCTGCACCACACCCAGATGATGCATGTGGTGGGCGCTGGCACGATCCAGTAGCAGGGACCAACCATGCATGCGCTTCAAGCATCTGCAGTAGCTGGCATATCATGCTTCCTGCAAGCTTGCTGTGTGAAACACAACGGCATGCACCATGCTGGAGGCCAAACACACGCATGTGGCAATCAGCAATAGTATACTAAGACCAGGCAACCACTGCACCTTGTGGCTGAGCGGCAGCTGGTTCAAGAACACGATGGCATAATAGCGCGCGCGGTCCTGCAGCCCAGGCCGAAAGATGAAGCGCTCCACCTGTGAGTGTGGTTCCAGTTGTGACAGCGGACAGCAAGTTGTTCACGACTGCTCATGACACTTGATAGTAATGGCATGCGGTGTAAGCATACGGGGGGATGGTGTGTGTAGGCCTCATGCCGCTGAGGCAGCCTGCCACCAAGTGGGCAGGGCACCATAAGGCAGCACCCAGGCCGTTACTGTATGCAACTTCCTTGCCGCGCGCCGCATGTCCAAGACTTTGCGAGCGGAGGTTGTGTTGCAGTTGTATGTGATGAGAATCATGCGATGCGACCTGGTGGGTGCAGCTGCACAGCTGCATACAGGGCGCCAAGAAGTCAGACCAGTGCAGACTGCTGTGGCGTGCGCAGGCACACAAGAGAGAGCATGCAGCAACACCAGGGTTCAGCAGCGCCACCTCACCTCACGCACGACCACTGGCTTCATGACTGGGTGATGCTGCAGCAGTTGTGCCAGCAGGAAGCCCGCCTTGGATGCTAGCTTGCGCGATGGGTCGCCCAACTTGTTGACAAGGGCAGACAGCAGCCGTGCCTCACCCTCAGGCTTCTTCACCAGCAGCTCGTACATGGTCTGTAGTATGTGGCAGACAAACACTGAAACACAACATCACCGACTGCGAGCACAGCAGTGTGTTTTCGGCCGCAGTAAACGGTACCACAGCCGCACAGGTGTTCATAAGCTGTCACCGCGGCCATCCACTCTTGCTTGGGCTGCTGTTGGGCGCTCAAAGTGCCATGCGCTGCTGCTGTAAGGCACGAGACGCTCACACCGTCAAGTGCAAGGCGCACATGCTGTACGTGTCCGGCTCACGGCGCACACCGCTCACCTTGGTCGCCTTATCCTTGATGAACTCCAGGTTGTCGCGGCTCGCCTCCTCCAGCGCGCCCACGAACAAGTTGTACCGCACCTTGATCTGATCCTCGGTGTACCACCACAACAGGTACTTAGCACCCTCCTTGCCCTCAGGCAGTGACTGCGTGGGGAAAGCACGGGAGCCAGCACAGGGTTGCGCTTGGTACGCAGGTGCGCCGCAACAGCCACATAGCAACTGCAGCACACATGAACACACAAGTCGGCAAGTGCACACACATGGCACCTGCAAACAAACAAGGCCCCGTATGGCGCAGGCAAGCACAGCCGCCATGCCCATGATCAACTCACCCCCAGTGGCTGCTGCTCAAAGTGCTTGAGCCGGCGGTCGGGCAGCAGCACAGTGACAAACAGCTCCTGCAGCGCCTCCATTGCCTGCCTCACCACCTCGCGGCCGCCCTTGCGCTTGGCCACCCATGTAATTAGAGTGTCCAGAGACTTGAGGTTGGCCACGGCAGATTCCTGCACAGAGGGTGCCAAGGAGCGTACAGAAGGAAGGGTCAGCTAAGGCAGGCTCTTGTGTGAGGTGAGGTGTGGGGCGATCTCAGGATGTGGCCAGGAGCAGCAGCAGGCCACAGCAGCCAGGTGGGATGCAAGATAGAGCTCAAGATGGTATGTCTGGGCGAGGAGCTAAGCAGCTGCAGATGGGAAAGCAGCAGCCGCTTTTTCAGATGCCCAAGTTACTCTGTGACCACTTAAATTCACATGGAACATCGCCCGAGGGCTCCCCACGTGAGAGTGTGTGTTCACATGAAATGCAATGCCGGACATAAGCAGCACAATGTGCCTCAATGCGCTGAGCGGCTTTTGCCGGCAGCGCTGATGCTTGCTCTATACAAAGGTGATGCGCCAGTGCTGTGAACGAAGAGAACATGGTCACATCATAGCACACACTCACCTGAACTTGCAGTGTGACAGCTGCAACCTTGTCTGCGGTGGTTCCTGATTGCTTCACCTGCTGCAGCCACTTGTAGTCTGCCATGTTGCGCTTCTGCATGTCTTTGATGAAGGCAGCTGACTCAGCCTCCAGCAGCTGCTCACACTGCCCACGCAGCTTATCCACCACCTCATCAGGCACAGGCTCAGAGGCGGGTAGAGGTGGGAGCGCTGCAGCTGCTTGGTACCAGACTGCTGGCTCGTCCTTGCCCAGCAGTGACTTGCCATGCTTCTCACCTGTGCGGATATGCAGGGCAGCACCCGATGAGCTGCAGGGCATGGGGCACAGAAGGATGAGCCATGCAAACGATGCATGCAGGCAGCGCTTGGTCTGGCTGAATTGTCAGTGTGAGCATGCATGTATGCATGATGCACAACATGCAGCCATGCAGCTGCATGGTGCCCACCAGGTCGGGGGCCCACGCCGAAGTTCCAATCACGGGACTTGCTCGCATCCTTGGCCTGCTGCGTCGGCTCTGGCGCCCCCTTCTCAATCTCCACGGCAGCCGGCTGCTTGCCCTTGGCTTTCTGGTCCTCCTTGTCCTTCTTTGCGTTCTTGATGCCGTCATCTTTGGCGGCGACCTGATTGTCGCCACCTAGCTTCTTGTTGGCATTCTCAGGCGCAAAGTCCGCAAAGGCGTCGTCATCACCATCGGCGCCCAGAGGAAAAGCTCCAGGCGTAAGGCCAATGCTGGATGCAAAGGCGGCAACCTCTTTGCGAAGTGCCTCAGCATCCACCTTCTTCTCGGCCTTCTGGGCCGCCGGCTCCTCGCCGGCGCCGGCGCCCTTGGCTTTGGCCATGATCAGACGGTCAGTGCATGGTTTCCAGGTCTCCAGCAGCCCATCGCACGCCCGACGGCTGCAAGTTGTGGCAGAACAGGAAAAACCCTGGTGACCTGAGTGACAATCCCACATGTATGACGCATCCGAAAAGCTTCAGTCTTGCTCACATACGCAGCAACTATGTTTGACCGATTGTGCGCGATAAGCTCTCGCTGCCCTCTCAGCTGTCCCGAATGTTTGAAAGCATACTTAGCAGGAGCATGATGTGAAGATATAGATTTGTTATCAGATGAACGCTTGAATTGTTTTGCATTTTAACTTGACTTTGACAGACGTAGCACACAGATATGTCCACAGCAGAAGACCGGTTGCGAGAGCGCAGGGAGCGACGGGGCATGCAGAGCCCCGACATGATGCGCCGAAATTCCTCTGCAGCCAAGTCTGAGGAGCTGGACCGCTCAGTGTCTCCTACACGCAGCTCTGTAGCCGCAGAGCCTTCCTTCAACCCTTATGCCCAACCTCAAGCCGACCTGGGAACCAGCAGGCAGGTGCATGCATGTGGTCTGTGGTGTCTGGTGCCCATCGTGCCAATATGCATGCATGTGGTTGGCGATCAGTTTTACACTCGTGCTGCGCTCCTGCATGTGCTCGCGGACATCGTCACTTCCCATTTTGAGCTGCGCAGACCTGCATCCCGAGGGCCTGTTGCTGCACAAGTGGGTGGCTTCATGGAGCCCACACCCAGTGCAGACATCGTGCCTCCCGCTGAGGCGCGGCTGCGCAGACGGCAAGCAGCTGCCTCTGTGGCAGCCAATGGTGCAAACGCGCCCACGACTGCAGCTGCCACTGGTGCTGCAGCAAGCACAACACCATCCGGGGCTGGTGCAGCAGGTCAGCCCAACCTCTCTCCCCTGCGTTCATCCCAGTCCCCCTCCCGTGCAGGGTCGGACCGGGAGGGCTCGCAGCCGCGTATGTCCAGGCTCACAGCGAAGGCTGTCATCCGCGCATCCTCGCGTGACAGTGGTAGCGAGCGCAGCTCACGAATGGTCGGCAAGGACGTGTACCGCGATGTGCGTGCGGGCTCTGCGAAGTTGTGCACGTGTTGCCGGCATGGCTAGGTCCCGTTTTCACAACGAGCTTGTCACATAAAAGAATTGTGCCTCACTGGGTTGCGTTCACCTGCATGTGTGCTTTGGCGGCCCGCTGGGCGTCCTGGCTCGCATAATGCTGAGCGCAAGCAGTTCTTGTCCATGATGTGCCAATGTCGTGCGCTCCACCTGATGTGGCAGGACCGTGGCCGGCGCGTGGAGCGGCCACGCATCACCAAAGGTGACGTGCACATCATCGGCGAGATTGTGGGCGCGAGCGGCTTCAGCACTGCACGCCATGCGCTCTTCTGCCGCTGGCGCCTCGTGTACGATGGCATCAAGAGCTGGACCGTTGTGCGCGGGCTGGAGGCCGGCTGCACACAGGTGCGGGTGCCTGTGGAGCGCATGGTGCACACAACCTGTTCCCACTTGGCACAGACGCTGCAGCAGCCAGTGAGACAGCAAAGGCGCGACGTGGGGGGGCGGTGGAGGATGTGACGACCATCATCAGTCCTGGCATGTGCGGCCTACATCGTTCTTGCCATGTGCTGTGTGCTGTTGTGTGCGGCGATGCTGCGCAGGTGTCCAGTGGGCGTGGTGCAGAGGACGGGTTCATCGCATGGGAGCACCCACTGGACATCCACATGACCACACAGAAGCTAGAGGTGATCATCATGCACGGAGCAGTGCGGTGTTCATGCCATGCCTGACAATCGCTGTGCTTTGTGGACAGCCACGTGACTCGCCGGTGACTCTGCGGATGCGAAGCTGGTTGCAGCTCAGCTGCATGTGTGACCACTATCAACACGCTGCTTAGATCTGCCTCACGCTCAGACTTGCACCGATGTCAAACCCTTCGTCACCCCCCGCGCTGACACGCAGGCGTGGCCGTCCATCCTGCTCATGGTGTTTGCACGCGATGACACAGCATGCAAGGATGTGTTTGTGTCGTATGCCCTGTGCCCACTGCCCAATGTGCCGGGCGCGCACCACGTGGACACACCCACCTGGTACCCGGCTGAAGTCAACAAGGTCAACGTGCGCAACCTGTTTGGTGCGTGCAGCCGTGTGTAGGAGACACCAGCTTGGAACAGATGGGTTGGGCTGAATGTGGGTCAAACAGCTGGGGTTATGCCAGGGTAGACGGGCTCCTGGAACGGGCCATGCTGATAGGATGATGGACTGCTTCAACTCCCAGATTCTGGCCACTCTCGATGTTTGCCCTAACACCATGGCAGTGGCCTCACATGAGCGCTGCTGTCCCGCTGGATGCACAGTGATGCGCCTGCTGCCTTTGTTGTGCTCCTCAGCAGCGTGAGCTTGCCCGTTCGCACTGCATGCTGCAGCGTACTACTGCGGCATGGCCCCGCGCGTGGATGACGACCTGGACGACCTCTCCTTCCTCACCGACGTGCGCAAGCGCGAGGAGAGCGGGCCATACATCACCAGCATCGGCGCGGGCCGTGTGCACCTGCGGCTGCAGATGCTGTTCAGGGTGTGCTGACTGCGGCCCCCTTACTGCACTGCCTGTTGGGTAGGCCGCCTGGCCACTGCTAACGGGCCAGCGAGCATGCGGAACACCGGCATGCTGCTGTCTTGTCTTTTGATTCATGCTTGTTGCTGCAGCCCAAGGCAGGCCCACCTCAAGCCGCCATGAAAGCCTCCAATGGCATATTGATGCATGTGGCTCACCTGATTCACACATACACCCCCGTCACCCTGCGCAGAACCTGGACCACGTGACGCATCAGATGGGTGAGACGCTGTACAAGTCGCTGGAGAACTTCCAGGCATCAGTGGAGGCGAGCCGTAAGAAGGAGCTGCTGAAGATGGCGGCGATGCAGGACTATGTGGTGCGTACCACCAGCGTGCCCAGTGAACCTGTACTTGACATGGCGCACCAAGTGACGCTGCTTCATCTCCCATCCACGCCACCTGCCTTGTCGCCTGTCTAAGTCTGTTGGCATGTGCATCGGCACGCAACATGTGGGTGGCTTGAAATGTGGTCTGCTGCTCCACATGGGTGGGACAGGGCCATGGTGCTGGCGCATGAATCGCATCATTCTGGCCAATCAACATGCCCGACCAT
The DNA here is from genome assembly GCA_004335575.1 of Haematococcus sp. NG2. Taxonomy (NCBI): domain Eukaryota; kingdom Viridiplantae; phylum Chlorophyta; class Chlorophyceae; order Chlamydomonadales; family Haematococcaceae; genus Haematococcus; species Haematococcus sp. NG2. The sequence goes on along the minus strand of QAXD01000212.1, from coordinate 429,724 downwards.
GTATGACAGGACAACAAGCCGCCTGAGGAGTCTGCGGGCCTGAAGCAGATCCGGGAGGGCCGCACGGCGCGGTTTGAGCAGGCGCGGCAGGCGCTGGAAGCGCGGCGCTCGCGTGACTCGCAAACGTCCGGTGGTGGTGGGCCGGGAGGAGACTCGGGCGCAAGCCGGTGAGACGCAGCAGGCACAGGGCTACAGATCAGGCTGCAGCCCTGCAGCCGCTCCGGCTGAGCATCAGCCTGGCATGAACGTGCGGGTGTGGCCAGGCAGGCGCCAGGTCTGCACATTTCAGCTGTGGCGTTCGGCCCGCGAGGGTTGGAACTCATACAGCTGCCATGCATTTCGCCGTTCCAGGACTTGGGACTCACCACAGCAAGCGCAGCGAGGTTCCCTGCTGGTGAAGTATGCCGTGCACTGACGCGCCACACACCCACGTACTGCATACCGCAGGTCACGCTCCGCAGACCCCGTCCGCCGCTCCTCCGCGCCCCAAGGCCCTGCTGGCCGGCGTGACTCCAGCGGCATGCAGTCTGCACCCCGGGACCGCTACGACACCAGCGCCAAGCCGTCAGAAGAGGGGCGGTCACGAGGTGGGGAGCGTGAGCGGCGTGACATCGGCTTGTCGGGTGCGGCTGGCCGGGCAGCGTCAGGCCTGGGGGGTGCATCTGTGGGTGGGAGTGGGTCGGAGGGCGGGGATGATGCGGAGCGGCGGCGTCAGGAACGCTTGGCGCGAAGGCAGGAGCGAGATGCTGCGGACCGTGAGCGGTCGGACGCACTGCGCGCCAGCCGCTTGGGCAACCCACCCCTCAATGCAGCAGCGACGGGTACGGATGTGGGGGGTGCACCACCTGCACCCACGGCCGCTGCACCTTGATGCAGCTTGGGGCAGGATGGGCACGCATGAAGTCGAGATTGATGTAAGATTTTTGTTCACCCATGTGACCCAATGTCACCTGAGTCCTGCACCACGCCCACAGGGCTGGCACATTTGGTGTAACGTCAGACCCTGCTAGTGGGGCAGTTGTAGGCTCTGGGGCTCAGCTCTCGGGCTCAGCTCCCAGGCTTTATTTGGCAGCGCCCTTCATGTGCAGTGGCTCAGCCACTCAGGGCACTCAACAATCGATCAGAACCCCACACCAAACTTGCCTGAGGTCTTACCTCGGTTTCAATCACCCCGCATCATTGAAGCCCTCATACTAGCCAACAAGCAGCTTAGATGGCGTCAACAATCTGAGCCCAGTACCAATAACACACTGCCAGTTTTCTATCGTTTCAATCACGATGCTGAATTGAGTGCTTGCAGCGGGCCAGGTTCAAGGGGGCAAGGGCTGAGCAGCTGAGGTATGTTCTTGCACATTCTGCTTTCTGGCACATTTCTTCTCTGCAGAAGGCCTGGCACGCACACCATGATGATGTGACCAGGGCGTGTGCTGTGCAGCAGCAGAAAGCGTGCGCCTTACATGCTGCCCCCATGCATAATACAGTTGGCTGCAGGTGAAGACATGGGGTCAGCAGTGCCAGCTGGCGAGCCTGCATGGGAGGTTCAGGTTTTGCCTCAAGACAGCACCCCCTTGGCTGTGGCACTTGCCATTGAGTCTGCAGTGACACGAGCTATGCAGAACCAGGTGCCTGTGATGCTGGACCTGGCAGGTGGCACTGTGCAGTGCTCCTCCCCTGATGTGTGCTTGGCAGTGGCTGCAGCACTGGCACATGGACCTCATGGGCAGCCTGCCCACTGCTTGGGCCTCAGGGGCGGGCGCATTGAGGCCGCAGGGCTGCCCATCACTTTCAACGTGGGTGCTCAGCTGTGGCTGATGGATATGGAGGTCCACTGCAGCCCGCACATCCACCCATACACAGCTGCAGGCCCCCCCATGGACTTCCTGTTCGCCATCAACCCCCCTGCTGCATGCAGCAATGTCTCTGATGCACCGCCGCAGCTCCACATCAAGGGCTGCACCTTCCGCGCCACCACGCAAGCAGCAGAGCCAGCAGCACGCACCATGCTGCCGCTGTCCCTTGTGTCTGCTAGGGGGGCAGGGGTCATCGTCACCATGTGCCGGTGTGAGATGGCCGGGTTCGGCCCAGTGGTGTGTGCAGACAGCGGTGCTGACATGAGCTTGGCCGAGTGCAAGGTGCACCTAGCTGGCCACACCAAGTACCCTTTGACCCAATGCTGTGTCCAGGTGCGCCTCAGTTTGCCTTCACACCATCGCGCTCATTCCCTGATAAATTCAAGGGTTGTGCTGTGCAAGCACATTACAGGACACCGTCCTGTCGCACACACAACGTCTGTGATGTGCTCAAACCAGCGACATGACATGCACACTGCAGGCCATTGGGAGAGAAACCCGCATCAAGATCCATGATTCCAGCATCAAGCTGGAGTACGTCTTCACGCGCGGCATGGCAGCAGTGTGCGACTGTGCAGATGGTGCCTGCATGCAGCTGGTACGGTGCAACATGGACGTGGTTCCTGGGCCTGGCTGGCAGCAGCCACCACCCTGGGGCCCAGGACCACACTCTCGCCCCATGTTCCTCACAGCCATTGCTGCAGGCGACCTGGTGATGCCCGGCCAGCAGCCAGCCATCTCGGCTGTGTCCCTCACTGACTGCAACATCAACATCAGCGGCTCGGATGTGCCCAAAGCAACAGGCAGCTTCCCAACCATAAGGGTCGCTGAAACGGGGCAGCTGACAGCATTACGCACGTCATTTAGTGGGCATGGCATGATGATCACCAGCCATGAGCCATTGCAGCTCACGGAGTGCAGCGTGACAGGCACACAGGAGTCATGGAATGCCCTCACCCTGGAGCGCAGCTGCGGCACATTGGAGCGCTGCAGCATCACTGGTGCTGGTAACGCAGTGCAGGTAACCCCCACCTGACACCTTGCAGTAACACCCAGCGTTGATGCTCCTGCTGTTTGGGAGCTACGTGCCATGCATCGTCATGCACACCCCTGTGCACGATTACTGCTGCAACAGCTGCCTGCGCCATGTTGGCCATTATGAGAGTGCGTCAAGCGTCAAGCATTGTGGGATGCGTCAAGCATTGTGGGATGATCATGCGGTGGCCCCTGCTGAGCTGTGTACAACACCATTCTGCATGCAATTGCAGGTGCAAGCCGTGCTTCCAACTAGTCCAGCTTCTTTTCAAGGCGAGCGTGTTGATCTCCGGCGGGTGCTGGAAATGCGCGGCTGCACAATCAGCGCGCGCAGACAGGCCTTGCAGTGCACGGACTCGCTGGCTGACATTCATATATCTGACACAGCCATCAAGGTGCTGATGCGGCTCAGAGTTATGCTGTACACACTGTACCTGCTGGCAGCTGTACCTGTGGTTTGTAGCGTGATACTGTTTGGTCTGCCCTTGAAACCAGGTGTGAGGTGTCTGTGTGGTTACTTGCCGCATGCCAGCTTGACACGCGCTTCATGCTGTTCTGCACAGGGCTGAGCATCATGAAAACATAGCGCACTGCCGCACCTGTACAGGCATGCTCCACTGGTGTGTCTGCCAACAAAGGGCAGCTCTACATCACGCGGTCAGTGGTGGTGGTGGATGCTGCAGACAAGAGGGATGTCGCTGCGGGGCTCGTTGCGTGCGGCGCAGCTGTCAAGTGCCAGCTTGATGATGTGCTGGTGCTGCTGGCCACGCCAGATCCCGCACTCGGCCTGCTGGTATGTGCGGGAGCAGCGCTTACGGCCCACAAGTTCACTGTGATGCCAGCTGTGGCAGGTGCAGTGGGGGTGGGGCTGGCGGCTGAGGAGGAGCAGGCAGCAGGCATGGGCTATGGAGCCACTGTGGATCTGGTGGGTGTAGGGGCCTCAACTGGTTTGCCTGCTTTGCCATGCCGTAGCACAAGCAGAACAACTTGCCTGGTGAGGTCAGCTTGAACGGATCTGACACACGTGTGTGCCAGCTCATCTCACGTCGTGTGCGCGCTACTGCACTGCACATTGTGCATGTTCAAAGGCAGCAAGCATGTTCAGCGGAATGCGCACTGCACTGGCGCTGCCCACCTCTGGTGCGCAAGTCACCCTGCGCAACTGTGCACTGCCCGGGACATGTGGGCTGCTGCTGGGCATGCCACCTGGTGAGGCTGGCCATGCACAATCTAAGGTGCTCCTGGAGGGCTGCTTCCTGGGGAGCCGGCGGTATATGTTTGTCACTGGGTCTGGAGCAGCTGCCAGGGAGGTGGTGGGTGACGTCCAGGATGAGCATGGTTGGGGGCGTGTGCGGGAGCACATTCACGTGACCGAGACAGGGAGCGTAGGCAGCCCAGAAGCAGCACTGGGGGAGCAGTGCTCAGTGGCGGGACAGCTGGCAGCAGCAGCACTGGCACAAGTCAAAGTTGGGAATTCACCTGGTGCTGTCAAGAATGTTGTTGATGCCCTGCTGGCACAGCTGTTAGTTGTTGGCTGGCTTCAACAAGCAGGCAGCAGAAGGGGCCCAACAACAACGACAACAACAGCTGCAGCAGCTAGCTCTGGCACGGCTGAAACATCAGCATCACACACGCCTCATGCACTGACAAGCCGGTAGGGCGGCGTAAGGCAGGGCATGAGACATCCGTGGGTGCACAGGGAGCTGGGACGGGTCAGGTGCCAAAGGGTGTGGCGCGCTGTGTTGTGTGTGGAGCGACTCCGTTGAGGCTGAGCCGCTGCAGCAGTTGCAGGTGTGGAGAGGCACGCTATTGCAGCCCAACATGACCGGCGAGGCACTGGCAGGGCAGCGTGCAACCACATGCAGCAGCAAGGCAAGGCGGCACACGTGCAAGGGTCGCAGGAGGTATAGGTGTTGTCAAGGCAGGTGATGGTGGGCGGCCGTTCATACCAGGGCTATGTATGTTTTGGGGGTTTAGCCTGTGCCGCTGCAGCAGCTGACAAAACAAGCGAAGGGCAGCTGCTTACGAGTGGTGTGACAAAGCAGGTGCCCGGTCCACAGTTGCAATTGTAATAGACCCAGGTCGTAATGTTAGCACTCAAACCAGCCCTGGCTGACTGGCAGCGCAGCCCCACACAGATGAAGGGGAGGCGAGCGGGCCAGGCTCATTGACACAGACACACTCCGCACGGTCTTGAGTCCGTACTGTTCTCAATTCGCCCTCTTCTTTTGCTAAAATCCAGGCAAAATGGGCGGCGAGACCGTGAGGCTGTACGTGAAGGGCCAGATCCTGGGGTTCAAGCGCTCCAAGGCGAACCAGGTAGGACTGTCATAAATATCATCAACGTATTAATGGGGCCCCGTGTTTCGTTTGTGGGCTGGAGCCGACTTGCGAACATGCATGTGCCGCACTTTGTCTGCAGGCCAACCACACCTCTCTGATCAAGATCGACGGCGTGGTGTCCAAGAAGGAGACTGACTTCTACATGGGCAAGAAGATCGCGTACATCTACAAGGCCAAGACCCTGAAGCAGGGTACCTACTTCCGCTGCATTTGGGGCAAGGTTATGCGGCCACACGGCAACGTTGGCGTTGTCAAGGCCAAGTTCCGCAAGAACCTGCCTCCCATCAGCCTGGGCGGCTCTGTGCGTGTCATGCTGTACCCCAGCCGGGTTTAGAGGGTGTGTCATGACTTGCTAGGGGCACATGGAGCGCAAACAACTTTCGGTGGGCCTGTAATGTAGACTTCTGACCAAATGTTCCACGCCCCACTCTCACATGCAGGCCTCGCGGGCGCCCCTCTGTAAGACAGGAGGCAGCTCTAACAGCAAAAGGGGGGCGTCTGCGGGGCCCGAAGCTGGCAGCTTGCAATTGTCCAGCCACCAGCCGCATGCAGCGTCAATTGTGAAGAAGTGATGAGAGGGCTGTAGGCATCGTCAAGTGCACGTCGGGCTTTGGTGAGCAGCACGGAGTGGTTCGCGTCGTTCAGTGGCATGGGCAACGCTCCATGCAGCATGCATGGGGCGCAGGGAGCATGAGCACCCAGTCAGTCGTCACGCCACGCGATCGACAGGATCGTGCATTTCGATATTTTAGGTTGAGGATGCAGCGTGTAGGGCTGCTGGTGGAGCACAGCGGTCGTGCAGCTGCATGCAAGCTTGCTTGCAGCAAGATGCAAGAGCCGGAGTCTTGTGACTTCAGGGGCAGCAACTCAGCTCGAGTGGGTGCCCGTCGCGCTTCAGTGGCGCATAGTGGCATGCAGTCATGCCAGCTGCTGCATGCGTGGTACCCACGTATGAGACTGCAGAGCTGCAATTGGCATCCCTGGCACACAGGTGAAGCTTGTTCATGTGTATGAGGGGCACGGACGCAGAGAGGGCCTGAATGCCGGGAGCAAGAGACATTTCTTGCTGTGCCAGGATGGCGCATTAACATGGAGTGCCGTCATGTGAGGGTAATGGCAGCAGGCAGCCACAGTGCACACAGCTGCAGAGCTGGAGCATGGTGCCTCCGTGTTTGCCACCATGGATGGTCCTGTCAGCATTTGATTCTGCCATCACTTACATTCGTGCTAGCGCATGTGTTTAGAAGGCGTTACCGTGTGCATGGAGCTGGAGCAGCTGTGCAGGACACAGTCCACCGTGCTCTAAACCTAGCCCGCATCTGGCAAGACCTGTACAGCATGGTTTTACGCTGGGTGATGGATGGCGGGTGCGTGCTGGCAGTGAAAGCACCAGCATTAATTGTTCTCAGGCAAGCGACAGCAAATTGACTGTCACCATTACTGCAACGCTCTGTCTGGCAAACACAATGCATTGTTGTTGCCTTCTCGTCTGTGATAACACAGACCATTACAGCGGCATGTCACATTCCTGACAGCGCCTGTTGATAATGTTGTTGTTGTTGTTGTGGCCCTGTAAGCCAGTCAAGGGCTCATTGGTGGCATATCATTCACAGTTCTCACATCATCCTCGATGTTTCATTTCAAGAGCGCAGACCTCCTGCATCTATCACTGCACCTATCAACGCCTCTTCAATGCCCCGGTAGCTGTTACCCATGACCCAGCTCCCTGCATTTTGCTCCCAAGCAGACCTCTCAACCAGGCATTTCAAACCTCTAACCATGCACAACCCTGCGCTGTACTGGGCCTGAGCCCCTAGGTCTTTCCAGGCTTGATGGTGGCAGCTCTGCGGCCTTCGTACCTGCAGGGTGAGCGTTAAGGCTCATGTTGATAACCGCCTCAGCGCCTGTTGATAACCCTGCGGCAACCTGCCGCTGGGACACAGTACTACGAAGTCTACGATGCATTGAGCGACAGGGCGGCACTGTGGGAAACTCAGGGCACAGCAGAAGTAATAACACGGCATTTCGCAGATGTTTCTGCATGCCGGAGCCTGACAGCCATTAGCCAAACACCTTGATGCCCAGAAAACTAGCCTTGATTACTGGGAGCCGCCCCACTACAGGACCTAGCACCCTGTTAGAAGCACGCACTGCAGAGGGCAACAGCTAACTGACGCACCACCCGTGGCCAACAGCAACATGCTGATGCCACAGGGCACGCGGTGCAGCTGTGCAATTGGGATGCAGGCGGCCGGATCGTCACGCGAGCAGGACTCTACATATGCCATTTGGCCAGGTGGGAAGGACGGGGGCGGGGGTCGGGCTATGGCAGCCTCCACAACGGTACGGGCAGAGCAAACTCGATGTCATCGCATGTCTGCTGCTTCATTGACAAGCAGCACAGTAAATATAACCAACCACCAACCCTGGCAGCAGCATTGCTGGTCATGATGCCTGTACTCGGCACTGAATTTGGAGCAAGGGTGTGCATGCTTCGACGGAGAATGTGGTGGGATCCTACCATATCTTGTCATGAAGCGCTGTTTAGCGCAAATGCACTGCTCTGTACACCGCATTCTCCCACCCCCGCGATAATATCCCAGTAGGGTTTGATGCGCATCGACAGCAACAAACTGAAACTACTGACACTACCATAAGACATCGCGGGAGCGCCTGTTAGCGGTCTCTAACAGGATGGCCTGCCCACGTGCGTGCCAACCAGAAGCCAGGGAGGCGACTGCTCAAACTCGGATACAACCATGAGTAAATTATCATCACGTATGTTCACAAACAAAGACGACCCGATCAAACTGCTGCTGCCTTGCTGCTCTCTCATTTTAGAGTAGTGCAATTCACAGAGCCTTTAACGCTTTAACGCGCTCTCCCTATATCTGGCTGGCGCGTTCCAGGGGTGTTGGCCGTGAGGGTGACAGCAGGCAGCAGACAGGAGGGCAAGGTTAGCAGGGTGTACCGGCAGCAATAATGAATTGCCGAATGGGCAGGCCGTCAGCGCGGGTAATGAATGCCCGCGTAATCACGACTGCCAATAGGGCCAATTGAGCCCGCATGGGCCGCGGAGCGTGAAGCTGGAATGGAGACAACGAGTGCCTATACATATACAGGTGGTGCATATATACAGCAATCCCCATGTTCATGCAGTTATCATCCCTGCAGGGCCTGCCGCAACAGATGTCGTTCCCATCTACATACACATGATGCAGGCAACAGCTGCACACATCAGCAGCCAGCAGCGGGAAGGCAGCCAAGCCATGGCGCGAATGCAGCACAGGTGCCATGTCAGGAGGGCAGGTCTGTGGTCGCAGCATCAGCATGGGCGCAGGTTTATTATCCATGCGCCTGCATCTGTGTTGCTCACATTGGTACGTGACCACAGGTTTTTATGTGCGACGCTTGACCGCTGGCACATTCAGTTGCCACGCAGTATGCACAGTGTGCACCAACTGCGCGACTGTGCGCACTGCATGAGCACAGTGCTGCCATTTATCTGCACTTGTGGTGCTCACACGTTGTGGTGACCTGTCATTGCGTTGCACACTCAAGGCCGGACGCATGCAGACCTTTGGTGCATGTTGAAGGCATCACTGTCACACACGCTTTCAGACAGCAATCTTGGTGATTGAATGCACTCGACGATGTACGAGTGCCTTGAGCAGTAGAGAGGGTTGAGGGTGTTACACTGCAGTGCTCCTTGGACCTTCACAGCTTTGGCCATCACGACGTTGCATCGCAAACTACTTGTGGCCCAGCTGTGCACGGCATGAAACTCGAGCCCCTTTGCACCGCGCGCACGTGCTTGGCAGCTGGCTGCTTGGATGTGCATTTTGGGAGCTGTTGCTTGCATGTGCATGCATGATAGGGATGGCAGCTGCTTGCTACCCAAGCTCAGAGCTGCTGGCTCCTTCAATCGTGCTGGCCGCTCAACACTCATCAATTTCTAGTCCAGGTTGTGAATGCATCAGAACTCCGCATCTCAGGGCCTGCAGCACAGCTGTCAACCCCATGTGAGCACATTACTGCGCATCACGTAGGGGCATTGGCTTATCCTCGGCTGCACGAGCAGTGCTGTGCAGAACTGCAGATTTGACCCTATAGGGCTACTGTGCACCTGCTGGCGCTGACGTGGTGGCAATGGCAGCTTGCATGACGACAGCCGTGTAGCTGCAGGCCCTGAAGCGACTGTAAGTTTACTTGCATCTTCAGAGCTGCTGGTTGGCTTGTCTTGGCTGGTGGGTGGGGCCTTCTAGGTTCAGGCTTGACCTGGCTGCCGACAGCAAGTCGCAGTGCTGCCAGTGTGCGGCGCAATCATCATCTGATTTCGCATCGCAACTTGCTTTGAGCTGCAATGCAAGTCAATGTCGACGTGGCATAACGGCGTGTTTCCACTAGGGTTGGGTTCGGGGTTCAGCGGTGTGAACCCCCTGGGGTTCAGCGAACTCCATTTCCACTTGGGCGGTTACAACTGGGTTCAAGCCTGGGTTCGTCGGTCAAACTGGGTTCGCCGAACACCCCCTCCGACCAGGCTGGTTCGCAGCACCCCTGCGGGGTTCCTCGCGGAGCGTTGACCGACAAAGCAAGCCACAGCGCACCGTTAGGATGCTATGAACAACTTGCATAAAGCAACAGCAACACGGCAAACTCAGGTCAAGCCAGTCAACAGCACCAGGGTGCATGGGTGCATGGAAGGCGTCACCAACGCTTGCATGGGGTCAGCGTGCACTCCCAAGAGCAGCTGCAAGCTAGAACCAGCTCTGCATGATTGCAGCAGGTTGCAGCAGCTACACTTGCGCATCTGTTATGTATGTAGAGATTGTAGACTATTTACCCTTCCCTGACATGATCCCTACTATGCCAGAACCAGTTCGCCCTCAAGCAGTGCCCGGCCATCATCTATGTAGGAGAGGTGATCATACCCAGGTCTTCATTAGTCTGATCCCTGATGACTGCTACGCTTACAAAGCTTTGTGAGGAGTGCTGCATGCTGCTAAGTCCTGAGATACAGCTTGATGCAGCCCCCGAAGGGCACAAGTACATGCCTGCTTCAAGCTAGCTACCGGCAACACGCCTATACATGCTGAACTGCATGCCTGAGCTAGGCCATTTCTGTCAGCACTGTGGGAGGGGGGCAGCAATGTTATGCAGTAGCACCATGCAAGCAAACACACATGTCCCAACCTGTCGGCATGGTCTTACAAGCGCTTGTCGAGACTAGCTGAGAACGTCCATGTTCAGCGCCGCTAATCAACTCTGCGAGTCTGCGTTGACCGCAGCGTGCAGCGGGAATGTGGAACCTTGCAGTGTACATCGGGGGTTCAGGGGGTATACGACCCCCATAGGAACCCCTCACACGAACCCGAACCCAAGTGGAAACACGCCGTAACACCGCCATGCGCGCGCTTTGCGAGGCACTGGGTGTAAACCCGCGTGTAAATCTGCGCACGTGCCCCACCATCACTCTTATGCACGCCCCTCTTCTCTTCCAGGGGTTTAACAACCCTTGGATTGATTGGGCTAAGTTAAACACGGAGCATCACGCAGAAAGCACCGCTCGTCTCTCTTCAACAACCCTGCTGCTTGGGCACACACTGCCTGCACAGGCGGCCCCGCCTCAACTATGGCGAAGGCCGGTGGGTGCATGATTGCCAGGTTGCCAGGTTCATATTGTCAGGGTGGGAACCTTGAGCCACCAGAGCATCTAGCGGTTGCACAGCCTCTCTACCCATCTGCAGTGGTCCTGTATTCCAGCCACTAGCCATCCTGAGCGTAGTGGCCCCAAATCCATGTGGGCCCTCAACTTCACAAAGGCCATGTTCCACAGCTTAGCCACGCGCCCGCGCAACCTTCTCGCATCCCATTCGCTGATTGATGCCTGCACTCATGCGCCGATCGCGCCGCTCTGCTTGTTTGTGATACTGCAGAAGAGGTCAAGGTAGAGGTGCAGGAGGCGGATGAGGTCGATTTCGCGAAGATCGGGCTTGAGGAGACTTTCAAGATTCTGAAGGTAGGCGTGTTACACACGATGCATGGTGTGCAAGGCATGCCTGCCACTTTTGCGCATGCAGATGACAGTACAGGCTCAGCTCATGGACTCGGCCGAGTAATGGGCAATCTGCACTGCAGGTGCAGATGCAAGTCAAATGCTGTTGCCTGCCTGTGCTGGGCTTCTCATGCTGTATGAATGGCTGCTGGTGCAGGCTAGCACACATGGCCTTAGCTCGACGGAGGCTGCAAACCGCCTGAAGGAGTATGGCCCCAACAAGCTGCCAGAGAGCACGCGCAATCCCTTCCTGGTGTTCCTGGGCTACATGTGGAACCCTCTGTACGTCATGCTTATGTCTACCTGTGCGGCGGCTGTCTTGTGTCATTTGTCTGACAATTATCATCATGCCCGTAGTCAGCAGCTGCTTGCATGTTCCATGCATGCAGGGCATGGGCCATGGAGATTGCTGCTATTATCTCCATCTGCCTCCTGGACTACGCTGATTTTGCGCTGATTGTGGCACTGCTGCTTGTCAACTCGGTCATCTCATATGTTGAGGAGGCGAATGCAGACAAGGCAATCAAGGTGCGCATACAAGAAGCTGGCCTGCCATATGCAAGCATGCTCTGTCATGATTGTCATACAGCTGCGTCACGTATGCGCTTGTTTGATTGTGCCATGCAGGCGCTCACGGCAGCTCTTGCCCCTAAGGCGAAGGTCTTGCGTGACAATGAAGTCAAGACGATCGACGCAATCGAGCTAGTGCCTGGTGATGTGATCATCATCAAGTTTGGTGACATTGGTGAGGCACTGACTGCGCCTCCAGCACATGGACGTGTGTGCGTTTAATCAGTGCAACTGTGTGCACACAGGCTGCGCATGCCAAGAGCTGCCCATGCAAAACGTGCGCATGTGGATCTTGTGCTTGTGCGCAGTGCCTGCTGATATCAAGATCCTGCCGGAGGAGGGCGGTGGCGGTGGTGAGGAGATCCCCATGCAGATTGACCAGGCCGCACTGACTGGAGAGTCCATCCCTGCCAAGAAGTTCACGAATGACGTTGCCTTCTCCGGCTCCACCGTCAAGCAGGGCGAGCGCCACTGTGTGGTGTATGCAACTGGTGTCAACACCTTCTTCGGCCGTGCGGCTGCGCTCATCTCTGGCACAAACAACGTCGCCAACCTACAGATTGTCATGACCAAGATTGGTGCCTGCTGCCTGGTCACCATCCTGATCTGGGTGCTCATCGAGCTGGCTGTCCAGTTTGGCCACTACAGCCATAGCTGCACCAAGGGCGAGGGTGAGCTTGGCAGGAGATGTGATGATTTGGCTGTGCTGCAGCACGTGGCTCAGTGGCTTGACATCGCGGCTTGACGTTTCCGGCTTGCATATGGATGATGGGTTGCCAGCAGTCACATGCTGCTGGTACGTGCAACTTCGCATCCTCCTGACTCGCATGGTTGCGGCTGCCATGCCATGTGACTGTGCAGAGGGCTGCCCCACGTTGACCAACATGCTGGTCATCATTGTGGGTGGCATCCCCATCGCCATGCCCACCGTCCTGTCCGTGACACTGGCTCTTGGCGCGTACAAGCTGGCCAAGGAGGGCGCCATTGTGGCGCGCATGAGCGCTGTGGAGGAGATGGCTGGCATGGATGTGCTGTGCTCTGACAAGACCGGCACCCTGACGCTGAACAAGCTGTCGGTTGATGTCAAGTCCGTCACGCCCTACTCCGGCCACCCTGTGGAGGAGTGCATGCGCCTGGGTGCGCTGTCCGCCAACATTGTGACTGAGGAGCCCATCGACATGGTGCTGTACGAGTCGTACCCCGAGGCGGTGAGCACAAGGTTATGGCGGCTTAGAATGGTCGTCTCGCAGCTGGTCACAGGCCAACTATACTGCCTGCCTGAGTTGCTGCGGTGGTATAGCACGGAGTGCTGGGTGCATCCTGGTAGTATGGTACTTGACCGACTGTTGCAGCCACAACTGCCCTGCCCTACCTGCCGATCAACCATATGCAGAAATCGCTCAAGGAGCGCTACAAGACCACCAAGTTTGTGCCCTTCAACCCCGTGGACAAGTTCACGTGCGCGACTGTCCTGGACAACCAGACCGGCAAGTCCTTCCGTGTGCTCAAGGGCTCACCTCAGGTGGTGCTGGGCAAGGCGCACAACAAGGATGAGATCGGCGCAGCTGTCAATGCCAAGATGGTGGAGTATGCCAACCGTGGCTTCCGCTCCCTCGGCATTGCGTACGCTGATGTGCGTGGCGCCTCGGCTCGTCAGTGTTAGAATGCTGTTCATGGTCCAGGGTAGGGACTTGCTGGCACGGGTAGTCGGATTCTGCAGTCTGTACTCATTCGCCAAGTTGTAAGTGAGTCAGGGTGGGAGGTGGTACATTTGGGGCAGTTCGTGTAGTCTGGCTCGTGCTGTGACAGTCTTAAATTGTTGTTTACACTGCGATGTATTGCTGCCTTGCCACAGGGCGACGGCCTGGACGGCAACACCAAGTGGGACATGGTGTGCCTGCTGCCCCTGTTCGACCCTCCCCGCCACGACACTAAGGCCACCATTGACAGCTGCAGGAACCAGGGCATTGAGGTGAAGATGATCACGGGCGATCACCTGCTGATTGGTAAGGAGACGGCCAAGATGCTGGGCATGGGCACCGAGATGTACCCCTCTGAGGTGCTTATCAAGGCCAAGAACGGCGACAAGGCGTCCCTGCAGAACTACAGCAGCTTGGCGGAGATGTGCGAGAAGTGCAACGGCTTTGCTGAGGTGTTCCCTGAGCACAAGTGAGTGTGTGCTGGGCAAGGGATATGCTCCGAGTTGGGCTGGTACGTTGTGATTTGGATGTTCAGGCTTGTGTGAGCGAATAAGTACAAGCCAACTCGCAGCTATGGGCAACCGGCTGTGGGGCTTTGTGCTCAAGTAGGCTGAGGCCAGCAGGTACAATCCAAGGGCTGAAGTTGGCTTGATTCCCCATGGCGCCACAGGTTCGAGATTGTGAAGATCCTTCAGGAGGCTGATCACGTCGTGGGCATGACTGGTGACGGTGTGAATGACGCGCCCGCCTTGAAGAAGGCTGATGTGGGCATTGCTGTGGCCGGTGCCACTGATGCCGCCCGTGGTGCTGCCGACATTGTGCTCACTGAGGCTGGTCTGTCCGCCATCGTGACTGCCGTGGTGGGCGCGCGCAAGATCTTCCAGCGCATGACCACCTACGCCAAGTACACCGTGGCCATGACTTTCCGTATCTGCTTCACCTTCGGCCTGCTGAGTGAGTTGTTCCACAACTGGTTCAGGGATCGTGTAGTCTGTGTACACCAAGTGGGTGCGGTGCACAACTGGATGCGGCAGGTCTTGGTAGGCGCGCAGGTGATGGCGCTGGGCATCGTGTGGGCCTGCCTTGATTGCCTCTGCCTTTGTCCAATACCATGGCTGATGCAGCTGCCTGGCTCAACTGCTGCCCATTGCAGCTGTCATCTACGACTGGTACTTCCCCACAATTCTGATCGTGATCATGGCGGTGTTCAACGACGGCGCTATGATTGCCCTGTCCAAGGACCGCGTGGTGGCCTCCCAGCTGCCCAACTCCTGGAACCTGCGCAACATCTTCATCATGGGCATTGTGTACGGCCTGTACCTCACCCTGTCCACGTGGGCGCTGTACCAGACCGCGGTCAAGACCAACTTCTTTGAGGACCGCTGCAGCCTGTTCTCCCTCAACGACCGCAACGTGGAGCTGGAGGCATGGTGCATGGACAAGATCAACGTTGAGGCTGCGGACGTGAGTGCTGGTTGGTGTGTGTTGAACTATTTGTAGGGGTGTGCGATGAAGAGTGACATCTTCAACTTGAAAGTCGGAGCAGTGCAGTGCTTGTTGGGTCAAGACACAGCTGTGGGGGGTTATGTTGAAAGTTACCAACATGCTGTTGACATGTGTGGTATGCGCACTGCTGCTCGTCTGCCTGTAGCTGGCGCCCATGTACGGCTCCGTCTCAAACAACGCCTTCACCCCAGCCCCCCAGTCCGTCGATGCCTTCAAGGCCATGTTTAACTCGAACCCTGCCGGCATGTCCATCTGCAACATCGAGAACTACGCTTCCCAGAAGCTGGAGGAGTGCACTGATGATGCTGGCAGCCTGCCCACCCTGCTGCGCCAGTGCATGACGGAGCAGAAGTACATCCGTGGTGCTATGACCCGCTCCTTGCTGTACACCCAGGTAGGTATCAAGGCTTGGAGTCCTGGCGAGTGGGCCATGGAGGATAGCTGCATGGCGGCATGTTGAGCACTTGCCCAGCTGCCCAGCCCTTCCAGCAGCCTCATGGGGTTGCGCGTGCTTGCTCATGCTAACATCTCCTGCTTGTGTGCCTGTCCCCATGTGTCCCCGCAGGTGTCCATCTCTGGCCAGGCCCTGGTGTTTGTGGTGCGCACCCAGAAGTGGTCGCTGATTGCTCCTGCCGGCTTGGCAACATACATGGCCTTTGTCCTGGCCCAGGTTGGCTCCACACTGATCGGCATCTTTGGCTTCGGCGGCTACGTCAAACCGCGCCACCAGCTGGAGGACTGCATGTTCTGTGGCCTGTCCACTGGCGGCAAGACACCCTTCTTCAACTCTGGTGTTGTGCCCCTGGGTCTCACTGAGTCTGACTACACCGCCTCTGTCATTGGCTGCACGTGAGTGGCGCGGTCACCAACGCGATCCTTGATGTGCTGTTGCTTCTGTGTTCCTCAGACAGCTCGTTGCACGCTTCTGTTGAGTTGACGCAGTGCTGCATGACCTGAGCTTGTGCGTCTCGCCCCAAACCGCCACCCTCCCCACCACAACACCATTGCCTGCTCCCAGCGCCGCCCCTCAAAACGCTTGTAATGATTGTGTCCGCCCCTTCCTCCTGGTTGCAGTGGTTACGTCATCGTGGCCTGGATCTGGTCTGCCATCTGGTACGTGCTGCTGGACCCCATCAAGTGGGCGCTGTGCTGGCTGCTGAATGAGGATGGATTCCGCGACAAGAAGGCGTGGCAGAAGGAGACCAAGCGCACACTGGAGCGCAGCAGCAAGGAGCAGATGGGAGAGATGTACACTGGTCCTGGCGGCATGGCAGCTGCCAGCTACCAGAACCCCCTGGGCCGTGCATCCATGTCCAAGCCCGTGGCTGCAGTGCTGGACCGCAAGTCGGCTGCTATTGTGGCCATCAACCGCACGTCCATGGTGGGTGCACCAACTGACTGTTGAGCTGATAGCCATGCTGGGCGGCCAGTTAACCCTTCACCTCCTGGGCTGCTAGGGTTTGACAGGCAGGGGGTGATGTTAGGAGCCAGCTGCTGACATGCGTTTTGTGTCATCATAAGAGCCTGACGGTCAGTGCAATATGTACACACTGTCCTTCATGCTGCCCCTTGATGCAGACCGTCTCCAACGACCCGCACCGCGCCTTGAACATCGCGCGCAAGTCGCAAGTGAAGCAGGACATGCAGCGCAAGAGCCACGAGCGCGTCAGCAGTGAGCTGCACGGCGCTGGCAGTGGCACTGGCAGCCCCACACATGCTGCCAAGCACTGAATTGCAGACTGAAACCAGGTTGCTGTGTTTCGGCAGTGGCACTGGCAGCCCAAAGTAGGCAGCTGTTGCGCTGAGCACGCATATTGCACATTGCTGCTACGTCATTGCTTGCCAGAGCCACACGCAATGTGCTGGCCTCAAGCACTGATTAGGGGTTTGAGAACCTAAATAGTGACATATGAGCATGCTTGTGCTGCTCATGTCGATAGTGTGCATGGCTCTGGGGCGGAGGCATGCGCGTCACATCATAATTGCCAGCATGATTCCCGCACGTAGCTGCGATAGGCTTTCACAGAAGGGAAACATGGGTGGGGCGGAGCGCGCATGCCTTTAGCTAACAGGTGCAGGTGTGTGTGTGTGTGTGTTGCCTGGCTGCTGTTTGCTTGCTGCAACACGGAAATCATGAGAGCGTTGCAACCCAAATGTAGGTCTTGTGTCGCCTTGGCACACCGTCTTTGTTTGTGTATGCCACTCGGACTTTGAGCACTTGTGGTATGCGTGACCGTGTGCAAGCAGGGCTTCCAAGTTTTGTTACCAGACCCTAACCCATGTACAGATGCTTAGGCCCGTGTGGGCAGGCAAGGAACACATTTTGGGTTATGAATGCCCTCTCAGCGCGACACTGTAACAAAGCACATTTGCTGTACACTGTGAACAGCTGCTGGCGCCTCCGTTGGCACACAGCTCCTTCAGGCCTGACGCATGGGGTTGAGCTTGGCCTGAACCCTAGGGCTTTTGACACAGCCCTGTAGCGTGCCGTGTTAGGACCAGCAGTTCAGGATTCGGTTTTCATTCACTTCCAGCCTCTTCAGCGTGGCCGACGTAAGCTGGCGTAAGTTGAACTCGACCTTGAACCACAAGCAATGGCGACTAGGTAAGATAATGGATCCCTACCTATTCTGCGCCTTAGTGTACTCGGCGGCCGCACGCTGCGTCCAACCCCTACACGTATCCCTCCCAGACCATGTAGCTTTGATTACGCTCGCACAGGTGTCAATTTGAAAATAGCAACGACGTGGGCGTCTTCTGCAAGCTGACGAACGCCTACTGCATCGTCGCACTGGGCGGCGCTGAGAATTTCTACAGCGTGTTTGAGGCTGAGCTTGCAGACCACATTCCAGTTATCAAGTCCTCCGTGGCTGGCACACGGCTGGTGGGGCGAGTGACGGTGGGCAATAAGAACGGCCTCCTTCTGCCCAGCACCTGCTCAGATCAGGAGCTTCAGCACATCAGGAACAGCCTGCCAGACGAGGTGGTGGTGCAGCGGATCGATGAGCGCCTCTCAGCCCTAGGGAACTGCATCGCGTGTAACGACTACGTTGCGCTCATCCACCCAGACGTCGACAGGTGACGAAACTCGCCAGATGGCATAATCTGCGTAATGCACGGCATGGAATGACATGGTGTGCTTCCATGCAATCGGCGTCCCAGTCAGCCTGCCGCATGCAGCATGCCCGCAGTTCAGTCGCCTGTACGATTGCACAGCCTGGGAAGCAACAGCAACAGCTGATGGGGCGTTGCTTGCGGCAGCGCAGACACGATGCAGCATGTAACTTGCCAGCCGTCCTGCTGTGCGCATGCTGCAGTTTCCACATCATCGCGCGGTTTGTCATGCCATACCTGATTCTGTACACCACAGGGAGACAGAGGAGATCGTGGCTGATGTGCTGGGTGTGGAGGTGTTCCGCCAGACAGTTGCCAACAACGTGCTAGTGGGCAGCTACTGCAGTATAAGCAACCAGGGCGGGCTGGTGCACCCAAAGACCAGCATTGAGGACCTTGATGAGTTGTCATCGCTACTGCAGATCCCACTGGTGGCTGGCACTGTTAACCGCGGCTCAGATGTGATTGCAGGTGCGCATGCCTGCGGGTTGGGTGGTGATACGCAGAGGTCACATGACATGGTGGTCGTGGGCAGAATGTGCACTTGAGGTCGTTCCACAGCCGCGCAGCTTAGAGTATGTCTCCTCGTAGCTGTCTCTGGCGCTGTGTTGCCACACTGCCATGCCGGTGCTGTGCTGTGCCTCCCAAGCAATTGGACACTCTGGAGCACATCACCCCTGCACGTACCCTGCCTGCAGCTGGGCTTGTGGTGAACGACTGGGCAGCGTTCTGTGGGCTGGACACGACGTCGACCGAGCTGTCCGTGATTGAGAGCGTGTTCAAGCTGCGGGATGCACACCCCACCAACATCGTGCAGGACATGCGCGCGTCGCTCATCGATGCAATGGCTTGAAAAGGCTTCTGCACCAGGCAGTCACTTCACAACTGTTCTTTTATTTGCGGCCCTGCAGTATCTTCCATAGATGTGCTACACAGATGCGATGGCAGAACTGCAGCATGGCTGTGGTAATAGAGCGCAGGAGCATCACACATGGGGGCGGCAGCATGATGGCGCGGGGGCCCGACGCATGGCTGCTTGCCGCTCTAGACAGCTGCCTGTGGGCTGGTTGGTGGCACCTGGCTCTTTGTTGGGCAGCACCCTTTGTGGAGGATATTGGTTGATCTGTCGTATGAGTGCAGTTGTAAGCGCTTTTATGCTTGGTTACACAGGGGCGTAGCACGAAGCCATGCATCTCAGACCTGCATGACGTGAACCCCTAAGCCCATGTCAGCTGTAGATCAAGTGGTGCAGGATGAAGGCACACATCGCTGCATCATCCTGTATGTTGTCAAAGCATGCATGGGCGCCTGGGCGCACCTGCAGCAGCACCTCTGGCATGGCCTGGACATCTCGCTGCATGCGCTCATTCAATGTGGCACCTGCACTTGCCAGCCGCCACCTCAACCTAGCCACCCACTTGGCCGGCTCCCAGAAGTCAACCACTGTGTCAGTCAGGCCTGTGCGCACAAGCACAGCTGGGAACAGCTTCACTGGCCGCAGCTGGGGTGGTGGGGGTGCTGGTACTGCTGCAGCTGCTGATGCTGCTGTGTGAGAAGGCTGCTGAGGTAGCGGCTGCAATGGCATTGCCTTAACAGCCGCCACCCAGGCAGCCAGCAAACTGGAAGCTGACGGTAGGTTCTCATAGGGTGCCCACACACGTACAGCCGCATATGCGGCGGGATCGTTTGCCACATCCCCCAGCTCGTGTTTGCTGTCATCTGCGATGGCCATGGTACTGAGAATGTCCAGTGACGGCACTGTGAGCACTGATGCTGCAAACAGCTGTGGTTGGGCATTCAGCGCAGCGCCGGCAACCCAACCACCAGCAGACCCAGCGACCAGGCACATGCGGCGAGGATGCACGAGGCCACACACCACAAGGTGCTGTGCACACGCCAGCAGGTCATCCGTCCCCTTAAACTTGTATGGGCCGCAGCCTGCCTCGTGCCACGAGGGCCCCAGCTGCCCGCCCCCACGCACATGTGCCACTGCCACCACCACACCCCGTGCCAGCAGCGCTGCATCGGCTGGGGTGAAGCCAAGCGCGTCAGGCTTGCCGTATGCGCCATACACTTTCAGCACTGCAGGCGCTTGTGCCTGGCCTGGGAACACCTTGTTGGGATCATATGCCAATGAGATGGGTACAGGAGTGCCATCTGCAGACTGGGCCCACATCCGCGTATGAACATAGCCACTAGCGCCCTGCGCAACAATGACTTGGTGAGCTGCTTCTGGAACAACCGCCTGAAAACCTTGCATGACATCTGTGCATTGCAAATGCACTGTGCCTTCAGTGGGTGGCAGTCCCAAAGCGCTGTATACTGTTTTCACAAGGTAACTGCGTCCATCGGACTGTGCAGATGCGCGCTGCGAGAGCGGCCGTTGCAGCACTTCCATCCACACAGGAGGTTGTAGATCTGCAAAAGGAAGGTCCACAAGTAGCTGTTCTGCTGCTGCCTTCAGCTCAATGCTTAGTTGACTGGCTTCCGATGATGTCTGGCGTACAGGAGCTGCCTGATATACCTCAAAGCGGACGCGCACGCGGTGTGGCTGCTGCACCCCCACCGTCGCGTCCTGTTCCTGCCATGCACAGGCCGATGCTGCCGCAGCTTCTGTGATGGAGCGGCCGCGCCTGCTGCCGTCACAACTGCCACCGCTGTAACGGTTGGCTCCACTGCCATGCGCTGCGTGCCAGTGGGGAGCATGGGTGAGGGCCACAAGCAGCAGGCCACCTGAGACTTGCACATCCCAGATGGCCCACTCTGGCTGCTGAGGCACCAGGACGTGGGCGCCACACTGAGCACGTGCTGTATCCCACCACAGCAGCTGGCCACGTGGGTGAGCACAGCTCCACGTCCAGATCAGCAGGCTGCACATACATGGCGCAGGCATGGATTGGCCCCCAGGAGGCAGAAGGAATCGATTCAGTGCTTGCACTGTGGGGATGCATGCTGTCTATCGTGTTCCCACATGTACGGGACAGCCCACACCGAACACAGCTGCAGTGCGTCTGGCTTAGCCTGCGATCGCTCACTGCAAAGTATACCCGGGGCTTGGACTCACCCCTGTTTGCCATGCCAGTCAGCCATGGGCACAAACATGAAGCGTGCGCCAGCGCTCACAGGCACCACTTCACGCCATGTATGCACCGTCTTGTTGTTGCCGCTTTGGCCACTTCTGTCAGCCTCAGGAACAAGTGCCAGCAGCTGCCTGGCGTGCATGTTGCTGTCGACTGCCTCTGCCAGCAGCAGGTGCTGTTGGGGATGCTGGGGCCCTGCCTGCAGCAGCACACGTCTGAATTGTAGCAGGAAGTGCTCCGGCTGGTGCAGGACCTGTGAGATGAGTGGTGCAGGTGCCCCCTCCTGCGGCTGCCCTGAGTGCGGGCCATCACTCCCAGCTCCTGGTGTGGCAAGTGCCTCCTGAGCTGCGGGGGGCGCTGGCAGGTGCAGGGTCTGCAGCACGTGCCCGCCATTGGCTGTGAAATGGAGTTGTGTGCCGCAGGGCCCCCACGCGATCGGCCCTTGCACGCCAACCACAGGCTGCACCACTGCCTGGCCTGTCGCTGCGTCGTGGACGTGCAGTGTGTATGTGAGCAGCTTGGTGCCCGCCCCAGCCTCTGCAGTGCTGCACTCGGTGAAGGCGTAGTGTGAGAACGTGGGGCTGGGCTCAAAGCTGTGCAGCACGTAGCCGTGCTGGCTGCCGCAGCGTACAGATTCATCAAGCAGTACGAGGCCCTGCTGATGCGCTTGGGTGCATGGCTCCGTTGCTGTGAGTGGCAATGCCTCTGCCTTGGCTGGTGTGGCCTGTATTCCTGGTGCTGCAGCTGGTATCCGCATATGTATGTACCGAGTTTGCTGGCTGCCATGTGCCTTGTCAGCAGATCTACTGCCTGCAGCAGTTGAGTCCAAGCTGCCACTCCCCAACTTTCTGCGCACATAGACAAAGGCCCCAAACTGCTGCCCCTCCAGTGCTGCAGTGGTCATGCCCGGGGCGTCTGTAAGCAATGTTGATGGCCGCAATGTTGCCATGCGTTTTGTGCGACCTACTGTACTGCTGGCCTCTGTTGTGCTGGGTCCTTGTTGGTGCTCGCTGGCCAGTTCCTCTTCCTCCACATCCAGCACAACCCGAGCCATCGCAGCGTGCCACAGTGTGGTATCCATCTCGGACTGCAGCTGCTGTGCAAGGGGTGCCAGCCGCCGCATGGCTGCCTTGCTGAAGGTGTTCTCTGCCAGCAGATGGCCCATGACCTGGATGATGTAAACACAGAAAACAACAAGTGAGAGGTCACATGCTCGTGGGTGGCCGAGTATGCGCTGGGTCAAGTACACATGGTGTACAGGATGTCGTGACAGTTGAATGGCAAGCAGTGGGGAATGAAACGCTGAACACAGCAGCATGATGAACACCGTGCGGCCCTGACAGCGCGCACAGCTCACCTGTGGCAGCCTGCGTGACGGATCCCTCAGCCACTCAAACTCGTCAATGCGTCTGTCCCCATGCATCACAAACTCCTTGGGCACCTGCGGCGCAAGCGGGGGCTGCAATGGTGCATGCTGCCCCTTCCTGCCAGCTGCCTGGGCTGCGCTCAGCACTGCATGGCGCCTGTGTGTGCGCTGCAATGGGCCTGTGACTGTTGGGCCCACTGACGTGCTTCGCATGTTGCATGCACTTGTTTACATTCCCAGCTCAATGGGTCATGAGCCTGCATTAGAACTGCTTTTTGGTAGAGAACAAGACACGTATTGCCAGCACAAAGCTGTGGTCACAGAGTCTCACAGGGAACCCTGCATCCGACGATCGTTGCCTCATGATCGAATGCAATCACTATCGCTGTCACGATGGCGCTGTTTGGTGCCTTGTCACTTAGGCACGGGCGATCATATTGCCATCCAGGGTTCTGGCAGTCGCTGCGATCTTTTGCCAGCGCAGTAGAGGAGGCATCACAATGCCGTTTGGATTCCCGTGCAGTCGTGAGAGTGTCAGGGCCTCAAGCACTACAGTTCCTTCAGGTCAGAATCATGCGTGCGCGTGCACTTGCAGCAGAACAGCAGCAGATGCTGTTCCTGGTCACGCCATGGCTGATGGCTTGATGCAAATGTGTGCATGCGCTTGCAGGGCATGGTGACGAATGACGTGCGTCCGCTGGAGGTGCCAGGTGATGCCATGGGGCTGCACGCCGCATGTGGTGTTGAGGGGATGAATCCGTGTTGTTCGTGTCACATATCCTGGCAGGCCATATGATATGCTGACCCTGTCACTGCACCAGTACTGTCTAAAACCAGCACTCGTGGCGGCAACCAACTGCACCGCAGGCTCTGCTCCCGTGTACTGTGCGCTCCTTACCCCAAAGGGCAAGTTCCTGCATGACCTCATCTTGTACCAGGAGCCAGGTGAGGGTCACACTCAGCACAGCAACCCTCACACGGCAGCACGGACAGAAACTTAGGTAGGTCTGCGTGCACCTGTGCAGCGCGCAGCTGTGGGCACTGCCCATTCACCAGCAGCTTGCCTATATCAGCACAGTCCACTTTCCTGGTGTGTCAAAACTGCTCGTAACTTGTGGTGTGTGCCACATCTGTGCCACATCTGTGCCACGGATCCAGGCGTCCCCCACTCATTCTTCATGGAGGTGGACGCGGCTGGCAAGCAGCGCGCAATGGATTGGCTCAACAGGTGCGTGTTGCAGGCATGGCTGGTGCGTGGTCCGGCAGTGGGCTTTGGTGCTCACCATTGACCAGATCTGTATCGCTGAGCTGCACTACCATTGTGCCCTTGCACCTTTCTATTCGAGCAATGCACGTTCAGTGCACCAACTGCAGCGTTGGGTGCACCTACGCATGCAGATACAAGCTAAGGCGGCAGGTGGAGCTGCAGGACATGTCACAGCAGTACGGCGTGTGGGTGCTGTACGGCGGCAGTACACATGGAAACTGTCAAGCACCGGGTGCGCCACGCTTGGGTGGAGTGGTCGGGTTGCTGCTCAACGTTGAAGCTGGTTTGTGTGGTTACAGCTGTTAGGCTGCCGTATTTGATGAGCGAGGTTAGCAGCCTGCATGAATACCCATCTCGGTGGGTCACTCATGCGTTCACACAGTGCGTGCACCCTGATCGCAGATGGCAGCTGGTCAGCAGACCCACGCCTGCAGGAGCTGGGCCTGCGTGCAGTGCTGCCAACCAGCCAGCAACCACCTGCTGGTGCAGTACCTGGCAGTGAGCTTTTGTACCGTCGATGGCGGTACATGCATGGTGTGGCAGAAGGGGAGGAAGAGATCCCGACAGGTGTGTTGACTTGCGATCATGAGTTAGGCATGGATGGTTGCTGTGTGGTGATACGAGGCTGGTCTGGGACCAGGTTAATGCTGTGTCTCGTTCATCAGGGTGTTCTCCTGTGCATGCATCACTCCATGCTCTTGACTGTAACAGCATCCTGATGTGCCATGGTGACCCTGGGGACCTGCAGTTTCTGTGTCCATGATGAGCTGAAGCCTGCACCTATCGCCATGCATCCTTTCCCTCCTGACAACTCCACCCACAGACAAGGCCGCCCCGCTTGACTACAACTTGGACGTGCTGCATGGCGTGTCGTACAAAAAAGGGTGTTACATCGGGCAGGAGCGGAACAGCTTCACGCACTACCGCGGCATCATCCGCAAGCGCTGCATGCCGTTCCGCGTGGCCCCAGGTGTGCAGCTGTGGGCACCCTGGATGTCGTGCCTGTGCACTGCTGGTGCAAGTCACATGCTGGGTTTCCCATGCAGGGCTTCGCTTTTATTTCCAGCGCCAGGCATCCAAAACTACATCGATCACCCTGGCTTCGTTACGCTGCCCATGCGTGTGCATTCACAGGGGGCCCCACGCCAGTTGTGGGTGATGACATATGCATGGAGGGAGGTGATGCATCTGTGGGGACTGTGCGCGGCATTTCAGGCGACTATGGGTTGGCATATATCCAACTTGCTGCAGTCAGCAAAGCGGAGGCAGGCAGTATACTGCGGACCAAATCAGGAGCTGCTGTACAGCCATACCGCCCGCCCTGGTGGCCTCCTGAGTGGGGGCGGGAGGAGGAGCTGGCTGCTGCCCAGGCGCAAGCAGCAGCAGCAGCTGGGGGTGCAGGGGCTGGGGCCACAGTTTCAGGGCAGATGTGATGACACAACACTTGCAATGGGCCAGGCGCATGAAGCAAGGCGCTTGCGTGCAGCTTTCCCAGATGTGTGTTATCAGTAGACAATCATGCAGTTTGTACTGCGGCAGAGGATGAGTCTCGTTCTCATCAGGATCATTATGAGCGCCTGGACAAGCATCCGACTAAACCTTCAAACATTGTTAGCACTTTGGAGGAAACAACGTTCGCATCTAGGAGTATGTTGATACAACCGCTCCCAACCGCCAACATATCAAATCGTGACCGTTGGTGTCCGTATTCAGGGGCGCCTACAGCATTAGCGTGCGCGTGTCCGTCTTCTAAACATCTCGAACCGTAAGATGCTAGCGGTTACTTCACGGCGATCAGGTTGGTTGACCACCCCTGGAAGTGCATGCAAGATGTGACAAATGCTCATAACATCTGCGTGTATGCTGTATGCAGGAGGCTGTGCAGTGGGGGCCCTCCTGGTGGTGGCGGTTGGCCTGGCAGTCTTCGGTGTCACAAAAGCACAGATCAAGACACTGCAGGCATGCCAACTGAGACTGTGCACCTTTAAGTGCTCCAATCATGACTTTGGAACCAAGTGCATGTAGGCTGTAAACGTGTGCCAGTGCGCGCCACGTGCTGCACCTGTCACAGGTCCATATCTCCAGCAACAGACACCCACACAGCCCATGCAGGCTCATGCTGCTGCCCAGCGGCTTCACAAGGCTTGCTGTGCACTGCTGCTGTGCAGGACCCTACAGTACCTGTGTCCCCCCTGCCCTGCACCTGCAGCGACATCGACCCTCGCTCTTACTTCACGAAGGTACCACATGCAGAGTGCCAGTCGGTTGGTTCTGTTGTCAGGGCTGGACCAGACAGTTGCATTTGATGCCCATTAGCATGCTTCTGCGATTAAATGCAGCAGGTGATCTCGAACTACACACTACGCTGTCGTCGTCACATGCGACAATCACAGTCACCAATGAACGCGCATGCCATGCCGTACTGCAGGCTGATGTACAGTTCTCTTGCTACGAGCAGGAAGGGTTTGGGCAGTGTGATCAGCCCTTCATGCGCACAACACAGCAGGAGATCACGGAAGGTGCTGGTTAACGATGAGCATGAAGGGATGACAGCTGTTGGCAGCTGCGGGCAGTTGGATGAACACCGTCATTTGATGAACACTATAGATGCGTAGAAGCATCGCTGCACAAACGCCTGCATGTGATGAGCATCAGCTGAGACATGCTCATGCTGGGCGCAGAGTCTGAGCATGTGTGTGACGTACCGTTGTACCACTCCACCCCCATCCACGGCAGGCTACTGCCAGATCTCATGCGGCCGTTGCCCCTGCTGTGAGAACTTGGCCAAGACGCTACAGCGCAGAGGCTTCAACGCTTTCCTGTGGCTTCTCAACTTCACTGATGTGCGTGACCTGCGTGTGTGCAGCAGCTCATGAGTCGGTGTGTACTAGTCACAGCTTGACCCATCCGGCTCCTCGCTCATCACTGCTACCGTCGCCGTCTGCTGCCTGAACCCGTTACCATCATCCATTATCGTGGCTGACTGCCCATACCATGGTTTCCATTAGCTGCAGGAACACTAATTGTGCCGTTGCTGACTGAATGCCTCAGATTGTGTGTACCTTTGTGCTCTGTGTACATACAAATCTTCACATTCATCGGTTGCTTGCCTTGTCAGCACATGAGGACATAGACTACATACCATCTCAGTTCTCATATGTTTGCCTCCCACCTGTTCCACGATCTTTGCTGCAGACGGGGAAGGAAATTACACGTCCAGGCTACATGGCGACTGTCATTGCACCTTACGATGGTGCAGTAGACAAGGCACTGTCACAGCTGGGTGGGTCCGTGCCTGAATTGCAGTTTGGTGCGCATGAAACTGCATTGTTGATCATCATCGGCGCACAAAACTGCCAGTCGCCAGTTGAAAGTTGTTATGAACTTCTTGTAACACACCTCACATGACCGAGGCACATGATGATGATGTTTAATCACATGCAGGATAAAAGGTTCCTGGATGCTGACGTCTGACTGCAGTGCATGACGTACCATGAACACAAATTGCATGCAGGTTACTCCAGCAGGTCCGCGGCCTCCGGAGACTGGAACGCGCGCAACAAGCTCGCAGACATTGCAAAGCTGCATGTGCTGCCCCCCGTTCCTGGGACCCGTGCGCTGTGGACTTCCCCATTCATGGGCACGTACGTGGCATCACAGCTGTTGCGATCTCAACATGTCATGACATGCATGGGCCATAACAGCGGCACACACATCACAGCTTTCAGCTGCTGGCCAGAGCCTGATGGAATGAAGCGTGCATTCATGGACCATGTATGCGGGTATCTTATGGCTTGTGCGGTCTGTGGCTTGGTGGCTGCTACCTGCTGTAAGGCTTGCATGTTGGCGTTTCCTCATCTGCAGGGGAACACAGCTGCCGACACTGGGGGGTCAGACGCTTACTGCAACCCGCAGTAGTGATGGTGCTCGTGTGAAGCTTGCCACCAAAACCAACAGCGGCTGGCTGTATGACACAGATGTTGAGGCATGCAAGGTGACAACTTCCCCCTCACATTCCCGATTATAAGGGCAAATGTCGCATGTCATGTCGCATGTCATGTGCCATAGCTCAGCGGCACCCATGTCATTGTTTGTTGCCCGTTTTCTTGAACCTTTGCGCCCCCATGCTAATGTTCTATGCGTGCATGCAGGGTTTCGTGCAAGCCATCGACACAGTGCTGCTGCCGTGATGAGGACCCACAGCTGAATGAAGGCCCACAGCTGCGTGAAGTTCACCAACTTATAGGTTCCTGTGCTGGTCTATTGAACCACCAGTCCGCACTACGACACCCTGGCGGCCGGCATCAAGCTTCTGCTGTGAGCTGTGTGTGCGCTGACTGCAGTTCAGTCTGCAGTTCAGCGCCTGATGCGGCTTAGACATCTGCGTCATGGGCTCAGGTCGTTGATTACCTTCATGACCTGGAACAAGTGGTTGTAAATCCTCCATGGTGCCGCTTAGACCACACATTTCATTAGCCCCACCTGCGTAGCCTTGCATTGATAGCAACCCCTCCCATGTGCCTTTTCAAAGCACCAACCATGCATGGACAAACCGTGCATACTGGCGATGCCAAGCTCCACATGTCCATTCACCAATCAAAGTGCAACAAAACTGGATGGCTGTGCCTGCCCAGCATAAAGAGGGGAAAAATATTTCTTGAGGAGCCACCTAGAAGCTGCACCTGGGGATTACCTGCAGGGTTTGAAACGACCCAGTTGCCCAGTACACCTCGTTACCTCCAGCCACTCTTATATCCGGCTACTGAAGCATTGTGTTCATAGCACAATTTTGCATCTGCAGCAGCTGTACAGGACTGTGTCAGAAGTATCATGGCTAGCTTGAAGCCCGCGCTGTTCCCTGCGGAGAAAAACGCGAAGCCAACTACTGTTCTTGTCACGGGAGGGACGGGCTATTTGGCTGGAAACGTCGTCAAGAGGTGAGGATGAATGCATCCCCTCATCAATTGCAGATGTGGAGCATCAATCTAATGCTGGTGTTCAAACGTCAGCGGTTCGCTAAGGCTGCAAGCACATACAGCTACTGCCAATATGACCCTGTCTAATTCAGTGCCTGCATCATCATGCAGTCGTAGCTCACATACAGCACACGCACGGACTGCACATGCATTGGCCTGAGGACCAGCTCGGCACAGCTGATGAGCATGCATCACGGGACACATCATCCGGTCTATCTGCGTGCACACACAGGCTGCTGGCTGCGGGTCACACCGTGCACGCCACCGCGCGCAACCCGGCCAACGAGGCCAGTGTGGCACACCTGAAGGCCCTGCCAGGTGCAGCTGAGCGGCTAAAGCTGTTCAAGGCTGACCTGCTGGACCAGGGCGGCTTTGATGCAGCAGCCAAGGGCTGCGAGGTCGTCATCCACACCGCGTCACCCTACAACATGGATGCTGGTGCGTCATCCAGCACAATGCTTTGCCTTGGTGGGAATAGCTGGGGGAGATAGGGCAGTGCCCGTGGATGCTCATGCCTCTGTCGCAATTCACATGGGGCACATCCTTGCACACCTCCAACTCAGATTCAAAGCGCCAAGGATGCCCCCTGCATTATGCCCCTACACAAGTATTGGCAGCCAGTACTGACGCGCGACCATGTGCACGCTCAGGGTTTGGTCAGGCTGCACAGAAGAACCTTGTGGATCCGGCAGTCAAGGGCACAGAGAATGTACTGGGTGCGTGTTGAAGTCTCTGCAAGCGAGTGTCCACCTCACTCTGCACAGTGAAGGAATGCATTTCTTTAAGAAGCTTTGTGCATGTTGACAGTATTTTTGAACAGATGTCGGCCGCCGCGTTACAACCTTGCAGCAGCAGTGCCTTGCTGGCTTCTATGACTGTACAGCACAGGGCACTCGTACTGAGCATCTGAAGATGCGTAGACACAAGCACAAGTTGCCAGCGACCACTGCTTGCTGTATCCTCGCTCTGCACAACAGGCACCGTGGAGCGCACGCCTGGTGTGCGGCGCGTGGTGCTCACCTCCTCCTGTGCCGCCATCTACCACTCGGGCTCAGACAAGGCACCAGGGGCCGTGTTCACGGAGGCCGATTGGAATACACGGTCGAGCCTGAACACACTGCCTTACTGCTATAGCAAGACCATGGCTGAGCGCCGCGCGTGGGAGGTTGCCAAGGCGCAGTCGCGGTGGGACCTGGTGGTCATGAACCCACCCATGATTGCAGGGCCGCCAGTGGGTGCGCGTGCAGATGGCGAATCCATCAATCTGGTGGCGCGGATGTGGAAGGTGGGTGAGGGCTGGGTGTGGCTTTTGCAACTGCTGTGAATGTTGTGTTTTGTATGCTAATACCCATGGATGCAGTCAGTGCCGCAACGTATGCAGCTGATGATGAACATTTAAGTCATTTATCCTTTCACCTCCCAGGGTGAGATGTGGCCTGCTGCGCCGTACTCTGGCTTTGGCTGGACTGATGTGCGCACTGTGGCAGCTGCCCATTGCGTGGCCGCATTCACCCCCTCTGCATCCGGCCGCTACATCCTGTCAGCTGGCTCTGCATACCTCCACGAGGTGTGTGCTGTGTGCACAAGGGATCCCAAGCCTTTGTTCCCAAGGGATCAAGCAAAGTGCTGGGGATGAAGCAGCCCAGGCACGGTAGTCCTGTCTGCATGTCATCATCCGTCCTCTCTGGTGACACACGACAAACCCATGTTGAACACAATGCAGGTGATCGAGATGATGGCCAAAGCCTTTCCCCAGGTGCGCCCTCATCCTTTGTGTGTGAAACATTGCACACCATGCGCACAGCTGCCTGGCTGGTTTGCAAGGGTGGCGGCTTATCTCAGCTGGAGTCTGCACCAGCATCCAGGGCTGCTTGCCATCACAACATCCTGTCCTGTGCATCGTGATTCACCTGATGCAATGGGGGGCGCGGTCAGTGGCCCTCTGCTGCCCGTGCGTGACACCGACCTAGGCTGTACAGACCTAGTCCCACCGTCATCTGATCCTGCAGGAGGTGCGCCCACCTGCGTTCTTCGCCCCCAAATGGCTGTTGCTCCTGGTCGGCCCCTCCATGGGATTGGATCGTGACGTGATCAGGTGGGCCATGCAAATGAGGGGCAAGGTTTTCCAGGGGCTACTGGGCTGTGCAAGTAGACAGCTTGAGGGTGTCACAGCTGGCACAGCCAGCAGCTGGCTGTGGGGACCTTGAAGGCACCGACCCGGGCTGTGAGTGGGCCCCAAGGTGGAGAACACTGTTGCTTCTTTTGCACGCACTGCAGGAACAGCGTGGGGTACACTGCCCTTTTTGACAGCTCCAAAGCCAAGAAGGAGCTGGGGCTGGAGTTCATGCCGCTGGAGGAGACGTTCAAGGTGATTAGATTGCAAGGCAGAGATGCCATGACATGGCACGCTGAGGACGTGCATAGACCAAGGGCAGGGGGTGTCTTTGGTGCAGGCTGCAGGGTGGACCAGACATCACAAACTACGCTCGCACGAAGCAAGAAACCATTAATGCATTACGTGCGGCTGTACAGTATGCTCCTGTGTTCTACATGCGCTGTTGATGTACTGATGTACTCAGGACATGCTGGACGCCATGCTTGAGGTGGGCCTGATCAAGCGCCGCAAGAAGTGAGGAGCAACTGTCCCTATGAATCCAACCTAAGACGCATATGGTGACACAAGCCTGCTGCACACCAGCTGCAATCTGAGGTTCAACGGACTTGTGGTGCAGAAGTTGACTGCACCAATAAAGAGCGAAGTACCGAACTGGGTGCACTGATGTGCAGCATACGAGTTTGCTATTCCCAATAACATAGCGGCAGCCGGTTGAAATGAAGTGTGATAAGGCATTGCACAGTAAATCAGTTCCACATGCTGGTGTACTGGGGAGGGTGGTTGGATGCTGTGGGAGCATTGGTGTACTGCAGCACTAGGAACTCGTGAAACACTGAACGTTCACAACCTTGCAGTGCAACTTCACCCCACTGTTTTGATTATTCATCTACATGCATAAGGCCAAGCCCTCTATGCAGGTTCTGCTAGAAGCCTGGGCCTTGCTTGTGTAAATACACCCGCCGGGTGTGTCCGGAAACATGCAGCAACAGCAGCCAGGTTCATATGCATCTGTACGCCTCAGCCGGCCTGAGGTGTAC
Organism: Haematococcus sp. NG2; assembly: GCA_004335575.1. NCBI lineage: Eukaryota > Viridiplantae > Chlorophyta > Chlorophyceae > Chlamydomonadales > Haematococcaceae > Haematococcus > Haematococcus sp. NG2. The sequence continues at coordinate 397,709 of QAXD01000212.1, read as the reverse complement.
AGCATGGGGATGACGCAGGCGTGTGTGTTGTTGGTGGAAATGTGGTGACCGCCATGCACTACCTGACCTGCATGAGTCTGCGGCAATGCTGCTGGGTTTCATGAGGGCTCCCCACTTGCTGGGTTCTGAAAGGGACGTGTTTGGTGCACTTGTGCAACCGCTCCTGTCCTGCTGACTATTGCCCTTGACTTCAAGTAGGGCATGATCACTTGGCATGGTTGATGAATACGGGATATGGAAGCTAGGGCTCATTTGTTGGTTTATGATGACACAGCATGCCATCAAATGCCGTGTCAATGACACCATGCAGCTGTTCACGGCAGCTAATGAAGACTTGGATATCAAGGCTGAGATGTAGTTGGATGACAGGCCTTGCAGCTGCAAGCGATCAGAGAAGGAAGGCGTTCTAAAAGAGCAGAGGAGAAGGGAGTGCACATGCAATCACCAGCCATGATCAACCATGACTTAAGAGCCCAACTACTGCTTGACACTGCAGGCGACGCCCCAGGATCACTGGCCACACAACACCACACCCCCAGATGCCCTTGATCACCAGGTGGGACCTGTGACTCTGATCCAAGCCCCGTTGACACATCCAGAGCGTATCCCCGCCAACGCCCAGGCCACGACCATAGTGCTTTACTAGCTCTGCATGTTGCCATGCCTCTCACCATCTGGTTTTCAAGCTTCATGTAACGGCTAGTTGCTGGGGGTACTCTCAAGGTCTTGCGGCCAAAAAGTATTGCTGTTGGTGCGCAAGTGTTTGCCCTCCAGGAGTCACCAGTGCCTCTCACTAATCGTCCTCTTGTATCTGTCTTTGCACCTCATGCAATGCCTCCTGCTGCTTTGCCAGCCCGTCTGCAAAGCTGAGCTCCTGGCCGGAAAATATGTGTGGGAGGCGCCGTGACTGCTCTGCCTCCTGCTGCCTCACCCTCGGGCTGGGACCACTCCCTGGGGCTGGAGTGATCATCTGCTGCTCTGCAGCTGCACTTGTCAGGGGTGTTCCTACAGCTGCTGCAGCTGCTGAGTATGGCATTGTTTCTGCTGTGTCATCATGCCCAGCGTGCCACACATGCGGCTGCATATCCCCTCCAGCGTGCACAGCAGCTGCTTCGGCTGCCTCAGCCGCCAGGGCGGCTTGCACAGCGTCCTCCACCTGCTCGCGTGTGGGAGCAGAGGGTGCATGGCAGTGGACATCTGTACCTAGCGCAGCTGTCGGGGAGGTGGCACGGGGCAGTGATGTGCCATGTGAGAGGTGGTGGTGCGGTCCCGACGGGGATAAGGGGTGTTGCAACTCGGCCGTGTTTACCACTGGTGGGTTGAGCCCAGGAGAAGGTGGATGGGAGGTCAAGTGCAGCACAGGCATGCCTAGAGCTTGTGCCTCAAAAGCCAGCAGGCCGAGCTCCGTGGCCACATCCGGGTTGTAGGTTCCACGCAGCATGGCATCCACCTGCTGCTCTGCACCTGCACCTGTGACCAGGGCTTGCAGCATGTCGCGCAATGCAGCCAGCTGCGACGTACGCCCCCCCGTGCCAGAAGTAGCAACCATGCTTGCGGCAGCAGGACTGACAAATACTGCCACATGGCCTGGCTGCTGATCCTGAGGGCCCTCCTCTGTGTCTTCCACAGCGGCAGCTGGGGTCACCGCAGCTGCAGCACTGCCCACTGCCGCATCATCATTGTGGCTGGTTGGTGCACCGCATGCCTCTGTGTCACCCAGTAGCAGGCTGGTGGGAGCCGCATGATGGGGCAGCTCACCATCAGGTCGCGGTGGAAGCTGTTGCTGCCATGCATCCGCCCCTGCATCTCCTGCTGCGGCCGAGCCAACAGATGCTGGGCTGGCGAGCTCGCCGTCATGCGGCATGCTGCCATGTTGTGTCGCAGCAGGCACATGATACAGCTCCCCCACAGCGCCATGCACTGCTGCACCAACTACGCCATCATTTGCATCCTGTAGCCCGTGATGTATTGCACTGCCCTCTAACCCCTGGCTTAGGGCGGTTCCTGACGGTTGACCTGACGCAGCCACGCCCAGCACATAAGGCGCAGCACCACGACCCCCTGCATGGACGGCACTGGTGGCCGGAGCAGAGCCAGCACTGTGTGGGTCCATGCTGATCCCGAGGGTCAGCCTTTGGGGTGGTGGTGATGCACTGCGGCTTAACGGCTGTTGGTGCACTGCAGCAGCCACTGCAGCTGGAGCAGCTGGTGCTCCTGCGGCTGCGCCTGGCTGGGGCGCGGGTGCCTGTGCATCTGTCCTGTGAGGCGGTGGCACGCTCATCGTGCCGATCCGCGTGCGCTGCCGCAGGCCCGGAAGGCTGACGCGCGCAGCCGGAGGCCGGTAGGGTGCAGCCGGGGATGTGGCCCGCTCCAGTGGTGGCTGGGTGCTTGGGGGCTCAGAGGGTGCATGCAGCCGCTGCTGGGGCACTTGGAACGCGTGTGGCAGTTGGCCGTCAGGTGCAGTTGCAGCTGCCATGAGCATGGCCGACAGCTTCTCGTGCATCAGCACTTCAGCGCGGTCCGGCACGAGGTCTGAGCGCGTGAGGATGCCCACGATGGGTGCATCACCTGTGCAGCAGCCAGCAGCCAGCAGCACGCAGCATAGGACGTGGAGATAGTGTGGCAGAACTGCAGCCTTATGAGCTGGGTAAAGGAGGTACCTGCAAGCCAGTGGTTAAACCAGGCATGGCACAGGTCTGGCACAAGACATGTTCACTAGCATACAGCACCGGCCAAGTTCAACTTGTATGCACTGGTGGAGTGCCGGCATGATCGCACTCACCAGCTGTGACCATGAGGTGGTGCAGGCCCATGGTCCTGAACAGGGTGTATGCACGGCTGAGGGATGCAGTGGCAGGGATGGCGAGGGGTACACGCTGCATATAGTGGCGGAGGTTGAGAAAGCACGACAGCTCGGCTTCTGTGAGGGATGCGAAGATGGCCTCCTCACCTGCGCACACGGTTCAGTGGTCACAAGTGTCATGCGAGGTGCGCGCACGCTTACGAGTTGATGATTCTGTTTGTGACCATTTTGCCATGGTGACTGGCCATCCAAGCTGTCCGCAAGCATGTGGAAAGTGCTGGGGAGGGGCCAAGGGACCCAGGTGCAATCACACGGACAAAAGAGGGCCACCCCTAGGCCACCTGCACCCTCCAACAATGTGCTTGCAGTGCAGCCCATCATCCCTGGACTCACCTTGTCTCGTCGTGGGCGGTTTGAGCGGCAGTGCCTCCAGGGCACGCATCGCGTTGCGCAGCCGCTGCGCGGCGGCCCGTGTGCCGCCCCCATGCGTCGCGGCCGCGTCCGTCAGTGACGCGCAGAAGCCCGCGCGCGACTGCAGGATCTTGAGCAGCGTCTGGCGCGCAATCACGCCCACCACGATGGCGCTGCGGCCCTGACCCCCACCCTCATCCATAGTGGAAGCTGCCGGTGCCTCACTGCCCACATCTTCCAGTGCTCCTCCCGCCCCCCACATGCCGCTCTGTGTAGGCCCAGCACCTGGCCCAGGCAACACACCCTCGAAGGATGGCCCTCTGACCTTGTCAGGCGTGGCTGCCGCAGCTGCAGGAAGCGGCTGTGCCGAGTGTGCAGGGGAAGGCGAAGGCGGCATTGTAAGGCCCAGAGACCCAGCAGCTGCTGTGCTGGTGCCGTTGGCCGCTGGCACCTCAGCCATCACACCAGGGCCGGCCCGCACGGCAGGGGGTTCGTCACGCACGGCCGTGCCATCACCTGTCGCTCGGCGCAGGCTGGGGTGCTGACCAGGCGCCTGGTGCACCCCCTGTGCCTTGCGCCAGGATGGCTGGTGGCTGGCTGCTTGGAGCGCTGGGGGCAGTGGTGGCGGGGAGGGCGCTGGAGCAGGGAGCGGACCTGGACCCTCCTGGCCCAAGCCAACCGCACTAGCCGCATGTGGTGCGGCCCCATTTGCTCCTTGCATGGCAAGTTGGCTGCTGCTTTGGGTGCCTCCTGCCGCAAAAGGTGTGCGCGTGGCATATGCATTGGCCCATGTTGCCTTGCGGCCCGCCGGCGCAGATGGCTTGTGCTCCAAGTCAGGTGCAGGCACCGACTGGGTGGACAGCGCGCGTCCCGAGAACAGGCGACCAGGTGCAGCTGGTGCTGGGGTGGGGCTCAAGGGCAGGGCAGGAGCACGTGTAGGGACACCTGCTGCACTCGTCCTTTGAGTGCTGTTCATGCTGCTGCTGTGCAAAGGAAGATGGGCAGAGCTGGTAGACACACGCGCGGGCAGCCCCCACACGGCAGGAGCGGCTGTTGCGGGCTGGGCGGCTGTTGCGCTCCTGGACGTCCGGCTCGTGGTGGACCCGCCTTGCATGCCTCCCCCCCCGCCACCTGCCTGTGTTGTTGCACTGCCGGCTGCAGTGGTACTGGCTCCAGGCCCGCGTGCAAGGGGTGCAGACTGGGACACGAGGTCAGGCGCGTGCAGCGGAATGGTTGAGAAGCTGTGGGTCATGAGGAACGCCACCAGGTCTCGGATGCGCACCACGCACGGCATGGTCACTGGCCCGGGGGTCATGGCATCTGCAACTGAGAGGTGCTGGCACAGCTTGGCGTGGTGCAAGTCTCGCGGCTCATATGGCAGGAAGGGGAAGGCAGACCGCGCGATGCTGACGTCGTACAGGCCGGTGCAGATCGCGTCAGCCACGAGCTGCGAGCAAAAGCATGGAGCAGAAGCAGCGAAAGCAAAGTGTCAGACAACCACGCTGTACAGATGGCTACTTTGCAACTAACGTCCTGCTTGCCGTTGTTTACACATGTCAGCGCCCCATCTGCATGCAGTATCGCAAGTAAAGCAGTAATCCATGCCCCTACAGCTGACCGTCTGCAGACGGACGAGCCCCCAGTACCAGTATGTCTAATTTCACTGCTCACCGTGTGAGGACCCCACCCCACCCCCGCACCTTGGCCACCAGGGAGCTGAGGATGAGGGGCACCACCAAGTTGTCTGCACCCGCCGTCTCCATGATGAGCACACTGGATGACAGCAGCATGCGCGAGAAGCCGCCCAGCAGTGATGCGGCACCCACCACCGCGTACGTGGGGAGGGACACCTGGGAGGTCACATGGCAGCACCAGGGAGCAGGGAGGTCTAGAGACGAGGGGCAGGCCAGGTGGAGGCAAACATCATGTATGTGTGAGCAGCATTACACATGCACACCATGATGCACACCCAGATGCATAACACACACACAAACACGGCCAGCACCTTGTAGACGTCCTCCCCCACACCAGCCGCCAGCAGGCACACGCGCACCAGCCGCCCCACCAGCCGCCCGCCCGCCGCGCCCGCCAACATATTGGGAACGAACACACCAGCCGCACAGCCCATACCAAAGGAGGCAGAGATGAGGATGTAGGTGAACACGAACAGCATGCCCATGCCCGCCGCGCTGCGACATGATGGAGGACAACCAGCACCCATGCAAATCAGGAATTCAAGTGCACGCAAGGGAGCTCAACTCCCATCGTCAACTTGTTGTACACCCTGAACACGGGTGTGCAACAGTCGGTAAGCGCTGCCCTCAGACAAGTGCCCTCACTGCAGGTTCAGCCAGCGGAGCCTCTGCCTACCTGTACAACACTGTGTGGCCATCCACATCATCGTACTGGAAGAACAGCTTGCCAATGGCTGTGGAGATGGGAGAGAAAAAAAACATGCCCCAGCCAGAGTAGGTGGTGGGGTCCTCGCACCTGAGTAGCATGATCAACAGGCTTGTGATGTTCATGGGAGCAGTTGCCTCTTGTGCATCACCCCCTTGCCCATCCAGAAGGCATACAGACTGTGTTTAGGGTGTGAACATGTGCCATATCTGAGGCTGGCTGTGGCAGCACTAATCGGCTGCAGTGCTGACGCCGTGCCTCACCACAGCTGTGGCCACACCACGTCCAACCAGTCATTTGCGGTCCGATCAACTCCCGCGGGCAGTGGCTGGCAAGGGCCTGCGTATGCCACGCAAAACCAGATGCTGCTGGTGAAGGCCGCCAGCAGCACCACCTCCAGCATGCGCCTGAGTGCAGCACATGCACCACCACCGCACATCAAAGGTCACGGATAACGTTGACATGGACAGCATCGGGCCACCTAAACACCAGGCAACAATGGGGCAGTGGCAGGGGCCGTCATGTGTGTGTGGGGGCGGGGGTGAGGGGCAGGGCAGGCTTGGCGCACACCTGAGAGGCTTTTCGCGCGGGATGAATGCGACCCTGATGCGTGTGATTGCGTTGTTGAGCCCCACCAGCAGTGCACCCAGTAGGCCGCCTGCCACGCCCATGCCCATGAACACCAGCACCTCCCTGCACCAGCAGCAACAGCGTCGCGGCCCTCAGATCTCCTCGCGGTAAGAGTGCGACAACCAGCAGCTGCGTGCTTTCAGTTGTGCGCTTTCAGTTGCGCAGTGCAGCGCACACAGCGCATTATCATGAACGTGCACATTGATGCACAGTGCCAGCCAGTCGCCCACCAGGCAGCCCAATCAAACTTGGGTGTGCTGCCCCCGTAGTTGAGCACAAATGCCTGCGGCGACCCGATGGCTGTCCGCCACAGGCTGCCTGCAGGTGCAACAGTCGCATCAGGCAACAGGGTGCGTTATGAGTGTTGTTGAGCATGTGGCAAGCTGTTCTGTTGGGCAGTATGTCTTGCATGGCCAACCCCTGACAAGGAGCATCCATGTCCATCCAACTGAAGAGGAGGCAGGGTCAAGGCGCAAGTAGGTAGACGAGGGGTACATGTGCAGTAGCACCAGCACCGCAGCAGTGTCTCAGCTCCCTCCACACACCTCGCAAGCTGTCGGCATTGACAATGACCAGAGCCACATACAGCCCAACGCCTGCTGCCACCTGCAGATCAACGCCATGGTGCACAACACAGCAACAGCGGCCTTGTTAGTAGGCATTTGTTGTGCATCATGATACAAGCAAGACAGGCTGTTGCCTGAGGGCGCATACCTGCATGCTGCATACATGTGGGCATGGCATGAGCACCTGCCATGATCACACATATTGTGTCTGCAGGCACCAGATCCAAGACAACTGTTTGTTGCTGCGTGGCCAGGCGCAAACAAATGGACCTACCACAGCATGCCACAGCATCTTGGTGCTAAACCAGCTGCTGCCTTGCTCCACTGCGAAGAGGATGCCGGCAATGGGTGCAGCTGCATGCACGCACCAACGCAAGAACACACACAGCACAAGCTCTGTGGCCCTCAGCCTTTTGTTAGTCATGCGGAGCTTCTGGTGAGCATAATAGCAGTGATTATTCATGATAGTTGTGAAGCCAGAGTTGGCTCTCTAGTTCGTTCTGATAGGCTCCGGCAGGCAGCTGAAAGCTGTGATACGCCGCTGTTATGTTACGTCAAGTCGCGCAGGCGCGCACACAGCCAGGCCAGCAAGGCATCACCGCACCAAACGCAGTGGACACGCCCGCAGCAGAGCCAGCCGCCACATAGTCGCGGTGATCGACCGGGTGCCTGAAGTAGCGTGTGAGGTCATGACGCAGCCGCGCGCGCAGCTTGCCGCCGGTCCACCTGCACAAAAAGCGGGGAGAACATATGCAGCGACGTACACAATATGGGAGGCTGTTACGGTTGAAACTGGTGCGTCGTTCCGCTTGAGTTGCATGCCTGCTGAGGTGTTGCACCTTCCTTGCGTCATTGCCAGGGCTCACCCTGTGATGGCAAGAACCCTGAGACTACCTTGACCAGCTCAGACACGGCCTGTTGCAAGAGCTGTGGTGAGGCAGAGACCGGTTCTGTACGGTGCTGATGCAAGAAGGAAGTGCCTAGTCAGGATTCGTGCCGTGTGTGAGTGACCCCCAATGCCAGCGTACCGCGTGAGGCTCTCACTGCCCAGCTGCGCCACACCGCCACCGACAATGGCGCCCACGTGGATGAAGGGACCTTCCTTGCCCGCGACCAAGCCTGTGACATGCACGCCGTGCAGGACGTAGGCGCACATGAGCGCATGTGTTTGTGACGCTGGCAGCACCTCCACGTCCTCTACCCTAGCCACTAAGCGCCGTTCGTCATGTCCACACCTCCACACACCTCCTCCGGCCTCACACAACATCGATGAAGCATGCAGGTGGCCAGAGCTCACTGCCATGCCCATCTCCACACCTTGCGCAAGCCTTGCCAGCGCACTAACATCCACACCTAAGCAGCACTGCACTGTGCCACCAGAGCCCCCCTAACCTCAACCCTCAACCTGGCCCCCATACTGTACCTGACGCGATGGCAAATGACACGCCAAACGTCTTGGCCACCAGTGTGCGAATGGACAGGAGTCCTTTGATGTGGATGCCGTTCAGGTAGGCACGAATCTCAGGGATCCCACTGCAGTGCCGCCCCACGACCACAGAGACACATTGAAAACCATCAGGGGGGTGATACATCAGCACATGTGACGCATTAGAGTGTGCTGCAGATGGGGAGCAGCGGCCGGCAATGCAGCAGTTGAGCACGGCATCGGAAGATCAACTATGCACAGCAGCACACAGCCCAGACACAGCTCCCACACATCTCACACCTCCCAGCTGCTTGTGGAGACAAGAAGCAGCCCAGGAAGCCTGCCACGCTAGCATACAAGACAGAGAAGGCCAGCAGTACCAGGTACGGCACCACCCAACCACCACCCGGGTGCACGAACCGCTTCACGGTATTGAACCTGCCAGTGCGGTGTGTGAGCAGGGTTGGTGCAGGGTTGACACTTGACACTCAGATAGGGTGATGCTGAGAATGGGCCACTCTTGGTAAAGGCTAAGGCTGACACAATGTACCAAGCTGGGGCTTCAAACTGCCATGAAAGCACGCTGGCACAAAAGCACCAGCTGCATCTTGGGTGGTGGTCTGTACATGCTCCTGACCAGCTGCACCTCGTGCTCAGGTTGAAGGCACCCACACAGGGTCAGCTCACTTGGCATTGGTAAGGGCGTTGATGCACAGGTTGAAGCCAGCGCCGAAGCAGCCATTGGCAATGCCGCTGATGACGGAGATGACCCACGCACTGGGGTGCAGGCAGAGCAAACAGGACATGGGGAACGGTCTGGGTGAGCGTTAGTGTGGCTTGTGTGTAGGCACGTTAGGCGACAGGCAGGGGTGCAGGCACCGCCCCGCAGACGCAGCCGCAGCAGCACACACACACAAGCCATACGACCACACAGGTCGCGCAGGCGAGACAGTCAACACGTCACCAGGTGCCTGCAGTGCACACGGCCCTGTTGCTCCCCTGCCTTGCATGTGTCATGCACCATGCACGCTGTACCGCACCCACACCTGGCCTGCTCCAGCGCGTACTGGCGCTTGGTCGTGGCCAGCAGCAGCTCCCGCTGCAGGTCGCTGTCGGCCATGTCAAAGTCATCTGCGCGGTATGCGGCCATGCGGCCACACCGCTCACGCGCGGCACGCACCTGTGCCACACGGGGTACATGACGCCCACAGGTAAAACGTACTATGCCGTGTCCATAAGGCATGCTCCTGGACGCTGGGCACGCGCAAGCAAAGGGATCTGGGACTGATCATGCGGCTGACCTGTGCATCTGTGCCAGGCAAAGGTCAGACAGCTTATTGCCTTGCGCTAGCCTTGAAAGCACGACTTCCTGTCACACTTTCAGCATTTCTGTCATAGTTCACCTCAGGTGGGTCTGAGATGAGGGCCTCCAGCTCCAGCAGCTCCGCCTCCTCCTCCTTCAGGCCATCAATTGGCCCCGCAGCCAAACCGGCAGGCACCGCATGGCTTGGAGCTGTGTGCTGTGAGTGCTGTAATGCGCCCCCTGGGGTTGTGGGCCTGTGGCGCTCAGATGCCGCACCCGGCAACGTGCCGCTCATCAGCGCCTTTGGTGCGTGCTGTGAGCTCACGCGCATGCGACCGCCAGATTGGCTGCCGCGCGCGCTATACACAGGCTGCATGCCTGAGGCTGCTGCCGGCTGCCCACTTGCTGCATAGATGCTGTCCGTGGCGGCAAGCAGTGGCGCATGGTCCAACGGATGCTCGTCCGCTGCAGTTCCCATCTTCACCGTCGACATGCGCCCATGCACACGTGGTGCTGGCAGCGGCTGCTCACCCGCTGCTGCAGACGCGCCTGCATGCAGCTGCTGTGCATGGCTGGTGCTCATGGAGCTCCTGTAACCATGCGCTGCTCATGCGCACTGCCTGGGATCTCTTGCACACGCGACAGCTCACAGGAGCACCAACCGTTCATGCGCTTGATGGGCAACTCATGGACCCCATTAAAATACAGCCTCACACTGCCTTGCCAGCGGCTGGTTGAATTGAGCTGGGAGGTGGGTGGCAGCTTCTGTATTGCCGTGATGAACTGAGCTGTTAATTGCACAAGGAATCAACTCGATTAAGAAAAACATCAAGGCAACAACGCGTTAAGAAAACCACTCACACTCACAGGTGCAACAGTCCTTTTTGAGCCGGGGTGCCTGTCACGCTTGGTTTCCCTTGGCGCATACGTTTAAGCATGGCGGCACATCCATAGCATTCGTCTGTATCATATATTTGGTTGTCATCAGGGTTTCAGATGTGGACGGAGGACAGATCCTGGTGGATCGTGACAGCAGTTGCGGCGTCACCGGTAGTACTCGCGGGGGGAGTGGTGGTAAGCTAGCTTTTGGCCTTGAACACACCCCATGCAGAGGACCTGAAGGCTGTGGTGTAGCCCTCGCTGTGTGGAGCCTGTGAAGCAGATGTGCAAGCAGCAGCATCACATGTTGAACCCAATGCATATGGCTTCCGGCAGATGTTCTTCTGAGCACCTTGGTAATCCGTGTGGTCATCTGGTGGAAGGTGCAGCTTTGCACCAGGCATTACACAGCGTTTTGTTACACGGCATGCGGTGTGCACACATGCAGCTGGTCCAAGCCTGCCAGCAGCTGTGGTACAGATGGCAATACCGCCACATCCCTGGTGTGCGCGCATGCAGCTGGCCATGCTGTTTCTGTGCAGAGCTTGCATGCTATGTAGTGCGCTGCTTTGACATGATTCCCACTGCAGTTCTGTGCTCCACGTTGCTCATCACTCACGTTTTTGGGATGGGACAGGTCTTTGCATGGCAGGGCGATAATGGATGTCATGTAATGAATCGTACGCTGCAGGCCCCAAGCCCAGCCTTGTATTTGGCAACCTGTTGGACATCATCAAGGCAGGAGGCAGCCAGAAGGCATGCCTGCAGTGGAAGGCGCAGTATGGCGAGGTGTTCCAGATGTACTTTGGGGGGCACCCATTTGTGGTGGTGGCCAACCCTGACCTGGCACGCTCGGTGGGTGCTGGTGTCGGGTGTGGGGCCCAGCCTGCTGCCTGATACGTGCAGGGTGTTCGCAGGGTCAGGGCCTGCTGGTGGTGATGCAGGTGGCCAGCATACAGCCTCATTGGGAATTGTTAGGACATACATGTCACTCAGGACATGAGCCGTGCTGCTGTGCAGGTGCTGTACAAGCTGGTCAACCATGCACCCTTCATTGGCCCTGCATTTGTGCTGATCAAGGAGCCACACAGGAGTCTGGACACAGAGGGTCTGCTGCAGCTCAAGTGAGCGTGCTGGGGTTGTCCCACAGCAGCCACAAAGCTGCAGTGTGTTTGAGTGTATGCCGCGTGCTGCCGTCCATGCTGTGTGTTTCACAGCTCTATGCGGCCTCGCGCACCACTGACCACTGACCTGCCTACCACCAAGCACGTGAGATGCAGCTCCCTTGAGCCACGGCGGCTGTGCGTGTGTGCGTGTGCGTGTGCAGGGACGCGCGGTGGCGCGTGGTGCGCAACTCGTGGCAGCCCGTGTTTGCGCCCGGCAGCCTGCAGCGCTACAGCGCGCTCATGGCGGACTGCGCGGACAAGCTGTGCGACGTGCTGGCGCTGTTTGCTGCGTCTGGGCAGCCCGTGGACATCCATGACTTCCTGTCCAAGATGACACTGGCAGTGGTCGGCACGTGTGCATACGGGTGCGTGAGGAACCTGAGGTTGCAACGTGTCAACATCCCCTAGTGCAAGGGTGGGCCTGTGTTGCAACAAGTACCTTCAATGGGTGCAGTTTATAGGATGTGATTTGCTAGCTGCTCTCCCCATGTTCCTCACTCGTGGACTGAGCAAACCACTGAAACGACTAACTCTTGCCCACACTTGTCATCGCTTCCTGCAGTAAAGCTCCCATCCTTGTATGCGCTTAATGCCTGTTGCATGCAGCATCGACTTCAAGACGCTGGAGCAGCCGGGATTTGGTGGAGCCATCACTGGAGAGGCCATTGGCAATGAGGCGGGGTGGACAGGGGAGCGGCTGGTGCAGGCATCCAAGACTTTTTTCAAGGCATCCAACATCTCGGTGCGCGGTGTTATGATGGTGTACAAGGCTGTGCATGCTGGTACAGTGCTTTCAGTTGACTTATGCTCAGGCCTCGCCTGCTGCTGCTGGGCAGTTGTGCTTGGACTGCCAGAGTGCTGTGGGCTTGCACAGTTCAACAGCTGCATAACGTTTGCTGCAGGTACAAGCTCTCTTAGCTGGGTTGTTTGGTTACAGAAGCCCTGCCATTGCTCACAACTTGCTTGCGTGGTCATTTTCATCACCTGCATCATGCAGCATGCAACCAAGTGGAGTTTGCCGGCAATGCTGCTGCCTGTGTTCACGAACGTCATCCGTTCATTTGCGTACGCTCTGCCTGATGAGCGGTTCAGGACCCAGCTGGAGGTGGGTGCATGGTGATGGTGGTGGTGGTGCTGCTGGTGGGCCAGACTCATGGTCGGCTGCTGCACCCCCCCCCCCCCCCCCCCCCCCCCCCGCATGCATGCTCCTGCTGGCCGCCACAGCTGATGGACCAAACATGTCCGCCCATGTGTGCACATCGCCAACAGGCACGCCAGACGCTGCTGGTGGCCAGCCAGCAGCTCATTGAGCGGTGGCGTGTGGCTGCGCGCGCGCCAGGCGCAAGCTCCGCGGACAACGGCGCCAACGGCAAGCCAGCTGAACACATGGACGTCAGCAGCAAGGATCACGGGGAGGGCAGCAAGGTGGCGGGCATCAAGGGCGCAGGGCCCCTGTCAGGCGTGCAAGCCGGGTCCTTCCTGGATGTGTTGCTGGCGGAGAAGAACTCGGTCATGAGTGACCTGGCAATCATGGCGCAGGTGCGCTGCAGACCGCATGTAGGGGCGTGTGCGGTGGTGCAGGGTGCTGTGTGCGTCAGCAGCCATGACGTCACCTGCAAGGCTGTGTATGTGGCGCTGTGGTTGCCTGAATGTTTTGGGGAACGCGCTCAGACACCAGAAGCAGAAGAGCGTGTGACGTACTTCAACTGCACACCATGCTCGTTGGGTCATCCCTTTGCAGGCCAGCACCTTTATTTTAGCTGGCACAGAGACCACCGCAAACTCCCTGTCGTTCACGGTCTACCTGCTCACACAGAACCCAGAAGCAGGTGACAACAGGGTTAGAGGCCCTGCAGCTGCCCTCAACCCTGCCTGCCTCGCGTGCGATCTGCCGCCTGCAGGGCTGCAGCCGTTATACCGGTGTACTGCTTTTTAGTGAAAGCATGCCGCTGCTGGCCGTGTGATCATTCTGCACCATGCCCTACACCGTGCAGAGGCCAAGCTCCTGGCTGAGATTGACGCACACGGCCGCAGCAAGCCCGTTTCTGCCAGCGACCCATTCCCCTGGGCAGATGCTATCATTCAGGAATCGCTGCGCATCTACCCGCCTGCACACTCCACCACCCGGTGAGCCGCACATGTGCACACTACTTGGAATTCACAGCTGGACTGTGTACCTTGTGCCGACCAGTGGACATGTCCTGATGCTTTGCATTGCATATGCCGCTATGTATGCTTTGTGCACTGTGCTGCTCCACTGCGGAAGTGCATGTGTGCATGCGTGCATGCAGGAGTGCCGGCACCAGCATCACCAGCCTTGGAGGCTATGCACTACCTCCCAACACGAACCTGCTGGTACGGTGTGGACCTGTGAAGCCCCCACTGATGTTACATGTGTGTGCGGTGCTGTTGCCGGTGCCTGCTGCAACATGGTGCCCGTTCATGACCCTAATCTGTTGGGTCATGATATCCGCCCTGACCTGACCTGGATGTCACCACCTCCCGCCATAGGTCTCCATCTACACCATCCACCATGACCCGGCCACATGGCCACGGCCGGATGAGTTCCTGCCCCAGCGCTTCCTCCCTGAGGTGTGCAACCTCAGCTGACGCTGGTGGATCTGTGTTGCCGGTGCATGTCCTTAGGGCAGCTGTGCGAGCTTGCCTGGTGTGACCCTCACGTACTTCTAACTGTAGTTGCCCCCCCTCCCCGCAAATGCAAGTAAAACATAGTGCAACAGTATGAAACTCCACAACAGTGGGCAACTTTGGCCTGCCCCACCCATGTTTTAACCTGTGCAGTACGAGAAGGAGCTGGGGCCTCGCAACCCCAACGCCTTCATCCCCTTTGGTGCTGGTACACGGCAATGCATCGGCTACAAGTAAGCACCAGCTGGATGTGCAGCATTCAGCGTGTCGCTTGCTTGTAGGATCGTTGATCAGTGCCATGCCAGGTCCAGGGACCCATGTGTGCCCCCCCACATTACACAAGCCACTTTGCCTAACTCCACGGCACGTTATGCCACCGGATCAGGTTTGCACTGCAGGAGGCGCGTATTGCCTTGGTGCGTCTGTATCAGCGGTTTACCTTCAAACTGGCACAAGAGCGGATGGAGACTGTCACCGGCATCACACTGTCTCCAAAGGGTGGCCTGTTTGTGACTGTGCATGCACGCAGCTGAGCCTCTGTTGGCAGTGTTCAAACGGTGGCATGTCTTCTGTCAAGTCAAATGCTAACGCTTGCAAGCACACAGCTTGTTTTGCATGTGAAAGAAGGGAGCCTGTGTCTGGAGGCTGTGTAAAAGGGCACACACCATGTGTAACAGCGACTCGGCATGCCATCAACCATGTGATGAAGCAGGAAATTTCCAATCGACATAGCATCCTATCGACACAGATACGCAGGAGGTTTTCAGGTAGCAACCCCTTGCAATTGTCTTCCTCTTGTAGCCAACCATGGAGAAACTGAAGGAACTGAAGGATAAGCTTACAGGAAACACAAAATACCACAACAGCTTGCTGGGCGAGTCGCTCCCGGACCTGCTTCGTAAAGCCACAGCCAAAACGCTGGTAAGCACTGTTTCATCACCGCGAGCTACTTATGGATGCGTATTTGTGACATCCGGTGCTTACAACACCTTTCGGGCCATTCACCACGTTGGGGTTTTGTGTGCTATTCGCAGATAACCCCAGATCAAGAGGTCAATCAACAGGTGCGTCTGCATGCATCGTGGGGACCTGGATCAATGCTTACTGCACATGAGCTCTGAAGTGACCATGTGCATACATCCATCATGCGCAAGCGAGATGACAGCACGGCACTTGATAGGCAGACACTATATTTGTGCGGTCTGTGTCTCTGCAGGTGGTGGACAGCATCAACTCGGAAATCAGCGCGGGGAAGGACAGCAAGGTGCGCAGGCGCCATAAAGATTGATGCTGCTGCTATCGCGCCTGTACATGCATCTGGCATCAAGTTGGAGCTGGCATGAAGTTGCAGTGACTGAAGGGAGGTGAAAGATGTCGCGTCATGCCCGTTGTCGGCATATGCAGGAGATTGTGAGCCTGCTGAAGAAGCGTCTACGCACGGATAACCCGCAGAAGCAATGGCTTGGGGTGCTCCTGTTTCAAAAGGTGCAGGGTGTGCATTATGCATGCTGTGGTTTATGCTTCATCCAGGGCCACACCTTGCTGGTACAGGCTTAACACTGCTGCAGCTGCAATTGATCATGCCCGAGATGCTTTGTGGGGCGACATGTAATGCACGCGTGCGGTTGGGGGCTGCTGCAGGTCATGGCCGAATGCCAGAATGTGCTGGGGATGCACCAGGAGGAGCTGCTACAGGAGGTTGCGCGCGTCATGGCGCGGCCTGCGAAGCCCGAAACCGACGCAGGCAAGCGCGCGCGGCATGCCGCAAAGGAGATGCTGCGGCAGTATGGCCGCGCAGGCACGTCTGCGTTCCGTGCAGCTCACCAGGCAGCTTACAGCCGCCGTGCGGGCCAGCCACATGACGTGTACCAAGATGATGTGCAAGCCACCGGGTTCGCATACCCTGAGGGCTACCCAGCGTTCCAGATCCCAGGTGCGCCCACTGGGAGGTGCACAGCATGATGGTGTGAGGCTGTGCTTGTCGTGGCTGCATTGCTGGCACTGCCAACGCACCTGCGTAAACATGCACACCGGGGGAGCATATAGGCTCATACCCTCCACCATGGTTGGCGCAACCCTATGTGCAGGCACTGGTGGTGCCGGCGCGATGAGCGTGGAGAAGCAGTCACTTGCGGAGGAGATGAACCTGCTGATTGAGAAGGCGCGGTCCAACACCGAGCTGCTGTCCGACATGCTGGTCAACTCAGGCGGGTCAGGTGGGGACGAGTTTGAGAAGGAGCTGGTGCGCGATCTGCTGAATGAGGTGCACGAGCTGCGCGGCCTGTTCACCGCGTACCTGGAGCAGCTGCAGGTGTGTGGTGCTGGGGTGTGTTGCCGTCTGTTGATGGCACGTACACGTTGCGTGCCATCTTTGCTGCACTGCTGCTGTGCACCATTGTGTGGCACAGGCATGGCTTGCCTGACCACGCTGCAGCATGTGCTTGCAGTGCCTTGGGACCCTGCAACCCACCCTCGTGTGGCAGCGCTCTGCATGTGCATGCACATCTGCATGACATGTGCAGGGCATGGACGGGCCGGAGATGGAGGTGCTGATGGTGCAGGCACTGGAGGCAGCTGACATGCTTGACGGCTGCATCCAGCTGCAGAAGGTGCGGGTGGTTGGAGTGGTTGCTGCATGTTGGGATGGCATCATGAGCTCTGGGCATCAGGGGCATTGGGCTTAGGTGCAGTAAAGCAGAAGTGTGGAGGGATATGCCTGCGTGGCACAACAGCAGGTGAGGTGAGGTGAGGTGCTGCAGTGAATGCATGACTGTTGGCCTGCCTGTCATACACAATGGCCGCCACACACATTGCATTGCCTGCAGGATGTGAGCTCCAACCAGGAGCTGCCCGGCAACAACGCCGCATCCCCTACGGGTGGCAATGGCACTGACGCACCACGCGCTGCGGCAGCTGCTGCACCTGCTGCGAAGCAGACTGCTGATCTCATTGCTTTCGATGACCCCATGGACGCGGCGCCCGGCCCCACTGCTGCACAGGGCGCAGCGGCAGGTGCGGGGTGGCTGAGGGTGGCAGGGAGGGGGGTGCAGCGCTCTCTGCCTGCTTGTGGTGCTGCTGCTCCAGGCACCTGGCATGTCACTTAAGCAGCTGCATGGAGCACAGGCATTAACAGGCTGGCGCCGTAGATGTGCACTGTTGCCACCCTGCATCACAATTTAACCATGACACTGCGTCTTACTCAACCCTCCCCGCGTGGCACATCGCAAATCTACATGCCTGCAGCGCACGACCCCTTTGCGGCATCAGCGGGCGTGGACCCTTTTGCCGCTTCTGCCACTGTACCCCTGTTTGGTGCCCCGGCTGCTGCCGCTGCGCCTGCGCCTGCGCCTGCGCCTGCGCCTGCACCGGCACAGGCACAGGCACCCGGCCAGGCAGGCATGAAGTCCGCATTTGAGTCCATGTTTGCACAGCCAGGTGGGGGGCAGGCATTTGATGCGCTGGCTTCGTCAGCGGCGCCACCTGCACAAGCTGCGCCTGCCCCCACCTACTCCGCACCCGCACCTGCTCAGGCGCCCAACCCATACGCGCCCCAGCCGGTTGCCTACCCAGGCTCTCCTCCCCAGTACCCTGCAGCGGGCAACCCTTACGCGCCGGCGCCGCAGCCCACACCGCAGTACAGTGCACCCACTCAGGCATTTGGTGCTCCCCAGTACAACCCATACGCGCCGGCCCCCCCGGCTGCTGCAGCTGCTCCGGTGCACCAGCCCGTGTTTGCCCCTACCACCTCGTCCAACAACCCGTTTGCAGGCAGCATGCAGAGCATGGCGTCCAACTCCTTTCTGCCCATGCCGCCCATGGGCATGAGCGGGGGAGGTGGCAACCCCTTTGCAGCTGCCGCCCCTGCTCCGGCCCCTGCTCCGGCACCAGTTGCGCACGCCAGCAGTGGAGGTGCAAATGCTGCGGCGGTGGAACAGGAGTGGACCATGTTCTTTGCGGACCGTGCTGCCGCGGCGGCGCAACCTCCTGCAGCAGCGGCTGCCAACGCAGCACAGGTCAATGCTGACTTTGATGCACTGGTGGGAGCCAAGAAGTGAGGGAATGAGCGGCTTGCGGGAGCTGAGCCTAGCTGGGTTGGGCTGAGCTGTGCACACCCCGTTTGGTGCCATGCATGTGTACGAACAGCTCTTGCGTGGCACTGTTGTACAACCAACCAGGATGGAATTGGGTGAGAATTTACGGCCACCGTGTATGCAGTTCCGCACGCCCGCTGGCAAGGATTGAACCGCAAGGACTCACATGAAACCGGTGTGATGATGCATGCAGCACGCGAAGGCATGGATTGATGGGTTGCACATGCTGAGCGGGTAAATGGATGGATCCCTCATCTTGATTGGCTGATTGTGATTGGCCATGAGATTGGCTGAGCAGTGCAACGCAGCTTGGCTGCAGTTGTCTGCATGACGTGTGGAGTTGTGTTGGCGTTACACATGAGGTAATAGCGCCTTGGAAGTCCAGGAAAAAACACGTGTCTCTGGGTTCAAATGGTAGATGAAGTGGAACAAACGAGTACGACAGACAAATGGTTGGGCTCTGGTTGCAACATCGGACACATCAGGCACATTCACACAGCATCCTCAACTGCCCTCCTTCAGTGAGCTACTTGTATTTGCAGCCAACTGAGGCCTCCTGTACTTGATGAGCCCAAACTTGAGCATCGTCTCGATCATGTCCTGCAGCATCACCACATGGTGGGTGAGCACAGCAGAGCAGATGTTTGCAGAAACGGTAACACTTGCATTCAACTAGGAGGGGATACTGCTCAGGCCAGTATGCAAGCCTCCATGAATGCTCTTAGTCACCTCAAAACTCGAGCATAGTCGCTGGCCCCAGCAGTGCATAGAGGATACCGCGTGGAGATCTCACACCTTGAACGTCTCCTCCAGCGGCATGAACTCCAGCCCCAGCTCCTTCTTGGCTTTGGAGCTGTCAAACAGGACAGTGTACCCCACCCCATTCCTACGTATGGGTGCATATGGGTGAAGCAAGCATGTGTTTCAGCTCACCAAGGGTTTGTAGGTGTTGTGGCCATGGCGCGCCCAAGTGCCTGTGAACCTAGCATAGTCACCTCATGAAGTGCCGCACATCATGGGAATAGTACGTTCCAACCCTATGCTTACTTGACAAATTTTGCTTGAGAGGCCCACCAGAGGCCCAACAATGTACAGCAGGCACTTGGGCACAAAGAACAGTGGAGGGGACACCTGCTGAGGGTAGGCCTTGGCAAGCAAGGCTACCGCCTCATGGAGGTACAGGCTGCCAGCTGACAGGATGTAGCGGCCGGATGCAGAGGGGGTGAACGCAGCCAGGCAATGGGCAGCTGCCACAGTGCGCACATCAGTCCAGCCAAAGCCGGCGTACGGCACGGCAGGCCACATCTCACCCTGGGACGTGAAAGGATAAATGTTCATCATCAGCTGCATACGTTGCGGCACTCACTGCATCCATGGGTACCAGCACACAAAACACAACATTCACAGCAGTTGCAAAAGCCACATCCATCCTTCACCCACCTTCCACATGCGCGCCACCAGATTGATAGATTCGCCATCTGCACGCGCACCCACTGGTGGCCCTGCAATCATGGGTGGGTTCATGACCACCAGGTCCCACCGCGACTGTGCCTTGGCAATCTCCCACGCGCGGCGCTCAGCTTGAGCTTTACTGAACATGTAGGGCTGCTCCATCAGGCTCGACCGTGTGTTCCAGTCGGCCTCCGTGAACACGGCCCCTGGTGCCTTGTCTGAGCCCGAGTGGTAGATGGCGGCACAGGAGGAGGTGAGCACCACGCGCCGCACACCAGGCGTGCGCTCCACGGTGCCTGTTGCGATATAGGCATGGGAAACCATGCAACATGTCAGACCCAACATGTTGGTGTGCAAGTACACATACTGTCTTTGATAACCAATGTATGAAGCAGGCACCATGGCTCTCACGCTGCAT
Source organism: Haematococcus sp. NG2 (assembly GCA_004335575.1). Lineage (NCBI taxonomy): Eukaryota > Viridiplantae > Chlorophyta > Chlorophyceae > Chlamydomonadales > Haematococcaceae > Haematococcus > Haematococcus sp. NG2. The sequence continues at coordinate 377,515 of QAXD01000212.1, read as the reverse complement.
GCCTACCAACAGCTTTGCGATGCAGTGACATGCTGCGTGCGACCGCTCATGTCTTGCTCACCCAGCACATTCTCTGTCCCCTTGACTGCTGGATCCAGTAAGTTCTTCCGCGCAGCCTCGCCATGGCCTGCATGCACCATGATGCATGCAGCACAGCATGCATGCATAGCATGGGATGGTGGCACAATCTAGCCTGTCAAGGTGTGCATCACTGCTCAGAGAGTGCGGAGAAAGAGGCATACAGACTGCCCCATTGTTCAAGGATGCATACCGCACCAGCACTGGCATTAAAGGGCGACGCGGTGTGGATGACGACCTCGCAGCCCTTGGCTGCTGCATCAAAGCCGCCCTGGTCCAGCAGGTCAGCCTTGAACAGCTTGAGCCGCTCAGCTGCACCTGGCAGGGCCTTCAGGTGTGCCACACTGGCCTCATTGGCGGGGTTGCGCGCGGTGGCGTGCACGGTGTGACCCGCAGCCAGCAGCCTGTGTGCATGTGCAATGGCTTGCATCCCGTCTCGTGCGTGTATTCGTGCACTGCGCAGCAGCAGCGCTGCTGAGCCGAGTACAGTACGTTTCGTGCAGGGATGTATGATCGGACACACCAAACTGTGCATGACATGTTCCATGACGCAGTACCAATGCAAGCACACATGATCATGATAATGATGTGGCAGATCACAAGGACCTCCACCTTTGCACTATGTTGCCTGCCAAGTATCCGGTTGCCCCTGTGACCATCACAGTCGTTGGTTTTGCGTTCTTCTCTGCCAGGAACAGTGCTGGTTTTATGTCTTGTGAGGACATCGTCGACATGCTATGCGTTGTTTTGACGGGAAGGCCCTACTACGACTACCAAAGGAAGAAACTACGTAATATTTCTGTGCTTGATGTATTTTTCAGTAACAGAGATTATTTCATTGATGCAATAGGTTCAGTTGCTCGGTTCAGTTGAATTCAGTTAGGGTTCTGGGTGTCCAGGCAGGGCTCCAAGTGCCAAAGGTTGCCATTTATGACCGTCATACCTCTTGGTCATATTGTGGTAATCTATGAGTAGGAATTCCTGTTTTCAGCTGATGACACAATTTGCCAGCTTGTCCAGCAACCCGTACAGGCCTGCCTGATCCTTGTCCACAAATTCACACCTCAGCGCACCACCATGCACCACCTCAACCCGCAAAGAGTGCTTGTTCACCAGTGACATAACTGCTGGCTTCAGTTTCGGACCATCTGCGCCACTGTGCAGGCCTTTGCCTGTGATGAATGTGACCACCTGCGACCAGACGTACAAAATGTTGACACACGGTGAGGAAAGCCCACGGTTTGTCTGTTGGGGACAGTGCTCGATCAACAGGATGTCCAGCATCTGTGTTCAGCAGTGGACCGAGTTTGCATAGCTCAAAAGCCTCAAATCAAACTTGTAGGTGGATTACTTCAACATGGCAGGCGTGAGAGTAAGCATAAGTACCTTCAAAACAACCTAGGGAAGGGTATAATGTCCCCCATACCACATGCCAATGTCTTGCGTGTTGTTGTTATGTTGTACCTCACCATATGAGGTATGTACCTATACCTAAATGGTACTGTGAGGAGCTCACCTTGATGCGTTCTTTCTTGCACCGCTCCACTACTTCCTCCACTTTGGCCAGTGCCTGCAGCAGTACAGCATTGGGTGACCCCTGCTTAGACAACAACCAGGCTGATGGCACTATGAAGTATCAGGCTATGGCTCATGGATGGTCACAGGTTTGACAAATCTGACAGGCACCGACACCTGCACTAAATGGCAGCTGGCGTTTGTTCTGCACACCTCAGACACCTTGAGACCATGCAGGTCGACCTGGATTGTGAAATACAGGGCAGGCATGATGGTCAAACATTTTAGTTGGGTTGCAAACTTGCAATCTTGCAAAGCTCACAGTACATGCACGAGTCAGACGAGTACTGAAACCAGCACATGCACCTCTTCTGGCGGTCTCCCTTTGTTCCTTGCCTCAAAGACCATTTCCGCTGCACGGAGCATGGTGAAGTTGTGCTTGCATGCAAGATGAGCAGTTGTCACATACATATGTACATTATGCATGTCATGCACTGTTGCCGTGTTGGCAACACAACCTCTACCATGAGTGGCTACCTGCTTTGGCGTTCAACTCTTTCCCTCGTCTGTCATGGTCGCGCCCTTGAGCGCTCCATGTCTTTGCCGCTGCATGATCTTTGCTGTGGTAAGCTGCTTTACTGCGCTCAAAACATTTACCCCTCTCGTCAAATTCCCTCCTGGCTCGCCATCTCAGCCTTTCGATCTCATCGGAGGGTTCGTTTGGGTCTGTGTGCGAAAGAAAGTTTCCCATTGGTGACAGCTGTGAAATGTTCTGTCCGCGAGTTTGTTCATCACACCTCAGCGCGATCAGTGAACTGTGTGGGCATGCTGGTTCTTGGCTGCTGGTTGCATTGCTGCAAGGCCCATCTTATTGTTCTTGCACGTGGATGCACTTCAGAATGGGGCTACTGCGATGATGTGGGCTTAAAATCAGATTTGTTCCATGTACAGCTTCTTTGTGTTGTTGTCAGCACCACCAGAATGACACTGAGAATGATACACTCAACCCGTACACTGCATGCCACCATCCAGGTGGGATGTACAGCATCTGTCCCTCATTCAGTACGCAGTCAATGTATGGTGCCTGGCTGAACAGTGGGAACTTGGAGTGGTCAACAGCTCCCATATCAATCTGGCTGGAGTTGGTGTTCATGCCTTCTGTGAATGGGTACACGTTCGCGGTATGAGCTGGTGAGTAGAGGCGCACATACTTGGCGCCAACCACCTGCAGGCAGGAGGAAAGGCAGGACATTGGGCCGTCTGGTAGCATCACCTCATCAAGCTGCAAGCTTTCAAGGTCACCGAAGCAAGGACAGCAACAGTACGAATCTGAACATTTGCTGATTGACGAAAAATGCCTCGCTGTCCCGCACCTGGCACAGCAAGTTGTGGTGCGGATCAGTGTGCAGTGGCGTCACCGTGCCAGGCGGCCCAAACCATGCGTTCACTGCCTGTATACCACCGCCCTCCTCCTCGTCCTTGCCAAGCACACAGTACTCAGGTGCCATGATGTCAGCAGCCAGTGCAGGGACCTGCTCAAGCAGAGCATGTTGGGCCAGGTAGCCAAGACCCCTGCTGCAACCACCACCACCTTCTGAAGTGGAAGAGGCCGGGTGATCCACCTGCGTTGTTCCACAGCCATCCTTGCGGCCGCTCTCTGCACTTTCCACAGGCTGAGCACTCGGTTCACCTCTGGGCGTCCCTTCCTCCAAGCGTGGAGTGATGTGGTGCTTGATGAAGTCTCCAATAGTCATGAGCTGTTGCCCCCACTCCTCCTTCAAGTAGTGCTCCCCCACCTCACTGTGTTGCAGCACAATCAATTGCGCAATGAGAACAGCCTGAGCAGAAGGCCACAGTGGTTCGGCTGCGCCATCACACAAGGCAGTCTGAATTAAGCATCAAGGTGTGGCGCACTCACATGGGTACGGTTCGGTGGCCAGCCACAGATGTCAAGTAGCCCATGTCACGCCAGCGACTCAAGGCGGGCCAACCCTCCATAGCCCCTGCATGCAGTGCGAGCCAGCACGGCGCATTGCGCAATCACTCGAGTCCAACAAGCACGGGACCATACTGTCGCCGTGTTGGCGCATGAAGCTGCACTGTGGTTCCGTACCCACAACACGACACGTGCGCAAAGTGTGAGTCAGCATGCGCACCTGTGATGATGGTGGGCCGCCCTCCCCCTGGTGCAGCCATACACTCCTGCAGGAATGTTTCCAGCGATGGCATATGCAGCACCGGTGGGCGGCTAGCAACAGGACCATCCACCAAGGACCCAGGCGGAAGGCGCACGCCAGCTGCTGCCCTCCACGTGTACCAACCTCTGTTGCGGTCACCTGGCTCTGGATCTGGCCTTCCATCACCTGGCCCTGTGCCCTCGTTCTGTGGACCACATCTTCTGCCATGCTGTACCCCCTGTGCTGCTGCTCCTGAGTATCCTTGCTGGCCAACTGCAGCCTCCGCCTCGCTGCTCGCAGCCGGTGTACCTGACCCACCACCCTGGCGCAGCCGCTTGGCAGGCGGGGGCACACCGACAATACCACCCCTACCCTCGTCTCCACCTCCTTCTGTGCCTGACACCTGCGTGAGGCGCTGCTCCAGGCTTTGGATGGCTGCATGCAGCAGGTGGCGGAAGCTGGGACCACCCATCATGATTGCCAGATCACATGTCCGGATGGCCTCTTGGGCCTGAGCTTGCTCCGTGCCATGTGCTACGGTTGCCTGCTCATCAGCCGCCTCAACATCCCCGGGATCCGTGGCCCCTGCCACCATGGAGTGGCTGCCGTACCCTGCCAGTCCCAAGCTTGCACTCAGCAAGCATGCAAGTGCATACAGGTCGCGCCACAGCACTGACACATCCTTCCAATAGCCCAGGTGCAGCTTCTCCCACGCGGCCTCTTGCACCATGCGCACGCTGTGGCTGTGCTCCGATAGAGATCCAGCCTGCACGTGAGGACAAACAGTGTTTCATCAGGGCCTTTATGCAATGACAAATGCGGTGGGAGCGAAGTACATGTCACTGGGGCGCAGACAGGTCAGTGAATCGGAAACACGCAGCGTGATGCAACCGCCAACTCACTTTGGCAGCGCCAAGCACCTGCTGCACCAAGCCCGAAAGCTGTCGCCAAGATGCATCATGGTATGACTCCAGCTCATCCTTCAGGCCTGCAAACATCCGTCACTGTGCATTGTTTTGCTGCGATCTTGCCAGTCTGTGTTGTGGCCTTTACAGATTTAATCGAATCTTGATGCACTTGAACCATCACCTGCCAGCAAGTGCTCCACAGCATCTGCTTCCTCCTGCAGCGCCGCCTTCAGCTGCATTAAGTCCATGCTACCGCAATCGTGTGAAGTAACAGGGAAGCTAGCGCTGTGTGCTGAACTTTCTCACTGCACAGGCTGTGTTGTAGTGTCAAGCTTGGTCAGCAACGCTGTCAATTCCCCACAGTCCTCCAGCACTTGGATTGTATCTGCATCACCAATGAACTGCAGATACACAGACCGCAAACCACGAGCACTCTCAAAACTGTCTGGCATGTATGCATCATCAACATGGCCGCATGGAACCCTGCATGCATTAAGAGCCTAAGACGCACCTTGCCGTTAATATGCAGCTGGGGCAATGTCCGCACACCCCCACTGGCTGCTAGCATGGCATCCTTCCTGCCTGGGGCTGCTACCAAGTCCACCTGTGCGTGTACTGATATTTACTTGTTCTGCCTTGATCACTGACCCGAGTACAAGGCTGTACGTGAACATCGCTCACCTCCTCGTACTCAATTCCCTTGCTGGCTAGAATAGTTTTAATCCTTTGAATATCTGCCCGAAGCTTGGTCGTCGTAGCGACAGAGGAGGTGTATAAGATGATGAGTGGGGTCATTCGAGAATTACCAAGTCCCTTGTCGGACGCGTTTAGACAGTGTGATCTGGGGGGTGTGATCATGTCTTGGAGTTTGGCGTATGACATCCGCTACACGGGGGCTTCATGGGGCTGTACATTGCCAAGCAAATTTTATTCATGAACGGAATGACCTGGGACCACCTAGCGCATGCTCCATGATCCACGAATGACATCCGTCAATGATGTGCCGGCACTTCTAGGGTGTCATGCAAGATCAGCAGATGGCCTTTTTGTGATTACATGCCACTGTGGTGTCTACAGGCTGGGGCTGTTCCTCTGGGGCGACCAAGGTCTCATCATGGGGGTCAGCCCACAGTATCACTGGCTCACATCACCAAGCTGCTAGCCGTGAGCCACCTGGACGCGAGACTGGCACGTGCTGAAATGTCCCCAGAGCTAGCAATGCTGCCGACCCACACCAACGGCTGCTGGAGGAAGAACTAAGAAGTTGCCCAACACCACAGCATGTGCACACAGCAGCTGAGGATCTTGGGTGCTGACGCCCGCAGGTGAGCCCAGCATTTACTCGTCGTCCTCACCCTCAGCATCGTTGTTGGCGATGTTGAACTGCAGGGTGATAAAGCAGGGTGGCGGGAAGAGTGCATCAACACAGCATGCAACACTACATGATATGAACACCAAGCATGGGAACCCTGCAAATCACAAGCAGCTCAAAACCTCTGGCTGTGCGGCAATGCTGCTCGCTGATGCAAATTCCATCCCAACCAAACTAGGTTCTCAACGCCGCCAACCTAGATTGCCCAGCACACAGCTGCACATAGCAACATGCTCACAACCACCACAGCTACAGCTGAGAAGGTTGCTGGTACTTACGTAGCGCAGCTCGTACACGCTGCGGTCCTTGTTGGAGGCAATGACGCGCAGCCAGTCGCGCACCTGCGTATTGCCAACGGTGCACCGTTATAGCATAGTGCCCCGCATCCATTCACTAATGGCCCCCTTTGTGCTCTTGTGCCACATGCAGCTGCTCAACAGCACCAGGCACACCAGCCCATGCTCTTGCCGCTGTGCGCCTGGCTCATGCAGCCCGTGATGCATGGAGAAAGCCGTCATGGCACCAAACCCACGTTGTGCTTCTTCAGGTACTTCTTTGTCAAGTACTTCAGGTACCTGCGCACGCCAGGCAAGTGCATGCGACGTTCAGGTCTGGTCATTCGGCACGAGTTTCCAGGGCAGTGATGGCATCCGGAGCACGCACCGCTTGCTGATGTGGGTGTCAGCGGTGACGGTGACCTTCGTCTTGTCGCGGGCAACCTTGACGCTGTCACCCAGCACGCCTGTCTTGCCGTTCACCTTGATCTTGTCCGCAAGGAACTTCTCAAAGGAGGCTGCAAATACACATAGCGGGGATGCCAGTGCACCTCAATCAATCTGGCGGCGTGCCAGCAAGCTGTGTACCTCCAAACCCCGCTGGGTCCATGGTTGGCTCATGCATGATGCTCCCATGCATGCTGATAGTGCCAGTAGCCCTCAGTCCGCGTGCAGCGCTTGCAGCAACGCCCTGTTCAAGCACTGCTGTTGAAAGTGCTACTCCATGCTGCAGCCTTCGCCTGTTCATTTGCTGCCTAGTGCCGGCTCTCACCAATCTCCATAATCTTGTCATCGACGGGCTTGCTGCAGTCGATGACGAAGGTCAGGGCCTGCAAAAGGCAAGGGGCCACGGACTCCGGTGGACATACAGCGACCATGCACCAAGAGAGCCGGCGCTTGCAGCAAGGCTTCAGAACACGCACCTTCTTCTTGGCCACCACCTTGGTGGCGCGGCGACCAATGACGGGGGCCATTGCTGCTCGCCCTGCACAAGGAATGAAAGTTTAGAACCTGGAGCAGGGGAACGAACCTATCAATTGTCTCACCTTCCTACAAAAGAGAACGATACAGGTTGTGCCCAGGCCAAACAGCCCCCCCGTCACACTCACTCTTCTTCACGTCGAAATGGACGTGCTGTAGCGCTGTGACGTGCTGCTGATTGATCATGCTGCTCCCACATGGCGCTCCCACTGGCTTACCAGGCCAAAGCAGACGTAGCAGGGTGCATGCCTTAACTGCATCACTATGTAACCCTAGATTAGCAGCACTGCAGCCATGTAAGGGAAGGAGGCATCAGCAGGTAAGAGGTAACAACCAACACAGCTCCCCACCACACATCCGAGGTACATCACCACATGGCAACATGCATATGCGTGCTGCAGGTCGCCGTTAGGGCGCTGGAGGCAGGCATGGACCCTGGAAGCATTGATTTTCTCTATGAGGCAGGGCAACGAGCTAACGACCTTGTGGTGGGCCAACTAACAGGTGCGGGGGAGTGCGGCTTGCACGTTGGTAAGCATGTTGGGAAGCTAACTCATTATTGAGTCATGACAGCATGCATTGTGTCTTGATTACCCTTTGCTTCAGGCATCACGCCGGCTACGTATGCAGCGGTGCTGCTTGCGGGCCTAGCCACCAGCCTGTCACCATGCACGCTGAGCGTGCTCCCATTGACAATTGGTTACATTGGAGGATATGCTCAAACAGACCATGACAGCAATGCACAGCAGCCAGAAACATCCAGCGGCAGTGAATCTGAAGGTATGTCTGGCTCAAGAGACGGCACTGCAATGAGCGGCGGCAGCAGCAGGGCGAAGGGGTCAAGGCCAAACTTAACCATGCAGGTGCGCAGCTGTTTAGCACATCAATGAGCTGCGCGTACTGATGGCTTTCCAACGATTGCACAGGATGCTGTTTTGCACCTCCACCTGAGCGCTGTCTCACCTACAGGAGTGGCTCCATGCTCCTTTCCATGTGCTTGCAGGCAACAGCATTTTCAGCAGGGCTGGCAACAACACTTGCGGCACTGGGATTGGTATCATCGTCGCTTGGACAAGCATACGGCCAGATTGGCGATGGCCTGCCCGTTGCTGTCAGTGCCTTGGCCATCATCATGGGACTCAACCTGCTCGAGGTGTGTGCAGTGAAAGGTGCTGTGTACCGCAGGCATGGCCGACTTCAAGGCAGGCGTCAGTTCTCATCATGAACCATGCTCCTGACTCTGCTGGACATGCACTTGCACCTGCAGGTTGTGCCGCTGAACCTGCCATCTCTGGATGTGGATGTGCGTGGCACTCGTGTGCCGCCCCTGGCACAAGCCTACCTGGCGGGCCTGGCGTTTGCCCTGGCTGCCTCACCGTGCAGTACACCTGTGCTGGCCACGCTGCTGGCATGGGTTTCTGCCACGCAAGACCCTGCACAGGGTGCTGCACTGCTGCTGGCATACACTTCAGGATATGTGGCCCCATTACTGCTGGCAGCATCTGTCACGGTGAGACATGATGCAGCTTGCAGCTGTGTAGAATGCACATACTCGATGCACATATCATAAATGTGCCGCACAAGCTTGCAAACCAAAAACATGCCAAACCTGCCACACATACTCACTGCTGTGCTTTGGGGCAACCTGCATGGCGTTCACAGGGTGCCATGAAGCAGCTGCTAGCGTTGCGCCAGTACTCAGCATGGGTGACGCCAGCCAGTGGGGCCCTCTTGGTGGCAGGTGGGACATACACGATGCTATCACGCCTTATTCCTGCATGATACTTCCTTTCAAGCCAGCCCTAGGGAGATGTACGGGCCACCACATGTGACATTGAGCGCGTTGATGATTTGAGCAATTGCATTGTAAAGGAACAGGCACGTCTGGCTCTCTGACGCGGGACATCGTTGGATATGAGGCATTCAAAGTTCGCATCCTGACAGCCACCGACTTGTCCCTGCACGTGACGTGTTGGAATGAAGCGTGGAGCAGCTTCAAAGCTTAAAACTAGCTCGGCTGCTGCAGCATCCACAACCCTGGCCGAACTAGACATAAATGCAGAGCTAGACTCAGGGAAGAAAAAGGGCAATGTTGGGATCAGCGTTGCTGCTGCCAAGCTCAAGGAGAACGTGCGGAAGCCTGCTGAACAACGTGCAGCAGCAGCAGGAGCAGCAGAGCAAGCCATGTTCAAAGACGGGTCGCAGATCGTTGACTTCATGAAGGTGCGCGACGTCCAGCCGACCAGGTCGTTCCTTCGGTCAAAGGTCAACCATTTGCTGTGCATGGTATGACCATCATGCGCGGCACGGCATACTGTTCATGCAGAGCTTGGGGAAGGGCCTGGAGGACTTTGAAGGTTCTGAAGAGAAGAAGAAGAAGGGGCGTGGCAAGGCCAAGCCCGAGACACCGCTGCGTGAGAAGCTGAAGAAGAGTTGGGGGGGAAAGGTGTGGGCACCTCTTCGCAGCCGCAATGCATGCGTCAGCATGCAACCAATGCTTCGCAAATCTGTGTGGACGCAGACATATCTGGAGCGGCTGGAAGCTGAGGTGAACGGCGAAGAGGAGGATGCTGTGCCAGACCTAGGTGGCTGCACTTACAAGCCATTTGTATTTAGCCCCAAGGGTGAGGCGTGTAGAAGGAAAATGCAAGATTACGCATTCATGTACACGTAGTGCCAATTTGGTGGTGCTAATTAGGCCGTGCGCACTCCAGAGTGCAATGCAAGCATGAAATCAATGAGCGGACTGTATGCGCCCCACACACGATGCAGATATGAAGGCCATGAGTCCTGCAACGAAGACAAAGCCCCTCCGGAATCGGCTGTTGGAGGTTCAGGCAGCCAAGATTCCACCACCTGCACTGCAGGCTGTCCCTGCATCCACCGCGTCATCACCTGCGCCCCTGCTGCCTCCAGCGCCCTTGCTGCTGCCTGCACCAGTCCCTGCGGATGCAATGGACCCACCATCAGCACCAGTGCCCATGACCAGCTGCCCTGCCAACCGACGAGTGGCAGCAGCTGCGCCAGTGCCAGCGCCAGCACCAGCCACGAAGGCTGGCAAGGGCAACAGCCAAGGGCAAGGCCCCGTCATGACCACGGTTGTGCAGGAGCAGAAGACAGGTGGGCGAGGTGGTACCCACAAGGCACCTGAACTGGCATCCAGGCTCCATCCCATCAAGCTGAGTGCTGCACCGCTCAAGGCCGCAGCTCTGCTGGCCACCAAGCCACCTGCTGCAGCACCTGCACCAGCCGTGCCCGCATCAACAACTGCATCAGCCATCGTGGCAACAGCAGCAGCAGCAGCTGCTGCTGCACCACCCAGCGAGGCCGGTGGTCATGAGGCCACCAAGCCTGCTACTGCCACATCCAAGCCTGCTCCTGCAGGGCGGACGCGCAGGGCCGCAGCGGCTGTCAGTTTAGCTGCGGAGGAGGAAGAGGAGGAGGAGAGAGACGGTGCCAAACGCCCATCATCATTGCTGCCAACTGCTCACACGCGGTACGAGCCTTGCAAGTTCGTCACAGTGTCAAATGAAGCACTTCAGCTCGATGTAGGTGTAGGTGTGACGGTGCTGCCCTTGTTGGCAATCACGTGTTCCCACGATTGCAACCATAGGACTGGCGGTGACATGCATGCAGGCGGCAAAAGCGCACAAACAATGCAGCCACACAGCCGATGGGTGAGCATGCAGCCCAGGCTGTTGCAGTCCCCACTGCGACACAACATGCCACAACGGCAGCTGGCCGTCGAGGCCAGACTGCTGGGGCGAAGGCTACGACACAGCAGGCAGCACAGGACACCAAGCGAAACAGCAAGGCAACAGGGGATGCAAGTCCAACCAGCAGCCCTGTGCCCGCCCCTGTGGTGCCGCAGGCAGCTGGAGCCGAGCTTGTGACAGGGAAACGCAAGCTTGATGAAGCTGGCATAGCGTTCAATGCAGACGCAGACGAGCAGAGGAATGCTGCAGCCAAGCTTGCACGGCTTGAGGCAAAGAACCAGGAGCTGCAGGGTCAGGTGAAAGAGCTGGGGTCAACGGTGGAGGAGCTACAGGCTGCGAACGCGGTGCTCCACGCACAAGTCAAGGCGCAAGCACAGGAGCACCAGGCGGAACACCAGTCACTGCAGGAGCAGAACAGCATGTTGGCTGCTGAGCTGGCAGCACTGAAGAAGCAGTTGGCGTCAAAGCATGCTGAGGTGAGGCGAACGATGCAATCTGCTGCTGCTGCTGGCAACAAAGCTTCGGGCAGCAAGTCTTTCGCAATGTTGTGCACTACTGCTGCTCTACAGGTGGACAAGCTTCGTGAACGACGCCAGCAGAAGGAATGCGATATGGAGAAAGCTTTAAAAGCGGTAGACGCTTTGAAGGCAGCGATCAAAAAGTTGGGCCAGTGACAAGACACATCAGTTAAATTGGCTGGACATCCCATCAAGAACAATGTAAAGTTTCCAGATGATAACATCAAGCTACTAGACAGCAAAACTTCCGGATTTCACAGAGTGGATAGCACATTGGCAACCAGCGTGACCGTCTTGGTTTTACTGAGCATCACAAGCTACAGTTGTTGTTCTGACTGCAGTTGCCGTAGAAGTCTGTTGCTGCATTTATCGTTTGGCCAGCTGGAGGACTGCACTCAACTTAACATGGTTGTGTAAGGGCAGGACACCATCATGTCCCCAGCTTGGCTGTGCGGCTTTTGTTGGGGTGAATCAGGTCAGAGCTAGTAGAATTGCGATGACATTTGCACGGATGCTTTGCTCATGCTTGCAAAGACGTTTTTGCAAGGCGCAAGACCTCAGGAGTGTGGTCGTTGCGAATGGCCGGCAGGTCGTCGGTCCCCGAAGGCTTTGGCCAACCTAAGTCAGCCTGGTTCACAGGGGCAGGATCCTGCGGGCAGCCACGCAAACACCAACTCGTTGAGGGCCTCAAAAGGTACCACCGGCCCATGGCTGCATTTGGTGGTGCTTTGTTGTGAGGGCTCTGGCATGGGCAAGAAGTTGCAACTCGTGTGTATACCTGTGCGGGGATCATGCAGCAGCATGTGCAACACCCGCAGAGTACAACACATGGATGCACACCATGCAGGCCGTATTCGCCTCAGCCCCAGTGCCAGCCGGCATCACAGTGGCCTGCTGTCCAGCCGCGCGTCGCACAACCGAGAGCAAGAGGGAGCGTCCAATTTTCCAGAGCACATCCCTGAGCTAACCAAGCAGCAGAGCTTGAGGGTGCGGGTGCTCTCGTCGTCATGTCTGGGCAAAGATGCTCTTGCACGTTGCAGAACTCAACGTCTGCGCTGCCTGCTCCAGGCCATCATTACTCACGTTGCTCATGACCCATGTGCTAGCGTGCACGGTGCATGACTGCCGATGTGCAAGGTCGCGCTGTATACATGCATGCACCCACACACAGGTTGCCGTATCAGCAACCCTGCTTGCAAGCAGGCAGTCCCACCTCAGACTCAGCGGAGATGCAAGCGGCTACATCGCAGCCCCCTTGGGCAACTACCCACAGCTGCATGGGCTGCTGGAGCTGCTGGGGGCTAAGTGCTCGGTGCGCATGGGCCTGGGAGTTGGGTGCACAAGTAGCAGATGCGCCGGGGCCAGCCAGTGGCCAATGGGCTCAAAGTGCGCAGCACATGCATTGGAGGGAAAGTGTAAATCTCTGCACTTTTCAACAGCCCTAGATGCAGCTGCCCAACACAAGTGCAATGCGAGGCACTGTAGGCAGCTGCTTCCCACGTGTTTGCAGTTTGGTTTAGATCTGCTGTAGCTTGGCGCAGGGATCATCCTGCCTGCCCATGCTCTTTGCAAGCCCTTGGCCTCAGCTCCACTCCTCTCGGCCGTGTAGAAGTGTTCTTGATGGACCTGCTGCATGTGGCCCATGTGGCACTGCCCAGGTCGACTTCGCTGCGCTGGACGTGTACGCCCTCTCAGCGCCCTCCTACTGCACCTTGTCTGCGGCGGGTCCGGGGGCGCACTTGCTGCCACGCTGCCGGCCTTCACCCTACACGCTGGCATCACCCACGTGTGAGGTGGCGCTGGTGTACGCCACCAAGGTGCGGGGGTGCGCTTCATGAGACGCGGATGCACAATCACGGGCGGAAGGGACGTATGCTTGCAGCTGGGGTTGTTGAGCAGGGGAGGCAAGCTTCGGTTGCTGAGACTCCGTCACCATGCTGCGATGGCACAGCCTGGTTCACACAGAGCCCAGTTGCATACTGGTTGCATTGCCCATCTGCCATGCCACACGCCAGGCCCCGGCCGTGTATGACGCAGCGGTACGCGAGGAGGTACTGCCGCGGCGCCTGGAGCAGCTGCACCGCGCGACAGGTCTGCCAGCATACTTGGTGGTCCCCATCATGAACGGGGCTGACTGCGTGGCAGCTCTCACGCTTGCTCACACGCATGTGCATGTGCTGCGGGAGCTGAGCTCTGGTCCTACACTGGAGCGATACCGGGGGCTGCTGCGTGATATGGTGGTATCTGAGCAGCTCGCGGTGATCGCCTCGCTGGCAGACGCGCTCGTGAGCGCTGAGAGCGTGGATGACGCGCTGGCAGGGCTGGGGCAGGCGCTGTCGTACCTCCTGTATGAGAAGTTGGGCGGTGCGTGTCTTGCATGCACGTGCTGGTAGGCTGCGTGTGCAGTGAGCTTCATGTGTGCACGCCATTGTCATGTGATCCTGCGCCCTGCTGCTGGCCCCATTCGGGAATTGGGCGTCATCTACAGTGCTGCACTGCAGACGCGCTGCCAGTGTGGTGTGCACAACTGTTTGATGCATCCCGAGCTGCTGTGCCGCCCGCCCTGCAGGCCTCACAGGTGTGACCGTGATTCCAGTGGTAGTGGGCACAAACGGGCGGTCGGCGCTCCTGATGCTGGATGGCGGCGCGTACCTGGAGGCTGCGCGCTACAGCGCCTCCACAGGCCTGGGCCCCGGTGATGACATGGGCCCCGCGTCAGGCAGCCATGCGGTAGCTGGGCGCGGCCGCGAGTGAGTGGTGTATCCTGCTGCCTGTGGGTGCTGCGCATGAATCGGACATCGGGGTGGGAATGCATACTAGCACGCCCTCATGTGCGTACAAGTGTGTACATTGGGCGCTTTGTTGCCTCCCATGTCGCTGCCGCTCGCAGATGTGACTCGCCCTTGTCGAAGGTGGAGGAAATGGATTTGATGGAGGTCGATGAGGATGAGCTGCTGCTGGACCTCATTAATGCCCCTCCCTCACAGACCCTCACCCCGCCTGTTGTGACGGGCGCGCCCGCACCTGCCACTGTGACGCCCCTTTCCATGCGGGGGCAGGTGGGCGAGGGCCGCGCTGCGGCGTCTCAGACCAGCCCTGTGGCCGTGAGCGTGCAGGCGACAAAGAGCCAGCCTGCCGTGGATGGGGCTGATCCACCTGTTGCAGCTGTGGCCACCACCGCCACGGGTGGAACAGCCGTCAGGGGCTTGGCCCACAGCAGCGGGGCCAGTACACCACCCCAGCTGCACCCCATCCATGAGGGGCAGGCGGATGTGTTGGCCGCTGCAGACTCCACCGCACCCTCCATGCCCAGCCTTTGGCACTCGCAGTCCATGTATGTGTCCTCGGCACCCATAGTGCCGGACCTCCTTGATTCGACCCAAGCTGCTGCTGCAGCTTCCCCGTCATTTGCGCAGCACTCAGTCGCCAGCCTGTCTCACAGCGGGACCCTGCCGTCACTGTCGGGCAATGAGCGGCTGTCATCCCACGCGCCGTCCGTCGCCAATCGCTCCAAGGATGGACGCGACAGTGCAGGTGCAGTTGGGGGGTGCTCTCCTTCCCTTGCTGCACTGACGTGTGTGAGCTGGCAGTAGTTACGGCTTAGGGTTCGCCCCACGGGTTCGCCCTGAGGCTCTGCAACCAGCAAGCAATGTCTCGAAAGCCCTGCCTGATTTCTTGGAGGAAGAGCATTTGCATGCTTGCCGACATCTGCTGTTGGCACCTGCACTTGACGTCGTTTTGCTGCTTTCTGTGCATGTCCCATCTGCCTGCAGCCATGACCCACACGTCCTACAGCACCCAAACCGACAGCCAGGCTGGCGCTCGGCCCACAGACAGCCAGCTGTTACTAAACAGCTTCGGCACGCAGGGTGCCGCCAGCGTCACTTCTTACGGCATAGCTGAGGCAGCCAGCCCCATGCTGCAACATGGCCAGCATTCAGGTTCCTCGCGATCTGGTGCCTTGTTGGGCACGCGAGGTGACACAGGGACCTCAGGCGATACACCTTCTGTGCGGTCAGTGGTTGGCAGTAACCCTGCGCCAGGCGCCGCGGCCGCAGGGGACTCCGACAGCACACCAGACGCACCATCACAAGGCATCACGCTTGCGCCCCATGCACCTCCCGCCGAGCCATCTTTGCCAGCATCCCTGAAGCTGCTCCCATTAGTGCCTGCCCCGCCTTCCCCTCCTTCCAAGCACGCCAGCTCTTCACCCATACCTCCCCACATGCCCCTGCAGCACCCGGCCCCTGCATCGCCCAAGGGCTCAGCCGTCACCTCCCCCCCACCGCTACCCACTGCCTCCCAGGGCCAGGTGGCAGCAGTGGGCTGGGGTGAGCAGTACCGGCGCCAGCCCAGTCCCATGTCATCCTCCGTGCAGCTGGGCAGGCCATCTGGGGTGATATCAGGTGGGGAGGGTGCACCCCTCCCTGAGGCACGCAGGCCGGGGCAGCTGGAGCTGGGGAGTGGAGTGCACCGGCGGCCGAGCAAGGGCACGCTGACAGGTCCTGCTGCAGGTTCCCCGTATGCTGCCGCAGTGCTGGCGGCGCTCAGCCCCATGCGCAGCTCCCCCGCGCGCCGCAGGTCGGCGGTGAGCAGCCGCAACGCCAGGGAGGCTGCGCGCCGGCTGGTGGACACGGGTGTGGTAGAGCCGCGCTCCCAGTCGCAATCCTTCACCTGCCCACCTTCACGCCTGTCGCATGTCAGTACGGACAGTTCACGGCGCAGCATGGATGGCCAGGACCGAGGGCCAGCCAGCTCGCGTAGCCCCTTCAGCCGCCTGAGCATTGGCTCCCCCGGCCCATCGCCATCTCCACGCCGGCAAGAGAGTGAGGCGCGACTCATGTCCCGTTTGTCTCGGCCACAGTACTCATCCCCAGATGTTGTGTCTGGCCTAGCAGCAGATGCGGATGTGGATGCATCGTACCCGCCCCTGCAACCCGTCCCCACCGCAGCACACCCTGCAGGTCACGAGCTGCGCGTGTCAAACGCCATTGCTGCTGCGGCACTGGCCGCCTTTGGGGCCCAGCAGCGTACGGCGACAGCCGCGCAAGCAGAACCTGCAGCCTCAGGTGCTGAGCCACCTGCTGCCCCTCAGCCCAGAGTTGCGGGCAACACCTCTCGTCCTGCCACAGGCGGCTCGAGCAGCGGCGCGGCCACACGTCCGGTCACGGGCGAGGACGGACCTACGGCGGCGGCCGGCCAGGCCCCACGCAGGCGCGCCAGCCGCGTCAGCCTCTACTCACTGGAGCCCTCCGGCATCCTGCTGCGCATGCGGCCGCCTCAGGAGCTCGAGCGCGAGCTGGGGGAGGCTGAGGCGGGTGTACAGGTGGTGCCGCGGGGGCCAGAGGGTGCGGGGGCTGCGCTCAAGACAGCTCTTAGCCTGGGCGCCGCGTCGGCAGCAGCGGGGGGGCTCATGGTGGTGGGCCCTGCGTCTGGCAGTGCACCCAAGCACCAGGGCGCCGGGGCTGCTCCGCCACTGCCAGCCACACACATGACAGCATCCACGAACCCGCTTGCCGCGGTGCTGGCTGTGCCTGGCAACCCCAGCACGTCGGCGGGGGCGGCAGCGGCAGCAGCAGGCGTGGCACCCTCCCTGCAGCCTGCAGCGACGTCCCAGAAGATGCTGCAGGTGGTGAGCAGCCTGTACGTGGCGCGGGAGCTGGCGGGTCAGGGAGGGGCTGCATCCAACATCCAGGCACATCAAGCTGCGCTGTATGGGCGCAGCAGCAGCGCGGGGCGCGCCGAGGTCACACGCTCGGGGTCACTGGCCGGCATGGAGGACGCCAAGCGTCGATCCGCCAGCATGGACCGTGCAACGTCTGCATGCGGCACAGCAGAGCTGCAGACCTTGCTTGTGGTGGGGTCTGGCCGCATGCAAGCTGGTGCCATGCATGCACGGATGGGTGGTCCTGCAGTTGCCACAGGTGCACCTAGTGCGCCAACGGGTACTCACCCCCGTGACGCCACCGGCCCATCTTCTTCCGCCCACACCACACAGCCTTCCAGTGCCGCAGGTCGTGCCGACGCGCATGGAAGTGGCAGCGGCATCGGCGCCCTGGAGCAAATGGCGCGCTCCTCGCTGCTGCTGATCGACCCTGTGGTGGCCGGTATTGCTGCGAGCCTGGCCTCAGGCCGCGCATCTAACAACGCCCTGTCCTCCTTCTTCTCCGGCTCCACGCATGGCCGCGGCTCGGTGCTGTTCACCGGCTCCATCTATTCCAGCAGGGGCTCGCACTCTGGTGTGTCCAGCGTCACGGAGAGGGGCGTGTCCCTGACCACACCCCAGCCCTCCTCACTGCCACATACAGGGCCCCTGCTGCGCAAGCTGACCGAAGAGGTGCCAGAGATGGCAGGTGATATTGTGGGCAAGGTGATGGCAATTGAGGGGACGCTGTTAGGCACGCTGCTGGCCAGTGGCCAAGCCACACACACAGTGGCGGACTGCCATGCCCTGCTAGCGGGCCAGGGTCCACAGGAGCACTGCATGCCTGGTGCGCAGCAACAGCAGCCGATGCTGAACCACCGCCCTCATGGCCCGCCTGCCAGCACCTGCGCAGCAGGCAGCATGACGTCAGGGGCAGGGACAGGTGGCCACAGCAGCAGCGCCGCACCGCCATCACCTGCAGCAGCTCTTGCTCCCAAGATCAGCGGGTCCCTCATGGTGCAGGAGTCCGCTGAATCGCGGGGCGACATGCTGGGCACCCAGCAGCAGCAACAGCATGTGCCAACGCTGCTGTGCGGGCCTGCGCGCATCCAAGTGGGTGGCACGGTGCATCAGCCCACCCACACAACACAGCGGCACAGCCGCAGTGGACCCGACAGTGCACCCCCGTCCCAGCAGGCCGTCCCGCCCGCACCCACACGACCGGGCACGCAGCAGCCGCCGGCACAGCAGCCATTCTTCGACCTCATGCTGTTGCGCAAGCCGCGCGCGTGCATCGTGGCGCAGCTGGCGCTGGGCACCTCAGACGCTGCACCACCCACGGGGGGAACAGTGGCCGCTTCATCGGCTGGGCCAGCATCTGAGCCAGTCAGCGCGGCGTATTCGGGCACAGCAGCACTGGCTGACGGCCCAGGCAGCAACCGGTCAGGACCCTCGCCCTTCGCGATGGGAGCTGCACGCAGCAACAAGTCTGCGGCATCCCAGCCGCAGATGCAGCCGCACGCACTGCTGCCACCGCCGCAGCCGCACCAGCCGCGCCACGTACTTGCATTCTATGTGCACATTGCAGACCGGCTGCAGCCGTACCTGCTGGAGGACCTATCACGTGCACTGCAGCAGATCCTGCACACGCTGCAGCCACTGCTGAGCGAGGTGCTGCTCAAGGAACATGGGGGTGCATGGGCCGCGATTCAGGACCATGTCCTGGGGGCAGCTAGGGGCGGTGACAACAAGCTAAGCCAGGGGGGCTAAATAGTTGGCTGCGCGTGATCGGACACGGGACGCAACAGTCTGGGGATGCAACTGTTTGTGGAGGGCGTGCTGAGCGAGTTGTGGCATGTGCACACATGAACAAGGGCACCTTTCCTTGTGCTCCTGCTCCTAACCTTTGTTGAGAAGAGCAGGAACAGTGCGGACAGAACCTGGTGGTTTGCTGATTACGTGATTAGATACTGCGCGCTAATCGAGAAGGACTGTTGCTCGAGCTTGCTGACAAGCGCTTGCATGGCACCAGGGCATTTGGAATTGATTGTGTGCGTAGCTGATAAATGCGCTGAGGTGCTAGAGAGGCCGGCTGTTGACGGGCATGTTGTGTGTCTTCGGCTTGCTTTCCTGCCTTTTCAGAAGAAGTCAATCGGCCATAAGACCCCTGAGCTGTGAGTGGGAACTGCGTGTCACATGGAATAAGGGCTGAAGATCTGGAGTAGCTGCTGATCAATGGTGGTCATCAGGGTTCTGGAGTGCGTGCAGTTGCTGTGGCTGCGTGATCGTTACACTATTGCTTGGAGCCTTGTCTGGAGATGGCATCGTTCATCGTGTGCGCACGGCACTGATGGAAGAGCTGCATTTGGTGCTGGCAGGCGGGCAGCCACGGTGCCTGGGGTGCGTTCAGCATGGTCACTGGACGAAGTTATTCACTCGCTGTGTGACTGGCGGGTGGGGTGACTCTCAAGGTATGGTGGGAGAACAGTGGACACCGGTTGGGTTACATCAATCAAAGGTGCATGGCGGACCCGCAAAGACCGCCTCATGCCTACAATGCAAAAACAATGGAGCAGAAAGGGCTCAGGGGCTGTGTTATTTATCATGCTTGCAGGGTGAGCAGGCGTATCTGCCACATGAGAAATTCTGTTACTCGTCACTTAAGCATGTAGGGTTTTTGTTGAGTGGGTCATGCTGGCTGTCTGCAGCAGGTGTGCGCGTGACCTGCCGCGTGCCTGCGGCAAGGACACCTCATGAGGGTCATCAGGCCCACATGTGTCCGCCACACATGCACGCAGTGCTGCCTGCGGTCTGCTGCGGTCAGCTGTTGTCAGCAGCTTCTGGTGCAGCGACCACGCATTGGGGGGCACTGTGGGAAGATTTGCCATGCACAAACTGGCCGCATGCTGGGGATGAGCTGAGCTCGTTTGGCTTTGCCGCGTTATGACGCAGCGAGACAGGACCTGTGTGTGCGCTTGTGTGTTGGTCGCGAAACAGATCCACGCTAACACTGATTCCTGCATAAGTCTTTTTAGTTTTGAGCAAGGCAAGGGGGGCATAGCCGGGATGGTTGTGAGGCCATGCTTTATGCCAAGTTTCGCGTTGGACTGCATGGGCCTATGTATGGGCGCAATGTGCTGGGATGATGTGCAGGATATGGATGATTGGAGTACAGAAGCAATGTTTGGCATAGAAAACAGCTGTCGACTGCTGCTCTCTGCAAGTCAAGGAGGGCACAACGCACAATGTAAGGCAGTAGTTGTTGCACAATGACTAGTTGCTTGCAAGCTTTACATGCGCAAACTGCTCTGCATACATCCGATGCCATTTGGCCGGGAGCATAGCAGTGGCAAGTTGAGTGCTGCACGTCACAATATCCAGTACAGCCCAGCATATGGGTGCAGTGCACTCATACCTTTCTTTGCGTCCCAACTATGCTGAAAACTGGTACATGAATATATGCCATGACACAGTGGGCAACAAAAACATGCTGTATGTTTGATGTCAAGGCGCTTGCAAGAACCTGTCAGTCATACAGCGTGCCATTCAAGTGAATCAGCTCCTTGACCAGGTCAGGCGGCAGCTCGCCGTATCGTGCCTGGTGTGCACTGCATGCGCGTGCTAGTGCTGCCTGTGCCGTGCCTGAGTCAGCACCGTGATTTTGCACTTCAGCAGCATACAGCTGCGCAGCCAGGATGCAGAGCAGGTCACTGCCTGGGGTCACTGCCTCAACTGCCTTGAGGGTGCTGCTGAGCCCATGCGCCCAATCCTCATGTAGCCCCAGCGCCACTTCGCAGTCGGCCTGATGCAACACACAAACCGACATGCAGTGCCAGCCAAGTGGTTTATGAACTATCCGGCACACAGCATGGTTCGGTGCCTGCGCATCAAATGCTCAGGCGTGAAGAAACATCAGCAGCAGCAGCACAACATACATTCAGACAGCATCAAACTGGAAAGGCATCACTAGCTCATGCCCCCATCGTGCCCACCCCGTGACGTCACACCTTGAGCTCCAGCGCGTCATACAGCGACGCTGTGATGTACAGGCGCGCCTGGGGGCTGATGAATGCCTTGCGGAACACACCTGACAGCTTGAACAGTGTGTCCTGTTGCATGTGAACACATGCACGTCGCAGTGGCAGTGAGATACTGAACATAGCCACACATCATGTCTGTTAAACCTGTGATCCCCAGGCACAGTGGTCTGCATCATGGTACTGCAGAGATGTGCATGGCTTCAGGACAATCATTGCAAGGCATGACAGAACACAAGCTGCACCTGCAGGCTGCAAACATCAATGCTGCCATACACCACATGCATACCCCAGTGTGATGATGCTGCACCCGAGTGACGTGCGCACCTGCACGATGTCGTAGATGGCGCGCACCTCCTCCTCATCCCCCTGCTCCTTGGCCTGCACAAACTGCTCCTTCAGCTTGCCACACACATCAGCATAGAAGCCCTCATACAGCTCTTCCTCCAGCTGCACAGCATCAACAGGGCAGGCTGTGGAAGCTGCATGCAAAATTGGCCATGGCCAAGGATGCAAGTACCATGAACTCAACCGACTGAGCATAAAAGCGATGGCTTGGCCCCATGTTACAGGCTGGGGACAAATGGCCATGCTGATCAAGATTACTGCTGTCCGCACTGTGCTGCACCACCGCCACACCTTGTCCTCCGCTGCAAGCTCCTGGGCACAGCGGTCGCAGCTGCACTCAAACCCGTAATCCTGCTGCAGCTTCATGCGCCGTGGTCTCACTGGGGCCAGCTGGGGCCGCCCTAGGTAGGAGATGGTGACCTGAGTATGTGCAGCACCGCAGTATCGCCAACCAGCAGTCACACAGTGCCGAGTGTTGAATGGGCACTGTGCATACCTGGGGCTGCACGGCCATGTGGCAGTGTTGGGTGTGCGGTCTGGGCTTATCAGCGCTGGCAACGTCTTCTACAATAGAGGTTGCCTGCTGGGCTGTTTCAGCACAAACACTGACACTATAGTGGAGCGGCTGGCTAGGCGGCGAAGTATGCAAAACTTGCGGCTACAGCAGCAAGCATCATTGCACCAGCAGCACCAGGCAGTGAGCTCCTGTACCACACCACCACAAGTCGATGAACTGCGAATACCTCACCTCCTGCCCCGCCTTGATTGGCTTTGCGGCACGCACGACCATCGTGTCACCCACCTGTGCACATAACCAATGTACTGCACGTGCTGTATCCATGACGGCCTGAGAAACTCCTGCTTGCTGCTGGACCTGAACAGTGTGTGTACTGCAAGGTTGGCTTTTTATTCTTACGACCTACCACGTAGTTGATAGCATTTGGCGCACATGAGTGGTTCAGCATTGCAAATGGGCCCCAGATGCCCACATGCCCGCGTGCAGCAGTGCCCCTCAGCCGACACAGCGCCAGGTCGTCATGATCATCACCTGTCGCACAGGTCGTCACACTGGCAGGTCATGCAGGGTGCAGTTGCAGCCGCCTGCCACGTGCATATACGATAGATGTGCTGCAGCACCGCACGCAGTCAACTCACCGAAACAGTTGAACTTGGTGATCTTGGCGATCCTGCGTGCTGCCTTGCGGTCAAGCTTGTCTGGTGCTGCAGCAGGCGCCTGTGATGCCTTGGTTGCCTTGACCTTGCTCAGTACCTTTGATTTGAGCTTGGACTCACCACCAAAGCCACCTGGCTTGCTTGGAGAGGTATTGGTGGTTGCGGTGGTGGACGGTGCTGTACTGCCAGCCCACAAGGCATCTGCTGGCATCCTAAGATCTGGCAGTGCAGTGCAGCTGTCAGTTGTGCCATCGTACAAGGCTTGGAGCCATGCACGCTTGTACAGCCCCTGCTCGATGATTATGTCCACCAGTTTCTCGCCATCTTCCCTTGGCACGCCAGCTGCAGAATTGAGGATGGCTACTGGGTCTGCGGCAGAGCACACAAAGCAGCCATGCTCATTGACTGAGCTTGATCATGATACTGCATAGAAACCCGTGCAATCTGCCATGCGCGATAATCTTGTTTGGGCAGGGTGCCACAATCTCACGCAGTATGTGCCGTGCCATGGGACGGTGTGCACACCTGCGGCAATGATGAGCTCGCCTAACTGGATGTCACGTGTTGCCACCACACCGCGCCCCCGGTCTGTGCACAGCACAAGGATTGAACCTTGTGCAGTCAACTCTATGGACTGCGCAAGCAGCTGTAGAGCACTGGTGGTGCTTCATGCATCTACATATGCTGCAGCAGGCCATGCAATCCACGTATCATGCAATCACAAGCCTTACCCTCAAGCTGCTGCAGACTTATAGGACCAATGCAGGGCTGCACCCTGCTTTGGAACCATGCCTCCTGCTGGTTACTGCCTGCAGATGAGACTGCTGAACCCTGACGACACAGCACACGCTTCCTCCACACACAAGGCTGCAAAGGAAGACGCAATGACTGATGTAGCAACATGACTAAACGCCCTGTCGTTCGTGGTAGAGTGCGACAATCCTTGCGAACCGATCCTATTGACCCGGTTCGCAATTCTGACTCCCTTGTGTAATTCAGTGTGATGTCTTGGTGGCGTCTGGCGCGCTCAGTTCAGGCATTCTGGATTACATGGTAAAAATCAGATAGGCACACGACTGGGAGGTCTTCTGGGCTGACTTCACGCACATTTGCGTCTGAAGCTGGGGCTTGTGATGCGATAGTCGAGGTTGATGCCAGCCTTGAGAAAAGGGCATCTGAGGAGCCATGCAGAGCACCGGCTCAAGAGGTGTGCAGCTTGCATGCAAGCGCGGCAGCCCGCCTGCAGACATGTATCATGCATGACGTGGCCCGTTTGCCTGTAGGTCTGCGCTGCACAGAATGGTGGGGCTAATGTCTCGCCTGACCCTAGCAATGAGGCTTGGGTTAAAGCTCGGGCTGAACCATGTTGGCTGCCGCGGCGTGAAGTCGCTGCAGCGACAGTCCCCAGCCTTTCTCCATCACCGGCTTCACCGCCCATCTGCTGCTTCCGGAAAGCATGAAGAGGGTACACCTCAAACACGCACTGCAGACCAAGAGCAGCATCACGCTAACCAGCCAGCAACACACACAGTTGAGCTTGCTCGCAGCTGTCCGGCTCTAGGTCCAGAGCAGCAAACCTCTATGCCAGGAACTTCACCGCAGCAACCTGCACAGCCAGCAGGGAGCAGGTTTGCACAGCAGGTGCAAGCAGACACCGTGGCTCTCAGTGCTTCAGCCCAGGCGGCGCTGCTGCTGTGGAGCAGCGCACGTCAAAAGGCTGTCAACAGCAAGCGGCCATCAGCACTGGCCGTGGCAGCAGTGGGAGGCGCGCCCATGCAGGCTGTGTGGCAGCTGCAGCGGCGGCAGCTTGGCCCAGATGCGTGTGTCGCACGTGTGCAGCGTGGACCAATGACATTTGAGGTGCACATGCGGGACATGCATCGCCTGCTGAGTCCCAGTGGATGGCTGAACGACGAGGTGATCAACTTTTACATGAGGCTCATCCAGGTGCGCCATGCCTGCTGGATGGTGGGCCATGATCAAGTGGGTAGAGTAAGCCACTTTGTACAACCATTGCATGGCCAGGAATGCTTGTTGTGGCCCCCGGCTTGCAGGACCGCAACGACCGCGCCCACCGGAAGTCCGACACGTCCACATCAGCAGCTGGGCTCCCCCCGCGCGTCTACTGCTTCAGCACGTTCTTCTACACACAGCTCACAAATAAGACGGCCAAGGGGTCCAGGCTGCCCAAGGGGGTGCACATCAACTATGAAGCTGTTGAGCGCTGGACACAGCCGCGTCGCACTCATACAATGGACTGTGTGCTGCAACGAGATCTGCTGCTGGTGCCCGTCAACTTCACAGATGCACACTGGTGCGGTTGTTGTGATAGGCCTGCATAACATGCAGCCGATATTATTTTTGTTCATGGCCTTTCACATGATGCTCTCCTTGCGGTCACCGGGGTTCACACACGACAGCCTGTGCAGTCTGCTGAAGCATACAGCAGAATCCAAGCACTGGACCAGCATCACATCGGCCGTGTTGTGCCACCCCACAGGTGTATGGCTGCCATCTGGCCACGCAAACGACTGATTCAATTCTTCGACAGCCTGGGGGGCAGTGGCGAGCGTGTGATGGCAGCACTCGAGGAATGGTTCATGATAGATGCTGCGGCTCAGGGCGTTGTGCCAGCACCAGCCTCACCACCTGCCACCAGCACATCAGGGCCAGGTGCTGGCACGGGGAGTGGTGGTCGGCATCAAGGCGTGCAAGCAGGCCACCCAGCAGCTGCAGTTGGTGCATTCAGGAAGCAGGGAACGCCGCCTGATGTACCATGCCAGCAAGACTGCGCTGCGTGCGGCGTGTTTGCCTGCGCCTTTGCTGACCTGCTGGCACGTGGCATACCGCTGCCATGGCAGTTCGGGCAGGTGCGATGCACACCAGCATTGCTGAGATGTTCGTCGCGCACATGATAAAAACCAATCCCTCACTAGAATATCTTAACACGCGTGCCTGACGCGCAGACGGACGCTCGCAACCAGCGGCTGGGCATGGCTGCCCAGATTTTACTAGGTGTGCTCTGAAAGAGCTTGTGCTGCGGAACCTGTTCGGCTCGTGGCAAAGGGGGATCGCCAGGTACAGTGCATCAAAAGACCGCGAGCTGCAGGGCAGGATGTCGTCATCGAATAAAGGAGGGAGAGTTGAAGGCCAGAACTTTTCCTCACACGAAGGATCCTGGAGAAAACTCGAGGCCTGCTGCAGACTGGCGTTACGCACTGAAGAAGCCGTATGTTCTGCTGGTGGCTGGGCCTGATACCTGAGGCAGAAAAAGGCAGGGCCTGGAAGGGAGGGCAATGTCTTTTCTTGTAATTGAGCAACTTTGAGACTAATTAATCTGTCAAAGAACATAGTTCTATACGAGATCCTGCGATCCTTCCATACCTGGGCAGGAGGAGGGGGGAACGGAGCTCAGCGGCGCACATGAAGGGTATTGAAGCTGGTTTTGTTCATACGCATCTTGCAACCTGGCTGCCTGTTGTGGTGAGGACTGGGTTTACCATCTGAGGGCTGGTCTGAACGTTCCTTTGTTGCAGAGGGATTGCCGCCTTAGTCGGGGGACGCCGAGAAGGCCCCAGAGCTGGAGTTGTCCTTGCCAGAGTGGAAGGAGGGGCCAGCTGGTCAGGGATTCAATGAATCCACCGTTGCTGTCTGGAGTGCTGGATGTCCTGCCGGTTGGCCTGCTGCTAATCGGCGGGGATGGGAGCGTGGCGTATGTCAACGAGGAAGCATGCCGCCTGCTGTCCCTTCGCGAGGAAGACTGGGGCGACGTTGTGGGACAGCAGTGGCAGTCAATTATGGCGCAGGTGCGCATGGCATTCATGATGCTTTTTGTTCTGCACATGACTTTTGCACCTGTGGAATGTGCAGGTCAGCAGCTTCCCGTTTCCTGAGCAATCCTGCTGAACATCTGTCCCTGCCGCTGCTGCTTTCCTTCTGCTGCTGCTTCTGCTGCTGCAGGCATCTCTGTCACCAGGGGGGGAGCAGAGCTGCGCTGAGCTACGAGCCGCTGCCGTGCATGGCCAGCGGTCTACACGCACATTGGAGCGCATAGGCCCATGCGGCAAGCGCTGGCTGCAGGTCACTGTGAGCCCGCTGGTGTCAAACCCGGGCACGTGCATGGTGCGTCTCATCAGCCAGCGTTGAACTGCTAATTGCTCGGCAGGCGTGCAAGGTTGCACTGGCAGATGATGCCCCACCTGCTACACCTGACTGATTGCCCTTGGCTCGTCACCACGCGCCGCAGGCAATCCTGGAGGATGTGACATCCTCGCGTTCCAGTGAGGAGCTGCAGCAGCTGCTCATGTCGGGCATTGCATGCGCGCAGCTTGGGATTAGCATCGTGGAGGTCCTGCCTGGCCAGCTGATGGGTGGGGCCAGCACGCAAGACACCAGCAGTGGTGTCAGTGTGGGCGCGGGTGCAGATGGAGGTGTTACTGGTTCAATCGGTGCAACAAGCACCAGCTGTTCGCAAGGGGAAGCGCAAGCAGGAGGGTCATCTGCCCCGCCTTCACCATCCCAGCCGCACCTGCGCCCTGCAGGCCGCATCCTGTATGTAAATCCAGCTCTGGAGCGCATGGTTGGCCGCAGCCTGGCATCGCTACAGGGGCGGCCCCTGGCAGAGGTGCTGGGGCCCTGCCCCTCACCCGAAGACTGCGATGCGCTGTCGGCTGCGCTGGCATCACGCCAGTCTGCACAAGTCACTGTGCTTGCGTCGCGTGAGAGCTTGTCAGCTTGGACCCGCATCTCCATCACGCCCATCTCCCAGCTCCCCTTCTCATCTATGGCCGCCTTCCCTTCAGGCTCATGGCTGCCCGGCCTCCTCTCCTCAGGCGCCACCTCCCCCTCCCCATACCACAGGGATGCAGACGGCATCCACTGTGGCTTTTCCCGTTCCAACAGCGGGGACCAGGAGCCCAGTGGGCAAGGCAGCACGGGGGCAGGCACAGAGGGGCAGGCACCACCTTCATTGCCGTTCCATGGAGTGTCGGCCGACGCGGTGGTGCTGGCCATGGCACGGTTGGCTGGCGGCTCTGTGCCCGGCCCTGCAGGTGTCCTGGCGGGCAGTGGCGGCCTAGACGGGGCCAGCCCCGCCAACGGTCTGGTGGATGATGACGCACTGGCGCTGGGCCTGCCCATGCACTGCCTGTGCGTGCACCAGGATGTGAGCGCGCGCATGAGCGACCAGCTGGGCATGCGCCTGCGTGACCACGCCCTCAGCTCGTGCTCTGAGGGCATCGCCATCGCGGACGCCAACCAGCCGGACCACCCGCTGGTGTACGTGAACGACGCATTCCTGCAGATCACCGGGTACAGCCGGGAGGAGGTGCTGGGGCGCAACTGCCGCTTCCTGCAGGGCCCTAACACCAGCCGCGAGGCAGTGGCCACACTGCGTGCTGCCATCCGCGCACAGCAAAAGGTCACCGTGGAGCTGCTCAACTACAAACGCGGTGGTGAGCACGGTGTGCGTGGCTAAGAATGTTCCTGGGCATTTGCTGCTCACCTGCGCACTTGACACCATCGATGCCCAGCCAGAATGTCGCCCTTCTGCCGTGTGCTTGATCTGCATGCCTGGCCTCACTGTGCTGCGCAGGCGAGGAGTTCTGGAACCGGCTGAGTGTGACGCCCGTGTTTGACGACGCGGGGCGGCTGCTGTCGTACATCGGCGTGCAGAGTGATGTGACGGAGCTCATACGGCGCAAGGAGGAGGAGCGGCGGCTGCTGGAGGCCAAGGTGGGTGGCAGTTTCCCAAACCACTTCTGGGTGATCCTTGGGTGTGCTCTGCGTGCTGCTATGCTCGAATGCCTTACGTTATATTAATTGCGCACAACATGCAGCGGTCAGCACTCATCATGTGGGGCCTGTCCCTCACGTACGCTTACCTTGTGCAAATTTGGCAGGTGGCTGCTGAGACGGCTACTGAGGCCAAGTCCATGTTCCTGGCCAACATGAGTCATGAGATCCGCACACCACTCAACGGCATGATGGCCACTGCACAGCTGCTGCTGGCCAGCGCGCTGACACCTGAGCAGCGCGACCTGGCGGAGACAATCCTGGAGTCAGCCAACTCGCTGCTGTCGATCCTAGGTAACTGCAGCAGGCCACAACGAATGGACGACTTGGGGATGGGCAAGGGCTCTGGAGCGTGTAGGGACAGGCATGGAGTGTTCAGGGTTCTACCTCCTCGCTACAGGTTGCCCCTTGTTCCACACCCACAAACTTACTCCCGGTATGGTTGTCATCTGTGTGTATGGCCCACCCACAGGCGACATCCTTGACTTTTGCAAGCTGGACCATGGGGCCATGGAGCTGCAGCACGAGCCGGTGCACATGCGGCACAGCGTGGAGGCATGCATCGAGCTCGTGGCCCCTGAGGCGCAGCGCAAGGGGCTCGCCATCTCGTATTCAATGGATGCGGAGGCCGCGAGTGCACCGTTCATGGCAGACCCCATTCGCCTGCGCCAGGTGCGCACGGCCACCTGTAAGGGGGTTACAGTGCTTGGGCGCCCCCTGCAACGGTGCTGTAGCTCTTGCAGCCAGCATCTTGCTCCGACATGTGCACCTCGCTGCGTGGCGCAGTACTAGGTATTGCTGCGCCCTCCATCCTGCATGTGGTGTCTGTCAGCCTTTGAGTCGACGCGTACTGTCGCACCTACATGAAATGCGGTCATGCAGGTGCTGGCCAACCTGCTCTCCAACGCGGTCAAGTTCACAGAGCGGGGCGAGGTGCACGTGGAAGTGCGTGTGGAGGATGGGGATGCCCAGGCCTGCCCCAGTGGCAGCAGCAGCCTTCTCCTGGCTGATCAGGAGAGAGTGGTTGAGAGTGCAGCAGGCGCCAGCGTTGGGCTGCCACAGGGGGCTGAAGAGCAGCACAGGGTGGTCAAGGCCAGCTCCTCATCAACCCTGGACAACACCATCCAGTGTGAACCCCACGGGGTGCCTGCGTCCACATCAGCAGCGAGCTCGCTCACAGTGGGCAGCTCCAGTGGGAGTGATGTGCACTCGCCGCTGGGCTCAGCACCACCCTCCGCCCCGGCATCGACTGCGGGGTG
Source organism: Haematococcus sp. NG2 (assembly GCA_004335575.1). Classification (NCBI taxonomy): domain Eukaryota; kingdom Viridiplantae; phylum Chlorophyta; class Chlorophyceae; order Chlamydomonadales; family Haematococcaceae; genus Haematococcus; species Haematococcus sp. NG2. The sequence continues at coordinate 347,721 of QAXD01000212.1, read as the reverse complement.
GTGTGGCATGCAGGCGCCCGCTCACACCCCGTCCGCGCCCTGCTCTGTGCCAGGCTGGTCAGGTGTGGGGCCGCAGGCGGGGGCTGGTGCGGGCGCGGGGCTGCGCGAGGAGGGGCACAACCACAACCACAGCGCGCCCCCCAGCATCCGCTGCGCCCACTCGCTGACTGCTGAGGAGGGGGACACTGCATGCTCCAGTGGGGTGGCCAGCCCTGCACGCTTCCCGCGCTACTCACTCGACCAGTCAGCGGATGCTTGTGCCACGGACAGGGATGTGGAGGAGGGTGGGGTGGTGGCGGCTGGGCCTGCGCGCAGCGAGGTGTCCCTGGCCATGTCCGAGGTCCCTGACTGTGCTGAGGACTTGGCGGGTGTGGCGGCTGCGGGCGGCAGGGACCACGCCGCGCGCCGTGTGCACATCGTGGTGAAGGACACGGGCATCGGCATCAAGCCGGCAATGATGCGGCAGCTGTTCCAGGGGTTCCGTCAAGGCCAGGAGGCCATGTCCCGGCGGTACGGCGGTACAGGCCTGGGCCTGGCCATCTCGCGCCGGCTGGCAGAGCTGATGGGCGGCTGTGTGTGGGTGGAGAGCAGTGGGGAGCCGGGGGAAGGGTCTGCCTTCCACGTGTTCATCCCCGCAGTGCCAGTGGGCGCAAGCGCGCCGCCGCACAGTTTTGGTGTGACCCAGGCCAACTTTTCGCTGCTGTCGCACGACGAGCATGTGGTGCTGCGCACGCGCAAGGTGGTGGTGGACATTGCGCATGATGGCACGGCCCGCCAGGTGTGCCAGAGCTGCACCAGCCTGGGCATGGTGGCTGTGCGGGGGGACGCCAGCTCTGCTGCAATGCTGGCTGAGTGCGAGGTGGCAGTGGTGGGAGTAGAGCGAGCCAAGGCTGCACTCAAGGCTGGGTGGAAGGGGCGGCCTGTGGTGGCGGTGGGGGCGCGGGACGTACTTCCTCCCACACTCCAGCCCCTGGTGGTCATGGTCAGCCTCCCAGTTGCACACGCACGGCTGGCCAATGCCCTGGTGAAGTCGACCGTGCTGCTGAAGTGGGTCGGCCATCCTGCACAGTCAGCATCCGCGGGTGCAGTTGTGGGCGGCAACGGGGCAGGTGCAGCCGCAGCCGTGCCTGCGCCGTTGCATGCGCCCAAGGTGTCGGCACACCCTATCAGCCCCGTGCAGCTGGCAGAGCTGCGGTCGTGGCGCGCACCACAGGAGCAGCGGCGGCTGGGGCCTGTGGCTGCTGGGGCACAGGCCGGAGGGATCCCTGGGTATGAGCGCTCATCCCTGCCCAATGTGCAAGGACTGGGGGGTCTGGCACTCACCAGCCTTCCCCCCCTGGCCACGGCAGCACGTGGAGGCAGCGGCAGTAGCAGCACTGCCAGCAGCCTGTACCTGGGAGGGCAGCTGGCGGTGACACAGGCGGCATCACGCGTGGCCACCGTGCCAAACCCCCCAACCTCACCTGCTTCTGACGTGGGTGTACAACGCCGTGGGTACGTGTGCATGTCATCGTACCGCTCCTATAACGGCCTGGGCGATGGGTTCGGTGCAACCGGGGTGTACAACGGAGCCGACATGGGCATGGATGCAGCGATGGCACAGGCGATGCTGCTGCGGCGCAGCTCCCTGGATAACTCCAGCCTGGACCGGGCACGCGTACTCGCAGCTGCGGCCAACCCCAAGCGCCACAGCGCGCCTCACAGCACAACTGAGGGCGCATCGCCTGCAGCCGCTGGCAGCCCTCATCACGGCTGCGGCAACCCCTTTGACCCCAACACCAGGTCACCTCCATCCACTTCCCCGCAGAGGTTGCGGCCGCCACCAGCCGGCCCGCCCTCACGCCGCTCCCTGCACCTGGGCCATGTGCACGTGCTGCCTGCCAGCATCCCCGAGCACACCGAGCTGGTGGCAGATGGTGTGGACACGCTGCCACAGCCTGTGTCACAGCTGGTGCTTGGGAGAGATTACACCCCCCTCATGTCACATCCTCTAGGTGGCAGCGGTGCACCAAGCCCTATGTCACCAGCTGCCGCTGCCTCCCGTGCTACCACTGCCGCAGTGTCTGTTGCTGCTACTGCTGTTGTGCCACCCCCCACACACGCGCTCCCAACTGCTCCCGCCGGTGCTGCTGCCAATGCCAGCAGCTCCGGCACTGTGGCAGCTGTGATGGGCCCTGCAGCTGCTGGCCTGGAGCGGCGGCCCACGCCACCCCCCACCGACATCCTCCAGCAGCCACACCCACACCTGCAGCCCCCTGCACGCTTCAAGCGCACCGCCGGCTCGGGCACCAGCAGCGATGGCAGCAGTGGGCCTGCCCTAGCTTTGGGCCAGGTGCCTCAAGCCGCTGCGGCTGCTGCCGCAGGCGCAGCAAGCAGCACTGCTGCCACCCCACCATCACAGCCCTTGCGCATCCTCATTGCAGAAGACAACAAGGTCAACCAAAAGGTTGTGCTCAAGGTGCTGGCGCAAATTGCAGGCGGCTGCGTCCCAGATGTGGTGGAGAATGGGCTGCAGGTGCTGGCCGCACTGCAGAAGAAGACGTATGATCTCATCCTCATGGACATCCGTGAGTGCCCTTTGGTCCTGCATGCTTGCACGTGTTGGAAACTGGCGTGCTGGGTACTGGCAAGGTGCAAGTGGACGCCTGCACTGCCGTCTTTGGTTGTCTGGAAAGTGATGCCATGCACAAGGTCTGCCCAGAAGTCATGTGGCCATAGCAACTTAGTTTTGAAGCAGTTGAACCTCACGCATCGTTGCGCCCTGCTGATGGTACAGATATGCCGGAGATGGATGGGCTGGAGGCCACACGCCGCATCGTCGCTAGCTACCCACCCGCACACCGCCCTCGTATCATTGCACTATCAGCAGACACACTGCAGGCGCTGCATGACAGGTATGGGCATGGTGTGCTAGTTGAGCATGCCCCGTCGCGCCTGTCTCATTTGAATGCATTGTCAATCTATGAGAGCATTTCAATCTATTCATATGTTCTGGTAGCGCTCAAATCGAGCCTGCTGAACGGCTGCCGTGTGTTTCCCGATGAGTCATGTATGCCCGATAACAAGGAACTGTGTCTTGTTCCGCTGTGCACACATTCCATCAACCTGCAGGTGCCGTGAGGCGGGCATTGAGGAGTTCATTGTGAAGCCTTTCCGCGTGGAGGACCTCAAGCGCGTCATGCAGCACTGCCGCCGTGTTGCCCCAGAGCCAGCAGCAGCAGACGCGGCTGTGCCGGCCACCGCACTCCCTGCACCTGTCAGTGTGCAGGCCGGAGTAGCCGGGGGCTCACCAGCGGTTGAGCACCGCAGCAGCAACAACGGTGCAGTGCGGGCATCGTGACCGCGCACGTGCTGATGGCAGCAGGCACGGCATGATGGTGGATGCTGTTGTGAGTTTGGAGCAGAATGGAGCTGCCACTACCAGTGCCGCTACTGGGAGGAAGTCATCTGTTGAGGCTTGCACATGGCTACAGAGTGAGCAGTCTATGCGGACGTTGACAGCGAGGCTTCGCAGGCGTAACGGGTGCAGAGATCGCTGCGCGTTGCGGGGGCCGATCTTTCTCTTCTTCATCTTGTACTAGTTTCTTCTTTAATCGATGACGGTAGGACTACAAACATTCTCATTGCGTTGACTGGACTTGTAGCAGTTCTGGGTATCCTTCAGGGTACTGGGACATGAATGGCAGTCAAGGGACGGCGGCACTAAGACTTCAACTGTCAGCACCTGCGTTATCCTACTGCTGTACATCCAGGCGGGTGGTGCATGGTTGGCTGAAGAGATGCCCAACCACATGGTGGTTGTTTGGCAGCTCTGGGGTGCTCTGGACCCAAGCAGGATGCCATCCCATCCGAGTGTGGCCCAGGTCGGCGGTTGCAAGTGTACACCTTGTTGCTGTACACCCTGAGCTGTGCTCTGAACTGAAGCACAACCGCCCCTGCGCCTGAGTTCTGACTGTAGTTTTGTTCCTGGTACGGATGGTGGTCTTTTCAAGCAGTGGGAATGTGCGGTGAGACAACAGTAATCATGCGGCTGTACATGTTGTGGATGTGTGGGGAGTTCAGTCAGAGGGTACCTCTTATGGGTTGGAGGGCGCAGCGTTGGTGCCATGCACATGGGTTGACTGTAGCCCATCACTGTGCAGCCAGCACTCAGGCACCTGTTGTTCAGGCTTCTTGGTTGCCATTCTGCACACATGGTATGAGCTGAGCTGTACGTTGCGCATGGAGGCTGCACTTCTTCGAAGTGCGACGGAAGCAGCAGCACTGCTGCCGCACGCTGCACCGGGCAGACTGGTGTGGGCTGTGCGACCGTTGAGCGAACACAACAATCAGGCCTATGTGACAATGGGCTGTGCCTTCCTGGCACCCTTTTCTATCTGAGTCATGCAACAAGCACTCTAGATCTGGATGAACAGATCTGAGGCTGCATGACTGCTTTTGCTTCGATGGTTTTGTAGGGGTCACACAGACCGTGACTGCTTCACTCTTTTAGTGGCTTCGCATCCTCTTTTGAGTCGTGTGTGCCCTGCCTGCAGCTGTACACGACAGCACATGGCAGCCCTGTGGTGTGTGCACGCGAGGCAGGGTGTGCACTGACTTGGCTGTTGGCAATCAAAGTGCTTCAAGTTGGCAAGAGAGCTAGTCCGAGTACATAAGTGTGGTTGGAGAAGAGAGGCTGGTTGGCATCACAGCACATTGTATCAATAAACCTGCTTTTGAACCGTTTTTGCAAGGTGCTGCACAAGGTGAGGTTGGACGGCAAGCATGGTCGTGTGCGCAAACAGAGCAGTACGCATTATGATGGATGTTGGTTGGATGGGCTGATCATTGCATTCAGGAACCTTTACAACACAACAGTTTGCTTTCGTGGACATGAATTTGAGCAGGATGACAAGGGTGGATGATCTTGAGTGATCACGCAGTAAATGCAACACAAGTACAAAGTCTGTTGCACGAGGATCCCCTTAGACCTGCTTGTCCCATGACCGTGCAAGACAGCTGAACGCCTAAACCCCAAACCCTATCACTCAATACGATAGTAGCATGCGTAACATCCTTGAATTAATAGAAAGGTTTTAAGTAATACTTGCTGTGCAATACTGAACATGTTATGACCGTTTAGATCATGTGAATATGTTTCGCGTTTGCCAATGAAACAATCACGAACATGGTTCAAGACGTACGCGACACAGGCCTTAAGGAAGTTGGGCACTTGGCTACATGGAGCGTGACGAGCGCCAAGCCTGGGAACGGCGTGGAACTGCTTCGTGATGGGCGTGCAGACACGTTTTGGCAGTAAGAGATTTTTTACTGCTCAAATCTTACTGGGCCCCTCAAACAGCTGACCTGGTATGGTCTGCTGTGCAGATCCGACGGGCTCCAGCCTCACCTGGTCAACATAGAGTTCTCCAGGAAGATGATGCTGATGGTGGGTGGAGGAGCATATGTGCCATTGTGCTACATGATGCTGCATCTCAGGTACACGCTTCAGTGCGGTCACTGCGAATCTGCGATGTAACGCTGGGCACTGTACATTGGAGCCTTGGACCTTCGACATTGACATCACAGGAAATGCACATCTACCTAGATTTCAAGCTGGACGAGAGCTACACACCCTCCAAGATCTCTGTGCGCGCGGGCGCAGGCATCCATGACTTGAAGGTTTGTGCTGCAACCCGGCACATTTCATGCGTGCCCCATGATGGAATGTTGGAACCACGCATGGCTGTCATACTTGTTGATGCCTGAAGCATTCAATGACATCATGTGGCCACAGGAGATCCGTGTGATGGAGCTGGAGGAGCCTTCCGGATGGATCTGTATACCTCTTGGCATGCCCAGTGGTGCAGGTGAAGCTGCAGCTGGCACGGGGGAGGACAGTGCGGCAGGTGCGAGCAGCTGTGGATCTGCATCTCCACTGCGCGCTTTTTTCGTCCAGCTGGCTGTACTTGCAAACCACCAGAATGGCCGCGACACACACATCAGGGAGGTCAAGGTGTACGGGCCGCGCACGGACCCCACACAGGCATTGCTGGGGCTGCCCCTCTCCATCACCACCCCTGAGATGGCAGCCTACGCATGCGTGCGCTGAACCAGCCTGCCGCTGGCATGACCAAGCGAAAGCTTGGAGGACTGCTGGGGGCCCTCGGAGCGTATCATTACATCACTCCCATTGTATCGTGGACAAGATTGCCGATTGGGGTGTGGGCAGGCTGATGCATCTAGACTCGAATGAACGCATTGGTATGTTTGCTGCGGATTGTGTTGTACAGATGGATCGCTGTTGTGACACTGAGAACAATGTGCCGTGAGGCACCCAAGGACCAAGAGCACCCAAGTCATGCGGATGCTGTCCATCACGCTTCCATGTTCCGGCATGTGTTTGGACCAGCTGTGCATGCGCAAGCCAGCTGGGCCTTGGCGTGCCGCACCATGATGCCTGTTTGATGGGCGTGAAGAGCTTGTCCGTGTAGCGGTGGGTCATATGTGCATGTGCATGAAGGTGGGGGTGCCATTGCCCCTGCGGGGTGTGGCACGCAGTGGCCAACCACTGCACCGACATGCCAGGCTTCTACGCATACCATGTGATCTGAACCCAAATACATGGGCCACACAGAGTGCACGATGAAGGCCGAGTACAGACGCTGCGTAGACTGCAGGATATTAAGCGGACGCCACAATCATCACTTACACAACCATGCATTATCAACATTCTGTATGCATGAGCGTCCAGCAGCATATCCAGGAACAACAGAGTGACAGAGGGCAGGCATTGCAGCCATAGAGCACAAGCAAGCGATTACGTGTCAGACAAAGTCAGATAGAAACCACAAAAGAAAGCACATGTTGCGTATACATCTGTCTTCCTGGTCAGTCTGGTGCATTTCAGCACAGACTGGCAGCAAGGAGCGAGTACGCCCCGTGAACTTGCTGTCAAAAGAATGCATACAACATCCCAAAGAAGAACTCGAGCCCTTATGCGCCACATCCCACCCTGCAGATGTGGCGCAGCCCACCACCGGACCATAATGTATGGTAGTACCTGCTGCTTTACATAGCCCCGCCCAGCTGTGCCTTCATGAAGTTGCGTGGGTCACACGCATCCATGTCAATGGGGTTGAAGCCAGGTGGATGAGGGCCACCAAAGGGCGCTGCCAGCCGCAGGCGACCCAGCCGCCAGTCCTCCTCCAGCAGCGCTGTGTTGTGCTGCGCCTTGGCCAGCTCCTGCGCACACACAACCGCACACGCACGCCGTGCGAGGTCAGCCAGGATCGTGTGCTACGCCTCATCCCTACTGCGCCTCACATGCCACGAGCCACTCGGGGGGCATTGACTGCACGTATGCAGGGTCAAGCGCAATGTGCACGCCGCTCACCTTCCACACACGGTCTGCGTGCTCAAAGCCCTGCAGCAGGCGCGCTTCTGACGCACTCAGCACGTTGAGCCCCTGACGGGCACGGCGCCCAGTGCGCCCGTCCCCTGCCACTGCCTCATCCGTGTCGTGCAGCAGCCGTGATGGCACACGGCCGCCCCCCATGCCCAGCACCCCCAGCAAACCAATCTTCTTCAGCAGCCACAGCCCACCCACAGCACCCAACGCCATCGCGCCCAGCTTGTTCTGGCTCATGTGCAGCGCCTGGTACGTGGTGAGAGCAGGCACGAGCAAACCTTTTGTTTGTTGCGATGTGCCTGCCTCACCAAACCTGCTGGCCAAGCTCATGATGATCAGTGACACTGCTGCGCAATGCGGGTACCCCGGACGCACAGGTCTGGGGAGCTGCACACCTTGGAAGCTGCATTGGCCATTGTCTTGACATGGTTCATGGGTGTGGCCACCACACGGTTGATCTGCGCACATGTACCCACAGATTGATGAGTCTCTCCACGTGTGTATGTAGCAGGCCCCGTGCGGACCAACAAAGGCAGGCCTTAATGCAACTATGAAACACACTTTTACAGCTGACGTGTATGTTTTCATATGTTCGTTGTGGCGCTGCATCTAGGCTTGGCGACAGCATACAGACGCATCAGCCGCAGGTTCTGCATGGGGCACACAACGCAGCAAGGGACCGCACCGGGTTGGATGAGACCACAGACGTGTTGTACACAACAGCGCCACCGCCCTGTGCCTCCAGCCCCACGTGCTTGATGAGCTGGTCCGAGATGATGGAGTTGGCCTCAAACCGCGTGGTGAGGAGGCCACGCACACACATGAGCTCATCCCCGATGTGCTGCGTTGATGCCCACAGTCACAGTGTGATGGGAGTCAGACATTGTCATGCTCAATGCACAACCTTGATGGCAAGCTTCTTCACGCATCCGGATCCTGGCAAGAGCACGGATTGTTACTGTTCTGCGCACCTGTGGCAGCCCATCCACAAAGTCCTGCTTGAACAAGCTCCAGAACGCCTCGCAGTACATCTTGAGTAGGTACGCGTAGTCCTTTGCAGTGATAGCGCGCGAGCTGTTGCTGCGCTCACCAAAATCTGTCGTTCCAAACAAGGCCAGGGCCTCACCCACCTCAGCCACCTTGTACAGCACATCATGGTGCGCAGGCATGTCACAAATGCTGCTGCTGTAGGGGGCATGCACGCCCAATCGCTCAAACTCGCGCCGCAGCCCCATGAACAGCTGGGTGAGGCCCTTGTACCTGCAGGCACGCAAGTGCCATGCAGAAGCTGCGGTGTGATACCAAAACCAAGCCGGATAACCACCACTTGCCAATCCTGGGCCCAGACATATGCGTACGCACGTAGCACCCACCTGTCCATTGCACACGAGCCCTCGCGCGCCATCCGCATATCCTGCCTGTACTTGCTGCTTCGATCAACACTGCTGCGCTGGTAAGGCGTGGCGGCTAGGGACTGCACTGGTAGAGGCTGCACTGTCAGAGGAAGCTCCCTACCTGCTGCGCTGCCTGGCCTCAGGCTCAGGACCTGAGATGGCTGCTGCCTCTGCTGGCTGCGCGTATTGTTGACAGGGCTGGGGGGCTGCATGACCACATAAGGCGCAGCGCTGTGTGCAGTGGACATGGGAGACAGCAGGCCATCATCTGACAGCGTATCATCATCTATGGGGCGAGAGTGGAAGGAGCAGGGGGCCGGCATACTTTCCGCGTGCTGCATGTGTGGCTGCGGAGGCACATGATGCTGCTTGAACCGTGCCCCTCGATGGTTTGCCCGGCTGGCGGCAGCAAGTGGAGGAGGTGGGCTGTGGCAGGAGCTGGCTTCCATGTGCCCTGCGGCATCAAACACCCGCGGCGCGCTCACGACCATGCTGCGCAAGATCGTGTCCTCCATCCTGCGTGCGTGTGCGGACATGTCGAGGCATGCCCAGCTCCGCAAGGTTTGGTCATGGGGTCTCCAACCCTCTGCAACCTCTTGGAAATCAGCACGAGCGCGACTTTAACCGAATTATGGAGGCACGCAATGTCCCCAGTAGGCTGCAGCTTCACCTGCAGCATTTATGCCAGGATCCATGCCATGACCGTAACCCTTAGCGCCCTAGCCCTTCATCGTGCATCGCACCTCGGTGTCCCGCACCCGCAGTTTTAGCACGTGGCCCAATTGATTGCCTGCACCTTTGCCGTGGTCAGCAAGTGCGAAATGCGGGAAAGACAGAGGGATGAGTGGCTAACGTATGCATGAGTTGAACAAATCTTCTTCGGGTCCTACGAGGCACCACAGCCTGCACATGTTCCAAGGTTCTCAACTTGCCAAGTGTGACACAATTCACTCAAGCGCGTGCGTCACGCAGCCGGATCACGATCTTCCGGATGGCACTGCCTGTGCACATTTGATTTGGCGCTGCTGCTGCGCCTCACACGCGTACACAATGGTGGTAGGCTGTATGTTCAGGCTACTATATCTGCAGCCCCTAGCCCTGCGTCCATGCTTATAAGCTTGACTTGGGTTCTCTCACTCTCACATGGTGACCACGCAACTTGCGACTTCCCCGGCCTTAGTTCAATTCTTATGCCAACGAGCCTGACTCGCAGCGCGCTGCGCTGCATGATCTGACCAAGCCAGCATGTAGCTGACCCAAACAGCTTTACAAAATTACATTATCGAATTTGATGCTTGGTTTGCACCGTCAAAAAGCTGCAGCTCAGCTGCAGGCACAGCAGCAAATCGTGGTTGAGCTCCTTAAGCAATCCGGATTGGAGGAAAATGTCGCATCCGCTGGGGTGAATTCCGTACCTGCTCCGCTCTTGTCCTTCCTCGTCAACCACTTGGACGCAGAGCACCTTGTTCCAGAAGACGTCAGCCTACTTGCAGCCGAGCTAGAGTCTCTGTCACAATGCACGAAAAGGGGAGCAGGGACAGACGTTGACAGCCAGGAGGATGACGTGCAGCTTGACCCAGACCAGCTGAGGCATCACCTGCCCGGCCACGAGGAGTGGCTGTCATGCAAGACGGCAGAGGAGCAGGACGCACTCATTGCGGAGCTGGAGGCGCAAAACGCCATGCTGGAGACACAGCTGCGTGACATGCAGGAGCTGGACTTGCACATGGACAATGCGCTGCGTGCGGACCGCGCCAAGCGGCAGCAGCATGAGAGCGCACTCGCACATACCAGCACTGCACTGGCTGCTGAGGTGTCATGCAGTTCCCAACTGAATGACGGCATGAACCAACGGCTGGAAGCTCTGCAGCACATCATCAAGGTGCGGCCTGTGTGAGTTCGTGAAGAAGGCAGCATGCAGCACACGCAGTTTTTGTTAACATGGCATCAAACTTGTACACCATGGTGTAAATGTTCATGTGCAGGAGCTACAGCATCTGGTGAAGCTTGACAGCCGCAGGTTTTTGGTGCTGGCAGCTGACATGAGCCCATACGCCATGAATGACAAGGCGTTTGTAGATGTGCTGACCCGGTAAGCCTTTGCCCCTGGCGCATGCTGCCGCACAAGGCAGCTGCACGTGCACATCTGCACCAGCCTGCAGTGTGGGGCAGCGCTAAAGTGAAGAATGTGTGCATGGGTGTGTATCCCGATGCAGGTATCAAAACAGCACGTCAGGGAGTGAGCCAACTCAAGGGATATCAGAGCCTGGTGCCGTCAGTGACCCAGCCACGTTCCTTCAAGACAATAATCCATGGCAGCCGTCATCCAGTTGCCTCTCACGCGTTGGGCGCATGGACCAGGATGTGATGCATGCAGAGCTCAAGCGCCTGCGGTACGTGTGCTCCGGTGCTCAATGGTCATGCGAGCCTTCGCCACGCATAGGTGCACCTTGCAGTTTGATTATGCGTTGTATACTGCCAGGTGTTTTTACCAGTTGAGTGCGTTGACCCTTGGCTCTCTGCCCATGCAGCTTTGTGTACTACCTGGCAGAGACACAGTACGTGGCAGCTGTTGCAGAGCTACAGGGCTTGCGCGCAGAGGTGTGCTGCAAGGGTGTTTGCATGCCAAGTAGCCTGTGTGCTTGGTGTGGCCTGTAGTGTGGTGTGCGATCTAGTTGCCTCAAAATGCTCTCAGGGGTTGTGGGCAGGATTGGTGCCATGTGTGTGTGTACCAGTGTACATGTGGTTCTGCACCAGGACCGCAACTGCGTAACTGCCAGCCTGTCCAAGGAATCTGTGAGCCCAGCCGCGGCACTTGCTTGGTGTTCCACAGATGGAGGAGCTGCAGCGCATCCGGCGTGAGTACAAGGCGACCCTCACAACGGGCGGGCCGCAGCCATGGGTATCAGAAGATGCACGCGAGGTGATCTCCCGGCGTGCAGCTGACCTGAAGCAGGAGGTGAACAAGTGAGTGCGTGGGAAGGGCAGCAGCCTTGCCGTCAGTTGACACCGCACATAGGTGGGTCTCATCGTCATCCACACCCCTTGCCAGACACCCAACTTGCTCAGCACTCTTGCCGCTACAGTCTAACGATGATGATTCTGGGTGCCTTCATGTCAAATGCAGCCTCATGATGCGCATTCGCAACAACGAGGTGATGCAGCTGGCGTCGCTGCAGGACGTGTATGTGTTGCAGGTGGGTGCAGGCCCACAAGTGATGGCGCTGTAGTCCATGCGTCTGGCTCAAGCCGGTGCCCCCCAGCGCCGTCTTGGATCGTGCTCATGTATTTGGCAGCGGTCAAGCTCATATTGCTTGCGGCGCTGTCAAGCCTCATTATTTAGCACAGTGACACTTGCGAACTGCAGCACACTCCTACTCGGTCGCCCTGTGCACGCGTGTACACGCAGGGCGACTATGCCGCACGTGAGGCCCGCAACGCAGCCAGTGTGGCCCACAAGCAGGCCATGGTTGACGCGCTGTTCCTCCAGGGCGCGTGCCACCTGGTGCTGGACCAGCTGCGCCGCACGGAGCTGCAGAAGCTGCAGGTGGGGGTTGGGGGTGTTGGGGACAGGGTGCTGGTGGTGGTTGGGATGTGGGGTTCTGGGGCGTGTGCGCAGGGAGTGGGCAGGGGCCAGGAAGCTGGACGCTTGTGCACCATGCATGCAAGCAATGTGCGTTGCACATCAAGGTGTCCTCGCGTGGTGAGGGGATTGACCATGCCACCATGATGTTTCTAGTGACTTGCCAGAGCAGTGAATCACACAATCTTGCTGACGTGTCGTCGCTGCAGGAGGTTGTACAGCTGGTGCAGGACGCTGGCTCAGATGTTGCAGACCTCATTGCAGCCGCCAACAGCCGCATCACCAGCTACGAGGCACTGCACACAGCGCCGCCATACCTTGCCGCACCGCTCTCGCCACTGCAACAGCACGGGAAGCAGCACAGTAGGAGCCGGGCGGGGGATGTGCGAAGCCCTATGCGCTCAAGTGTTGCCTCTGGCAGCCCACACACCTTTGGTGGCATGTACCTCAAGTATGCTCAGAGGCAGAACGTGGGCAAGGACCCCTACCTGGGGGCGATCCAGGACATGGTGCAGCTAGGGCAGCAGCACTTGGCTGACGGCTTAACCCCAGGCAGCAGCACGGCAACTGCACTGCCGCTGCCCACAAGCGCGCGTCAGCTGGCCGACTCGATCGAGCTGCTGGCAAAACAACTGGCGCAGAGTCAGGAGGAGGTGGGTGCAGCGCAGGCGTCAGGGTTGCTGGAGCGCGTTGACCGGCTGCGGCAGATGGCGCGAGAGGTGCGGGGGCTGATGTTTGAGAAGCCAGCTTCAGTGCAGCCCACCATGCGGCAGCCGGAGCTGGAGTCAGCGCTGACGCAGCTGGAGGACATCATCTCCAGGCTGCAGGTGCGCGCTGCATGCTGCACTGTGGGATGCTCCCATTCTGTTGCTTGTTCACCGTGGTTCATTCATGGCCGGCTCAAGGAACAGTGGCTGTGCAAATGCTGCGTGGGCACGGCACTTGTGGCGACTATGACAGTGCACCTGTCGCAACTGTTCTCTATGCTTGATTGTGGACGTTGTAGAGTACGGCGTCCAACCCTGCTGCGCTACTGTCCCTCACCTGATTGCAGACTCGCATCAATGAGCACGTCACTGCGTTCACGGCGTTCACGGGTGCGATGGAGGCACGCAGGGCAGAGTCTGTGCGTGAGCGGGCTGTGCTCAGGCTGTTCCACACCAAGCCAGACGAGCTGGACGCACAGCTGGAAGCTCTGCAGTGCCAGCTGGACGCTCTTCGCATGACGGGGCCTGATGCAGCTGCGTATGAATGACTGAACAGCTGCATGCGTCTCTGGCGCATAGTTGTTTGAGGCACAGTGATCTGGGGTTGCTGCTGGGCAGGGAGGATAGGGTGCCCAGTCTGTTGGTGTGGGGTGTGGGCGTGACTGCAGGAGGGACGGCTGGTGAACTTTTGCACTACTGCTGATGACAGTGGAACAAACTTGAGTGTCCACAGTTCATCTGCAGCACCTGTTTTTGTATTATCGAGTCTACTTGCACGGCAACAGGACCTAATTGTATTGCTAGTGTGCCTTCGACTTGTAACAGCCCGTACTTCAGGGGTCGCGCCCATACATGCCAGCTGTGTAGCACAGCCATCACTCCTTCCAAGGGTTGCCCTGCATGTCCACCTGCACAGTGCCAATGTCGATTGAGTATCAAGTTTGCAGCAAGTTCCTTCGCAATTGGTCAGTTGCACCCACGTTGCACCATGTCAGCTCCAGTATGATGAGGACAACAGCTTGGGGTGATCGGGGCAGCAGTGTGCAAGTGCCTGAGTCTGGACCAGGCAAGGTAACCACAGGCCCCATGGTTGGTGTCCAACGGAAAAAACGAGCCAGCACAGTATGCTGTGCCACTCACCGGTGTGTCCAACTTCCGCAGCTGTGGTGCAGACCAGGGGTAGTCGCGCACCAGCGCCCACTCCACCGGCCGCCCAAAGTTCTTCTTGAAAGCGTCCGTGAATGCACGCTGCGCGTCCTTGAACTCAGGCGTGGAGAAGGACAGCCGCGGGTCCTCGGTGCGGCGCAGCTCCTGCAGCTGCAGGGGCTCGAGGACAGGGCAGTAGGTGTGTAGCATGGATGTGAAAATGTGAAAACCATGTCAGCAAGCACAAGCTTGTGTGCTTCAATGCAGCCGTGCAGCACAGGGACGGTCATGGCCCAGGTTGTAAACAGTCAGCTGTTGGGGTGCATCTGCTGCCGGGGTGAGGATGGGGCACATGTGGCAGCATCATATATTCACATTGGCAGGAGAACACAGGCTGCGGCTTGCAACAGTCCTCTGCAGGACGTAGCCCATGCATGCAGCCACGTGCATGCGCCCTGATCGGATGACGGCCCACCCGCTTCAGGTGCGCGCGCATCTCCTGCACCAGCTCCTGCTGCTCACGATCTGCTGGGTCAGCTGCACGCTCAAGTTCCTCCTGTGGGGAACAGCCACACAAAGGTGGAGGGTCTAACCACCATAAAACATGCTGGACCTGGTATTTGACCATGCAAAGCCAGAACAGCCTGCACTGCCAGTTGCAAGGCTGATCTTACACAGACGGCCACATCGGCAAGCACAGTTGGTTTCACATGTAGGCAGCAGCAGCAGCAGATTGTCACGATCCAACACCCATCAACCACAGCCCACTGGAAATGCTGGAAGTTTGCACATGCGAGTAACTGCTTACTGTGCGTGCCTCATCCTCAGGTGACAGCCGGCTGGCCATGTTGTGCACGCGTGGTGCTGCAGCCCAGTGGTTGCCAGTGGTAGGCCGAGGAAGGATGACAGGACAACCCGCCAGCAGAGGACAGCAAGAGTTTCAGTTCTGGATGCCTGGCAGCAGGTGGGACGTGATGCATACCTAGGGTGTTTGAATGGTCCACAACAGGTTCATCGTACACACTTTCTTGGCCCGTTCACCTGTGGCTCTTGCCTGACCACATGCAAACTGTTGCTGCCATGGTAGCAAGTCGTGTCTTGAAATGCTGAATCTGAACAGGAGCCCAGGGCATGGCACTCAGGTTCCTACTTGCATGATGTGGCATGCTTGCATGCCTTTGTTCTGCTGTTTTGTGCCAGTCACACAGGCTGGTGCATTAGACTATCAAATTAACATCTGGAGGGTACTGGACTTGCTCCGCAGAACAACCGGACAACCAGAACAGTACCGACGTATCTCACTCCCACATGCCGCACTGGATCTACAATGCCATGACACTGGTTTCACTCTCACAACATCTGTCATCATATATGCTGCGTCCAGCAACGTCACACTTCATCCTGGGGGATTCATCCTGGGCGCAAGTGATAGGTCCTGGAGATTTCTTCTACGAGGTTGAAGCGGTGGGCATTATTGTAGTCCACATCTTGGTTGCGGCAGACGGAAATGGTGTTGCGATCAAGGCCCCCTGAGACAGAACCGACCGGTCTGCTCCATCCGGGGCTGCCGGCATTGCTTATTTCATCAAGAGTACATGGGGCATCACGGACTGGATTCTCAAGGGACTATTCCTGTGCGCCACGCGCGCTGGATCCATCTGCAGATGCCGCCAGCAGCTCCCAGCCTTCAAACAGTACGCCATCTTCAAGCAGCAGTGGCAGCACTTTATCAAAATCTAGCGCTGACGCATGGCGTCCCATCGTGAAGCTGCCAGCGCCAAGCGCCCGCGGGGCAGCATTCGGGATTGGAGCTGGTGGCGCGTGTTTTGTGAGTCCCAGCACCGGCTCAGTCATTCAACGCATGCTGAGGGGTTCTGAGCTGGCATGTGGCATGCATGACACCACGGCCATGCAGGGGTGGCCCACGCAAGCAGCTGACCTGCACAGAGCTGCCAGCATCCCGGGATAAGTCACATGGGTGACAGCAGAATGAGCACAGCGCACACCACTGATGCACAGTGTGCTGTCCTGGGCCTCAGTGCGTGCATTGCTATGCATGGGTTGTGCTGCAGATCGGAGGTTCTGGAAATGCCAAGGCTGTATCACTGTGGCCGTTTTGGAGCAGGAAGCCTGGTGCGTGCGGGCGTACGGCCACACATTGCTCATGTACTGCGCTCCTGCTCAAAGGTTGCATTGAGGCTGGCTGTATTGAGCATGCATGAATGCTCTTGCCCCGACCGCATGATCATGCATACCGGGGCATCAGCTTCCAGTGACATGACTCCCTGGGCATGGAGGATGCTGTATCAGCGCCTAATCGGGTAAAGGCACAGCCACACTCACCCTCATCCAGCTCTTGGCCCCGCATGCCCTGTGCACTGCAGCATCTGATGGGGGCCGGAAAAAGGGCCAGAAGAACATCCTGATCATGATGTCCAACACGGGGGGTGGGCACCGCGCAAGTGCTGAGGCGCTGCGTGATGTGTTCCGGGAGAAGTATGGTGATGAATACAAGGTGCACAATAACTTGCATGGGGAGCAGAGGGTGCTGGGTGTGCAGGCACTGTAGAGCGTGGAGCCATGGGGCATGAGGCGGGATGGAGTGGTGGGGGAGTGTATGCTGACAGAGCAGTCACAGTTTTCGAGTGCCATTAGTTGGAGTTGGGGGGTAAGTGTGAGAGTACCGACATGCAGCCAGCACACTGTTGATCGTATCTGGGAGCTGCATTGTCGCGCTCCATGTTCACTGTGTGCGCAATCCTGAACTGAACAACAGATTGACATCGTGGACATGTGGAAGGACCACACACCACCCCCCTTCAACAAGCTGCCTGACACCTACTCATTCCTTGTGCGCCACTCCATCCTGTGGAAGATCTCATATGAGGTGCGGCTGGCTAGTGGCAGATGGCAGTGGGATGGGCGGTCGATGTGGCACGGGTCTGATGACGTGGAGTACGTGGCAAGGGCTCTGATCACCATTGAGGACTGCCAGCCTATGTGGAGCACATGCTGCAGCATTACAAGGCTGCGAGGCATCTGCGCACTGAGCACCTCTTGCGTGCTTGGCTGTGGCTGCCCGTGGCAGGCCATGCATCATGGCTGACGCTCTGCCGGCACGTGTGCTGGCATGGTATGTGTGCGCAGATGATGCAGCCTCACTGGTTCCACATCCCCTACCTGCGCGTGCTGTGGCTCTTCCTGCGCCAGGGCGTGAACCGCGCGCTTGACGTGTTTGCACCCGACCTCGTGGTACGTTTTGTCCTAAACCCTAAACCCTAAACGGTCGAGTTGCTGGCTGGGCAGGCATGCAGGCATGTGCAGCAACCTGCCTCTGCGCGTCGTGTGGCAGATGTGTGAGCTGGGTGTGAGCTCAGGTGCAGGGTGTGCATTCAGGTGCGGATGCTCGGAGTCCAGTGCACACGAAGCAGACATGACCCAGCAGGATGCAGGCAGCCCAGTTGCATGTGGCTCCACGTACAGTGCGGCCAGCCATCTGCTGCGGCTCGTTGTGCTTGCTGGGTGCGCTGCTGCGGTGCAGGTGTCAGTGCACCCGCTGATGCAGCACATCCCGCTGTGGGTCATGAAGCAGCGCATTCAATCGGGGCGTCAAGCGCCCACCAACTTTGCCACGGTGAGGAAGGCCTTTGTGACATGTGCACGAGCACGTGTGAGACGCCTGCAAGAACTACCGGTATGCTGGTTTTTGTGATGTGTGCATGCTCGCTCCATGCGTGACGTGTGCGCTGTGCGAGTCGAGACATGCGTATGCAGATGCTTGTGCGGTAAACTGCTTTGCTGTTGTCATGCGCCCCTCAGGTTGTGACTGACTTCACCACATGCCACAACACGTGGTTCCACCCGGACGTCACGCGCTGCTTTGTGCCTACACCATTCTGTGCCAACCTGGCCAAGCGCAACGGGCTGCAGGACCCGCAGGTCGTGCTGCATGGTGCGTGGGGCATGTGAGGTTGGACTGAGGCAAAAGTTCTTCTGGGTGTTTGTGTGACATGCCAGTGAGCTTCAGAGGGGTCTGTGATACCAGCATGTGGCTTCAGGACTGCGCGTGACTTAGCGAGCTGTGCAGGGCCACACACGCACACGCGCGGCAGAGTCCCATACAGCTCGTCCTCTCATGCATGATGATTGGGCACAGCTGCCTCACGTCCGCAGTGGCACCAGCCTGGTACGCCCTGTGAGAGAGGTGCACGGCTCGAGCTCTGCCGCTCCTGCGTATCGTCGCTGTGCCCGCAGGCCTGCCCATCCGGCCCGTGTTCTCCAAGCGCTTGCCAGGGCGGCGTGCCATGAAGCGGCGCATGGGTCTGGAGCCACACAAGCCCGCAGTGCTGCTGGTGGGGGCCTTGAGGCGGTGGGGTGGGACTGGCACATTGTTTGCGTGCGTGGGGGAGGGTGTGTGCGCTTGGCATCCCGGCCGTACTGCACACGGAGGCACGGCCAACTTTGCGTGTGTCAACTTGCTGTAGCAAACTTGCTGTTGAGCCGCAAGAGGCCATGAAGGGAGTGAGGGACGCTGATGGCCTGTGTGCGGCGGGGTGTGTTGCAGGTGGGCGGCGGTGAGGGTATGGGTGCGCTGGAGGACACGGTGGCGCAGCTGGACGGGGCACTGGGGAGTGCAATGCAGGTGGTGGTCATCTGCGGCCGCAACCGCAAGCTGCTGGAGCGCCTGCGCACACGTGTGAACCCAGGTGGGTGCGCGTGGCAGGTGGTGCGGGTGCTGCGGCGTGCTGCTTCCATGGGGGACGCCTGCCAGTTGTTTCGGTGTGCCTGTTACATAACGTACCTTGACATGATAGCGGCATACCACATGTGCATGCGCCGCTGCCTCATCCTGACTTTGCTCAGTCCATGCTGCCTGGCCCACACCAGTGTTCACAGCACACACAACATCCATCGCATCACCACAGCCTCTCCACCTGCCAAACATGCATGAGCCACGCAGGCGGCCTGAAGGTGCTGGCCACTGGGTTTGTGGACAATATCCACGAGTGGATGGCTGCGTGTGACGCCATCATCACCAAGGCAGGGCCAGGCACCATTGCAGAGGCCCTGATCTCGGGGCTGCCCATCCTGCTGAATGGCAACGTCCCGTGCCAGGTGTGTGCACCGGGTGGAGTCCGCACCTCCACATCATCAGCGGATCACCACCACGCTGCACCCCTGCGCACCGCCCAACTGCTGCCAAACTCCACTGCATGAACTCGATGGTGTCATCATGTACTTCTGTGCTGTTGTACCGCTGTACCGCAGGAGGAGGGCAACATCCCGTACGTGGTGGACAACGGTGTGGGCGCATTTGAGACACAGCCCAAGAAGATTGCGGCCATCATGGCGCAGTGGCTGGCCAAGAGCAACGCGGATGAGTTCAAGGCCATGGGGGAGCGGTGAGCGTTGTGTTTGGGTGCATGTGCTGCTGTGCTGCTGTTGTTGTGAGCCCTGTTGCTGCTTTGCAGCCTGTCGTGAATCCATGGGTCAGCTTCCTTGCCCGCAATGGCATGATGGGGTGCTGTGGCCACCACATGTTGTGGTTCCCTGCCTGGTGGGCATCTTGTGCCGCTCTTCAAACGCCCTGCTGAGTGTTGTGCCAGAATGGAGCCAAATCGCTGGTTGCTCCTGGTGATACCCCATGGCCCACACAGCTCGCGCAAGCTGGGCCGCCCTGAGGCGGTGTACCAGATCGTGGAGGACCTGAAGGAGCTTGTGCACACGCCTGACTTCAACTGGGGCCCGGCTGCAGTGGCAGCACCACGCCTGCGGAAAGGGACAGGCAAGGCCGTGCTACAGGCCGCGTGACCGGTGGGTGAGGGCTGTAGCCCCTGGGCCAGCGGGAGGTGGGCGGGTGGCAATGCATGGCGCTGCTGCAGGGCAACAAGGAGGCTGCAAGGAGGCAGCAAGCGCATGCAGCCTCGGGAGTATGTGCAGCCAGATGAAGAAGGTTGTACGTGATGGAAGAGCACAGTGATGGGAAGGGCGGGGGGAGGACCATGATACATGGCCTGAAGATCCGAGTGGGCATGCGACGTGATGTGAAGTGCGAGTTTTTGCCACGTGCACTACTGTGCACACACGGCCACTCGCCGAGTGTGATGTATTCAGTGTACCCATGTTTGCCCTGGTGATGTTTGACCATCTGTGCACATAGTGCCCAGGCCTGGGTATGGAGTCATGTGGAGGAAGTTTTGCCCCAATTCATGTATGTTAAGATATGATGCGCATTCAGTTTAAAGAAGCTGTAAGCACCGTTTCAAGGGCCATCGTAAGGTACCGCCTGCGCAGCACGCAGTACAAACAAATGTCGCGGACCAAACATCACGTACATCAGTTTGAGCAATATCAAATTTAAGATGCACTTGGCTTTGCACACGCCCGCTTCGTGCGGGAGGTGCTGCAGGCCACGTCCTCAGCAGCCTGGAACGTTCTTTATTCCCTACCGTCAGGCTTCAACCGTGACCTTTGCGTCTCGCCGTGGCGCAGCAGTGGGCGGCGGCAAACGTCGTCACAGGGGTTTTGGGAAGCAGGCGGAGCGCCAGTCAGGTGGCTCAGAGACGGCTTTGAAAGAACTGCAAGACAACGATGAGCAAGCTGGTGCTGAAGATATGATGAATTTGCGGGCCGAGTACCAGCTTTACACTGACGCGGAGTTTAAGCCGCAACGATATGTGGGGAACGTGGAGATTCGCACTGTTGACGGTAATGATTGTTTTAAAGTGGGGACCATGGGCGTCCACTAGTCATGTACGTGCATGGCTTGCATGCCCTATGCCCAAACTGCCCATGCGCATTCACCTGTGCGCATGTGTCCATACCATCATGTACCATGCACGCTTCTGTTCTCCCCGTGTTCCGTTGCAGGTCGCGGCCGGGGGCTGGTGGCGTCAGCCAGCATCTCCCCAGGTGACCTGGTGGTCGTGTCCCCCGCCACGCTGTGGCTGGAGGGGGCCTGGGGGGAGGCCCCTGACCCTGAGGCCCTGCAGCTGGAGGTGCTGGAGGGCGGCGGGCTGAGCACAGCACAGGTGGGGGTAGCACAGCATGTGACTGCTGCCTTCTGCTCTTCTCTGCTAGCGTCACCTGCCATCGACGCGCCTCCGCCCTGGCTGTGCGCCTTCTGCTCACTCTGTGCCGTGCTCCTCACCAACATGTATTGCCGCTCTCTCAACACACATGTGCCTCACTGTGTGCTGCAGCGCCGTGTGCTGGACCTGCTGGATGATGGCACACCAGCCTCACGCACCACTCAGGCGTCACTGGCCACCCTGGATCCCAGGTTCTGGGCGGCGCGCGGCAAGAACGACCCACAGGTGCTGGCACATGTAACACACATTGCTTCTAGTATATCTGTTGTATTAATGCCATTGAGTGTGTGTACAAGGCGCGATGCTGTGCTGTGCTGCTGCGCGTGGGCGTGTTTGGTCAAAGGTCCCGGTGGCAGCGCAGTGGTGGACATGCAGTAATCATAGGGGCCTGCTGCGGGCGGCTATCTACCAGCACCTCAGCAGACAGCACATACCCATCACGGTCTCACGTGCTTGGTTGCCCCACCGCCCACGCAGGCGCCTGCTGTGAGTGCTTCACGGCTGCTAGGCGTGCTGCGCGCTTGTGCGTGTGGGGACACGGCACAAGATGGCGCAGCGATGATGGTGGGTGGGGCGTGAGGGTGAGGATCAGGGCGCATGCTGGGCTCAGGTGGTGGTGGATGCTGATTGGTTCAGTACGCCAGCCCATACCACAGATGATGTGCTGGCATGCTCAAGCGGGGAGTAGGGCAGCAGTGGCGATGAGAGGGCAGTGGGGCTGCCGTGCTCATGTGCTACGGCCGGAGGAATCACCTGCATTGTGTTGCATCAATTATGTAGCCATCTTGCACAGAGGACCTGGCCTGTCATATGGCAGACCTTCTGACCCCCACACGTGCGCTCCTGCATGCCACCCTGCAGCTGCGCCACCAGAAGCCCAACGGCTTCATCGGCCTGTGGCCCGAGTACGCGATGATGAACCACTCGTGTGTGCCCAACACGAGCTGTGTGGTGGTGCAGGACCGCATGCTGGTGCGTGTGTGTGTGGGGTGGGGGCGCGTGAGCAGTGCATGGCTGGGCACTGCACACAATCATCAGACAACACGTGGTGAGGCTGGTTCTGTGCAGCTGTCTCGTACGCCGCCGTCTGTGGTGCTGCCTGCTTTCCCTGCTTGTTCTGCTGCCTGCAGGGATACGGACAGGGTGCAGTTGTGCGCACCAGTTGCGGAGACGGCCACGGTGCCTGTCTCAGCTGAGCATGACCTGCGTGCATAGCTCGCCCAGCACAACGCCCGACTCACGCACCACCACCGGGTGGGTTTGTTTGCCTCACAGATCCACGCCGCGTCGCCCATCGCGGCGGGTGAGGAGCTGACGCGGTCGTACCTCGGTGCCGCAGCCACACTGCCTGCACCCCAGCGCCAGGCCGCCCTGCAGGAGGCGGGCCACAGCTTCCATTGCACGTGTGCGCGCTGCACCCTGGAGGCGCGGGTGTCGGAGGACGTGCGCGACACACTGCAGGTGCGGGCCACGTCATTCATGGCCCCACCTCATGGCCCGTTGCCTCATTCCTTCTAGCCTCTCACCCCCGCCACCCAACGTGTGCGTCGCCTGACCAGGCCATCGCGGCGTGGTACAGTGAGGACGCGCTGCCGCGGTTCAACGCGGCCAACGCGGGGGAGGACCTGAGTGTGCTGCGTGAGCTGCTGGAGGAGGCGGGGCAGCTGGTGGAAGAGGTGTGGGAGGGGCAGCTAGGGAGGGCGAGTGTCACAGGCTGATGTTCATCAGGCTGGGGAACAAGCATGTGAGAGAGGGAGGGGGAGAGGAGTATGAGCACACAGGAAGGGTGGCTGGCAGTCAAGGGGCGCACAGAAGGCTACAGCTAGGACACAGTCTTGTGGCATGAGGGGCGGGGCGCGCACGCAAGGGCAGGAGCAGCGCATCAGTTCGGCATTGGGTGGGCATGCAGGATGGTGCGTGCCATACATTGACCACCCTGGTCTGCATGTTCTTGTTTTGTACCGCTTTCACCGCAGCTGGAGGAGGTGGTTGACGCGGAGCCTGGCCTGTCTGACTTTGAGCGCACACTGCTGCGCTGCGCGGCGTACGACGCGTATGACATGCGTGTGCTGGCGGGCGAGTTTGTGAACCGTGAGAAAGCCAACCCCTCCCATCTGCTCGCGTGCCTGGAGCTGCTGCAAGCCATTGCCCCGGGCTCCGAGGCGCACGCACAGGTGTGTGTGGTGGTGGTGGTGGTGATGCTGCTGGTGGACGTGTGGTTATGCTGCCCTGCACGGGTGTTGCAGAACAGATAGATACTCACATAGATACTTGTGCCACTGTTTTTACCCAGCGGCCTTGTCCTGTGCAGCCATTGCTCCCTGGCGCTTGGTGTGCTTTGCATGTCTAACATGTGTCGAATTCCGGTACCACCAGGCGCCCGTCCCCCCCACACACACACCCACACACCCACCACTGCCGCCACAGGTGGCACTCAAGTACGAAGGGCTGCTGCGCACACGCGCCGACATGATGGAGGTGTACCTGAAGCAGGGTGAGCTGGACGTGCGCGACAAGTCGGTGGTGGCGGCGGTGCGCGCCATGGAGCGGGAGGCTGAGCTGGCAGCCAGCTACTTCCTGGATGCGTACGTGGCACGCTACGGGTGAGCTGCGCATGGGTTGTAGACAGCTGGAACTTCATGAGTGTGCGGCTGTAGTAGCCCCTACCCGCCAAGTCCCATGCTCCTGCTGGATACGTTGGGCCTGCTGCAGTATGGCAACTGTCTCACATGGCTTGCCATGGAGGACCTGGCTGTTTAGTGCCCATGCCCGTCAGCCCTGAGCAGGCTGCATGCCACGTGCCAACCACCTTGTTACCACTGCGGCTGTGCACCCTGTTCTGCTGCGTGACAGGTATGTCAACCTAGCCACCCTGGAGGCGTTGCGTGAGGGCACTGAGATGTACATTGAGGCCCTGGAGCAGGTGAGGGAGCGGTACCCCTTGCAACATGGTCGGATCTGAACCCTTGTGCATACCCTTGTGCATACCCATGCATAGGGTTGTCAGTGTTTGACGCCAGAACCTGAACTTGGCATCCCTTGCCTGCCGCCAGTGCGCATATCCACACCACGTGCTCACTCGACGGCATCATGGGGCGAGTCTCATGCTTGCTTGTTCTGCTGCCCCTGGCAACACGCCCACACACCACACCCCCAACCCACAGGTGAGCCTGATGGAGGCGGAGGGCAAGGAGGAGAGCGCGGCAGAGTACGAGATCAACGGCGTGCGTGTGCGTGTGGTGGACCGCGCAGAGCTCAGCACAGACACCGCCTCACCCGTGGATACCAGTGGCATGGGCGGCAGTGAGGAGGGCGGCACTGTGCGGCATGTGCACGAGGCTGAGGGGGTGAAGGTGATGGTGGTGGATGGGCCCGTGACAGATGAGGCAGGCACAGAGGAGGAGCAAGAGGAGGAGGGGCAGGTGGGCGTGAGCTCAGGTGCGCAGGGGCTAGTGGGTACACATGAGGAGGCACCACAGCCCGCACCAGCACCTGTGCCAGCTGCCCGGAAAACACGGGCACGCAAGGCAGCAAGCCCAGCAGCGGGTGTAGAGGACGGGGAGGGTGCAGCTGCTGCAGCCACGCCAAAGCGGCGCACACGCAAGCCAGCTGCTGCTGCAGGGGAGGCTGGGGAGACGGCAGTCGTGCGGAAGCCCCGTGCACGGTCGATCAGCAAGTCGGTGTCACCGGCGCCGGCGGACACAGAAGGAGGGGATGCAGCAGCACCCAAACGCCGTGCACGCAAGTCAGCCACCCCATCGCCGGATGCGGGTGAAACAGCATGAACAGCTTTCTGGTTTTTTGATCACCCGTGTGCTTGTGGAGGAGGCCAAAATGCGGGCATGGCTGCCGTGTGCAAATGCTGACTGTAACATAAAGTGTTGGAGGCATGTACCGCAATCCATATACGCCAAGCTACCTGGGTGGTGTCAGTTTTCGCCCTGTCACCAAGCTAACAGCAGACAGGCAATGACCACATGACTCATTCCCATGGCTCTCAGAGCAGTTGCCCGCAGCAGAAGAACACGTGCTGCTTGCTTTGCGTGCCCAGCCTGCGTGAGTTCAAACTCACCTGCCCACCAACTGCACAGCAAGGGCCCATGGCCAAGTAAAACTTTTCTGCCTGGAGATCAGCATTCGTTGCCCCCTGTGGCAGCACCCCAGCCCGTGCCCCAACCAGCCGGCCCCCACTCCCAGCACGAGCAGGACCAGCTCATAAGCAGGCTGGCCGCACTGGAAGTGGATGGGCTCAGCTGGATGGTGATGTGCTGGTGCTGCGAAGAATGACAAAGGTAACTGTCAATGCCTCCACGATGGCGCACATCGCTAGAGCAGCAATTCACGGTGGGTCATCCATGACACCATTCCTCACATAACCATACTTGGCACTTGTACTGCACATAGTAAATGTTGAGCAGGCACTTCCAGAAGCCAAGCGTGCGGCGCATGGACCAGCCACAGCTAGGTCACACCATGTACTGCACAGCTATGACAGTCTTCGGCTGGCCATGCTGTGTCGCTGCAGGCATGTAGAGCAGCCGCAGGGAACTTGCTTGTCAGGTGCGTGAAGCAGTACATGCTGATGGGGGAGCGCTCTGTCAAGGAACAGCGGGCACTTAAAGGCCAAGTGTAAGCAGTACTGGTAACAAAGGTTATGGCAGACGTAGCATCTGTGCGCATCTGTTCCAGCTCAGGATGTTTGCTCGGTAGATGTTTAGCAAGCACAGGCACTCAGGAAACGAAGTAAACACAACAACAAGCAGGGCCACAGTGTGTGTGGCCCATCGCCAATGGACCCCTCCCACCCAGCTGCCATCCAGACAACAGCACCTGCATGTCCTGAGCACAGCACCTTATTGAGTTCACAGCTGCACCAACACCAGGTCACCGCAGTTCACACTTCTTCAGTCATCCCATATCAGCCCTCCAGCTGGGAGATGATGCGATCCAAGGGCCGGTGAATGTCCTCACGCCATGATGTGGCACTGCCTACAGCTCCAGCCCCACCCCCACTCACACCTGCCACACTGATCCCACCCCCACCACTTGCACCTGACAGGCTGCCACCCCCACTGCTTGTGGGAGCCACCCGGCTGCTGAGCCGCATACTCAGCCCCTTGCCCACTGCCTCCGCCTGGCGCGCCACCACCTCCGTGCGCTGCGCCTGCGCAACAAACAAGCACATATCATGTTGAGCGGCATTGCAGCTTGCAGCCTGCCCAGCGCCGTCTGAGCATCAGCTGCCCACCCAATTGAAACAGAGAAGTGGCATGAAGCACACCCCACGGCAGTCAGCCATGTGTCACGCACACCTGTGCAGCCGCTGCTGCTGTTCCCGCCGCGCTTGCGGCCAGCTGCTGGTTCTGCCGCATCAGCACCTCGTTCTCATCACGCAGCCGCTCCAACTCAGCCCTCAGCACCTCCACCTCACTCTTGGCACCTACACGATGTACAGAACAGCATGGGCGCAGGTGGCTGAGCTTGGCATCGGATCGCTGATGTGGATGCGCAAGGAGTAGAAGAAAAGGGAAGGTAGCCCCACAGCAGGATCCAGATCACAGGCAAGGCGGTGCAACCATGGCATTGCATCATCGGCAAAGTACCCAGCAGCACCGAGCTTCTTGGGCCACACAGCACCCATGGGAATGTCCACCCCCCCCATCGCGTGCCTACCTGCGGCAGCCAGCCCTGCGGTCACCATGTGCGCCTCCGCCTCCTGCGCGCGTGCCTTGGCCTCAAACACCTGCCGCTCGCTCATCGCTGCCTGGCGCGCAGCCAGCAGCGCCATGCGCGCCTGCTTGTGCGCGTCTGCCGCCTCACGCTCTGCGGCTTCAGAGCGCGCCTGCTGCCGCGCCACCTGTGTGTCGCCGTGTCGGCAACCACATGTGCGCGCGTGTTGCGTGTTTCACACCATGGACAAAGGCATGGTGTGCGGCTGTAGACCAGCGGCAAAAGCAACCCAGCCGCACCCCTCATGGGGTGCAGCCACTGCATCGCTGCACATCATGTGAGGTGCGTCACTGCTCGCACCTATGACCAGCTGCTCCCTAGCAAAGTCATGGGACAAGGCAATGGGTGTGATCCCACGCACCTCGCGCCGCAGCTCCCTCACAGCAAGTGTGTCCATCACAACGCCCCCCGCTGCTGCACCACCCCCGCTGCCATGCCTCAGCGCTGACACCTCCAGCTCCAGCTCAGCCACACGCTTGGCAGCCGCTGCGTGCGCGGCCTCCGCCGCTGTGCGCCGCGCTTGCTGCGTGCGGGTCGCAAAGGAGCGCACGCCAGTGTGCGCGTCAGTGACCCGCACATGGTGGCATCTGGCAAACCCCTGATGTTGCGGTCTTTGGTGACGTAACACGACAACCAGCAGATGCAGGAGCAGTGTACTTCATTATGGCTGCCCAATCCCTGTCTGTTGCAGCATTTTTCTCCTCGTATAGCATGAGGTGGTGGGAAGGCAGGGCACAGTCCCACGCACCACGCGGGCCATGTCCTCCTCATACGCCTCAAACACGGAGTGCAGTGCGCGTGGCGTGCCCTCCTGCAGCTTCACCACCACCAGCCGCAGCCGAGCCACCTCCGCTGCTAGGTCACTCGCAGCCACCTGGCTGCCAGCCTGCACCATGAATGCAAGTCACCAGCAGATGCTTTTTGAGGTGTGCGACTCATCCGTGCGATCCTGTACCTTGCCCTTCCTATGACGAATGCATTACATCCGGCCGGCTTGCTCAGCTCAGCAGATCGGCTGCTGTTGCTGCGGCAGGCTGCAGCTGCAGCGCCGGAAACAGCACTGCAGGGACGCACATGTTCAAGGCAGGCACCAGCACAAACATGCATGCATGCACACATGCGCACCTGCACCTCCATCAACTCCATCTCCAGCTCCCTCACGCGCTGCTGCAGCTGCTCACGTGCCTCACGCTCCCTGCTCACCACACCCAGCAGTGACCGCACCTGCACCACCAGCAGCCCCCTCAGACGCGCAGTCAGTTGTGCAGCTCAACCCACCCCAGTGCTTTGGCTGTGAGGCTCACGCTCAGCATCCAATTGAGAGTGCACTGCAACAACCCCCTCATGCTCTTGCTGGCTAACATTTGCGCCCCCACGCCCCTCCCCGGCCTCCCAACCAGGCCCAACATGTGTGCCAGCGCACCTGCGCCTCCAGCAGCCCATCACCCTTGGTGGGCATGGCTGTGGCGTGAGGCAGCTCCCTGTGCAGATCAGCAGCCGCCAGCCCAGCTGCCAGGCTGACCACCGACCCAGCCACCTGTGTGCTGGCTGAGCTGCGGCTGTGATGTGCTGCCCCATCCTCACTTTCCAGTGACCGCGCCATCATGGCAGCCGCGTGCAGGCGGCCAGACGCGCCAGCCGCACTGCTGCCCCCACCGCTGATCACCTCCCCGCTGTGAGGTGGTGAGCCGCTGGCACAGCTGCCCATGTGACCCTGCATGTCCAGCCTCCAGGGGTCGCGGCTGAGTGCAGCGGCTGTGGGGGCGGCGGCTGCAGATGGCAGCATTGCAGCGCTGCTTGTCTGCGCACTTGAAAGGGCATCCATGCGGCCCTGCAGCCGCACCACCTCCTGCATCTGGCCTGCCAACTCGACTGCATATGTGGAGGGCAGTGTCGATGCATCCGCCGCTGCCCCCCCCAGTGCCTCAGCCACCAGCCGGGACACGCGCTCCTGACGCTGCACGCGCAACAGCTCCGCCGCACTGGTGCTCGCCTTGCCACCCTCGCTGCCTCCGCCATCTGCACCTGTGCTCACCCCTGCTCCTGCCCCTGGGCTGGCCCCTATTGCGCCTAGGCTGCGTCGCGCGCGGTCCTGATCCACCATACGCTGCAGGTCTGGGTCCAGGTCGCTGTCTGCCCCTGTCCCCGCACCAGCTCCCACCACAGGAACCAGCGGCTGGGCTGCAAAGGCCCCCAACGGTGGCCTTCTCCCCCTTGCCAGAACTGCACCAGCACCGGCCCCATAGATTGCAGCATAGCCACCCCCTGAGTAGCCCGAGTAGGCCCCATCTGAGTCCGAGTCTGAGCTCTCAAAAATGTGTGGCCGAGCTGGTGCTGTGTGATTAGAGCGCGCACTGTGAGGCTGGTACTTAGCGGCTGCGCTCGCGCTCAAGCGCTGCTGTGTGGTGGGGTCACCGCTGCGGTATCCCCAGGGTCGTGGGTGCCTCAGGCCTGGGGCTGGTGCAGGCTTGGTGCCTGTACGAGGGGGCGACGTGGTGGCACGTGCCCGCCGCGCACGTGCCCGCTCCAGCTCCACCTCCCCCTGTGCCAGCTGCCGCCGCAGTGCCTCCACCTTGCTCCAGGGCACACCCTGACTCCACGCAGCCTCGGCCTTGCTGCGGGCCGTGCCTGTGACAGCGCCTGGAGCTACAGGTGCCCCAGCAGCTGCTGCTACAGCAGTAGGGGCTGGGGCAGCAGGGGCTACGAGTGTGATGGCCCCACCAGGTTGAGCCCATGACGGCCGTGCCACGGGCGTGAACTGAGGCGCGGGCCGCCGTGCACTGGCAGGGGCTGATTGTGCACGCGAGGTGACAGCAGCAGTGCGGGCCGCATTTGTAGCCGCTGCAGCAGCAGCGCCGGCTGCATAGCCAGGACGAGGGCTGCCGTAAGCACCAGAGCTGGCTGATCCTCCCACACTTGTAGCGTGGAAGGTGTATGACTGGTGTGCGGTGGATGGGTCGCCACCGCCTGGGGAGGACACCCCTCGTGCGGCAGCATGACCCACGCTGTGCTGGCTGTGTCTGTCTGCATAGGACCGCCGCATGGTGCCACCAGTGCCCGAGGTGCCACCTCCTGCGCTGCGTGCCGACTTGGGCACAGCTGGAGACGTTGCGCGGCCAGGGCTGAGAGTGCCGCGCCGACCAGCGGTGTCTGCGGTCTGGGGGCGGGATGCAGCCGCAGCGTCCATCAGCCGGTCATACTCTGCCTGGAATTGCTCCCTCAGCTTAGCACCAGCACTGGCTGGTGCAGGGGACATGGGCCGTGCGCGTGCGCTGAGGGGCGTGCGTGCAGTCACAGGAGGGGAGCTGGTGGGGCTCGTGGTGGCACGACACCCCACAGGATACGGCGTGCGCGCTGCCACAGCACCTGCTGCAGGCGAGGGGCGGCGTGAGGGGCTGCCAGGTGGGCTGCTGGTTGCCCTCCGTGAGAGACCTGCACCAGCGGGAGCCGCTACTGCTGTACCCTCCTTGCGGGGACTCTTCGCGTTCACCTTGTCCTGGAGTGCGCTGATGCGCGCCTGCAGCCTGTTGAGGGCTTGCGTGCGCAGGCTGCCTGCTGCAGGCGCGGCTCCTGCCGCTGGGTCTACGCCTCCCTGGCTCTGTGAAGCGCGGCCGTGTGCGGCACGCGGTGCAGCTGGCGCATCCCCAGGTGCAGACAGCACACGGGTGGCCCGCTGCATCCGGGTTGGGCTGATGAGGGCCTTGGCATGCACCGCCGCGGCAGCTGCTGCTGCTGCTGCCGCCTGCTGCGTGGCCTTGTATGCTGCTTCTGCAAGTGCCAGAACTCTGGCAGCCGGCACCATCTCCACCTCATCCACTGCATCCGCATAGCTGCGTAGCAGGCACGTTTTGATGGAGCCAGCCTTTGTCGCCAGCCGCAGTGTGGCCACTGTGTCTGCCACATCCTTGGGTGATGACGATATGGCTGCCAGGATGGATGCCTGCACATTGCCTGCCAACAGGGGGCACAGCAGTGCAGCCAGCCGGGAGTCACGCGTGGCCACAGGCCGCGCCCCGCCCTCTGTATCCTGCTGCCGCGCGCTCAGGTCTGTGACCAGCTTGACAACAGATGCCAGCTGTTGGCTGTTGACCACCCTGCAAACCACCACAAACAGCATGAATGTTGGTTGCACAGCTCCACATGGTATGTGGCTCAATTACTCATCATAACTCTGTGCCGCTGCACGCAGAGGCATGTTGTGGCACGGCGCATTCGATTGTATGCTATGTCCTGCCAAGTCAAGCCACACCTGCGTGTGCGCTCAGCCTCCAGGGCTGCATTGCTGCTGCCACGTGCTGAGCTTGTTGCTGCAGCAGCCGGACCCTGCGCGGACAGCGGCTGCGAGCCCACCAGGTCAACAACACTGAGCACCGAGCAGGTTGTGCGGCCTGTAGGCCGATCACGCAGCAGCACCAGCTGCGCAAATGCGTGGCAAGCGTTGGGCTGGGACCGCAGGGGACCCATCTCCAGCTTGCTGCCTGAAGCCGCTGCCCAGTTACGGGACGCGCGGCGGGCAATGTGCAGCACGGCATGTGCCTCCTCCAAGCTCGCCACCTCGCACACGACAGGGGTGCGGCCGGGGGGTACGATGCCTGTGCGGCTGCCACTGGTCGGCCTGCTGCCACTGGTGGTGGTTGGATGGGAGGCAGCTGGTACAGGCCCCGTGCACTCCCCCTGCTTCATGGCACAGTCCAGCAGGTCCTCCAGATCACTGCCCATGAGGTCGCAGAACACGAGGCCAAGGCTCCATGCGGGCTGGCCTGGTGCGTTCAATGCTTGGAAGGCTGCCGTGATGACCCATTCCAGAACAGGGACGCACAGTGCGCTGGTTTTGCCTGGAAGTGCAGTGGCAACATGAATGCTAGTGTCAGTGTTGGTCATGCGTACACATGCCCTTCCATGTGCCCTGTGCCCACACCTGTGCCTGTGGCTCCAAAAGACAGGAGGGAGGCATTGAATCCACCCAGCCACATTTGCAGGGGATCCTGCGGCGCATGGAGTCATGGGATGTGTGTACGAGAGCATGGTGTCCAAGGTGTCTGCAAAGTGTTTACCTGAGCGGCCTTTTCACACATGGCCTCCCTCGTGGACGCATTGTTCAGAACAGAATCCACAGTAAATGTCTTCTGGTCAGCAGTTATGGTTTTGCCGCCATGGTGCTTCACAGCTCCATCGGTGCCATTTATATACACGTTTACGACTGCTTGACCGAGGCGTGTGTCTGCGTCCTCGCCGAACCCACCCTGTAGCTCATTCAGCAAGCTGAGCTGCAAGCTGCTGGGGGCAGCATACACAAAGCTGGCGCTGCCGCCAGCTCCTAACAGCATTCTTGTTTAATCCATGCCCAACTGGCTGAAGCTCTGGCTAGTATTCGACTGGATTTGACCTCACCGCACCTCTCTCATCCCACCTCTCCCATCACCCTCGCAGATTTGGCGTCGACCTTATGCCAGGAGTACCACAAGCTCCTATCTCACCATGGTTACTTAGGGCCCCAGGTACAATGCTGGGACTACGACAGCTGTGTCCAGCTCGTCATGCGCTGCAGCGCCGTAGCGTAACACATAAGCTGCAACTTCAGAATGGCATCCGCCTGCAGCTGCGCAGGTGGGGATGACTTGTGATCATCGATGGCATGCTCCATGCATGCATGCTGACATGCTGCCATTGCCCACAGGCCCCGCATCGCTATTGCAGCAGCTGCTGCTGCAGACGGAGAGCAGAAGCATTCAAAACCATCCGGGCCCCAGGGCACTTCTGCTGAGAATGCTGGCCACATGGCAGGGCAACCAAGCACGAACCGTCCGACCCCTCTTGACGCAGAGATTGCATCAATTGCTGTCCCTGTGGGTGGCCCTGAACCCAAGCACACATTATCACACCGTTCATTCGACTGTTGCGTGGCTCTGTGCACTGCCTCATGCGGCATCACGCGCATGGGGTGCCTTACGTCCATGTGCATGCACATCTGGTGCTTGACGATGATGTGCAGATGCTGGTCGCCCTCGCGGCCGACCCCATTGCTGGCCTGGTGGACACGGCATTTGTGGGCCGGTTGGGGGCAGTGCAGCTTGCTGGCATGGCTGTTGGCCTGTCCATATTCAACACCATCACCAAATTCCTCAACCTGCCCCTGGTCAGCTCCACGACCACGACAGTTGCCAACGCGGTTGGGGCAGTAGCAGGCAGCCAGGTGTGAGCAGTTGCTCAAGATCTGGCTCTAGTCTGGTAGTTGAGTGCAGCTTGTACGTCGAAGTGCGGTGCTACATGGTGTAGGGAACTGGCTCGCTTGTCACACCCTCACAGTTGTGAATAATGCAGGGCAGCGTGGAGGATGTGGCTGCTGCGGTCGCGGTCAGCACAGCGGCAAGTGCATCAGTGCTGATGGCGCTAATGGTTGGCGCTGTGGAGGTGGGTTTACTGCACATGCTGAGCTGCGCCAATGAATGGTACCGAGGATGCGACGTGTTGTTGGCCGTCACTGGGTGGGCTCAGTCACAGTGCAACATTCCACCATCATGGGGCACACCAGCACTTGAAATGCCAGTTCCTGTGAGCAACATTCTGAACATGCCATGCAGGCGCTGCTCATAGTCGTGGGGTCCAGCCTCGCAGTGGGACTGTGGGGGCTGGCTGCAGGCACGTCGCCCGCGCATGCCTTTGCTGTCGACTTCTTGCGTGTGCGTGCGCTGGGTGCGCCGGTCTACGTGCTCATGCTCACGCTGCAGGTGGGCGGGTATGAGGGCTGGGTCCAGGAGCCCACACATCCCTGTGCTTTGCGGTTGGGCACTTGTGAATGGTGTGTTGCATGGTCCTTTCTGCAGTGCAGACCTGCCAGTGTCAATACCATACGTCATTATGTATGGCTGTGAGGCTGTGTGCACTGCGGCCGCAGGGTGTGTACCGCGGGCTGCAGGACACACGCACACCCCTGTTGGCCACCCTGTCCTCCAACGTCATCAACGTACTGCTCGCTCCCCTGCTCATCTTTGGAGCTGGCTGGGGCGTGCAGGGCGCGGCTGCGGCGATTGTCATTGCACAGGTGCGTCAGTGTGCACTTGCAGATTCATGGGTTGGGTTGGCAGGTGGCTTGAGCTGCACCGCTGTGGCTGTCGTGGTACACACCAAAGTACGCATTGCAGCAGCGGCAGCCACAGCGCGTTGTGCCCCCCAGAGTGGATGTGAAATCTTGCCACATCTCAGTACTACTGGGTGTGGTTCATGGATGTCAGCAGCTCACGCATTCGGCATCACAGGGCACACATCCAGTCTGTTGACCTTCCACCTGCAGGCCCTCCCAACAGCCTACCTGCTGCAGCAGCTGTGCAAGCAGCTGAACCTGCAACTGACAGCCCCCAGCACGCGTGCAACGCTGCGCACTATGTTTGGCCCATCCAGCTACCTCATGCTGCGTACGGTGTCCAACACGTGGACATATGCGTTTGCCACCAGTGTGGTGGCACATGCAGGCGCAGTGCACGCCGCAGCACACCAGGTGCGTGAGACGGCGAATCAAGGCGCGAAGCGGTGCCAGGGCCTGTTGATGCCCTCTACATTGCAGATCACCCACACGTCAGCCACACGTCTCCATGAAGAGCACATCATGACAAGAAGCCTGCTCCCCGGCCTTCTTCTCCTTCGTGTCCCAATCACGCCGCAGGTGTGCTTCCAGCTGTGGATGGCCACCACATTGACCGCGGACTCACTGGCAGTGGCGGCTCAGTCGCTCACAGCACGGGCACTGGGCGCAGGGGACAGGGCGCAGGCACGTGCTGCGATTGAGCGCTGTGTGGTGCTGGCGAGCACACTGGGCCTGGCGATGGCCTTTGCGGTTGGCACATTCAGGTGGGTGGCGGAGTGTTGGGGAGGTTGTGTTCTTGGGTGTTTGGTTTGGTTCCATGCTTTGTCACTGTCCTTTCTTCAAAGCAAGCTGGGGTGGTGGCTGTAGCAATCAAACGTGTGTTTGCGCGTAGTAGTGCTGTTTCCGCACTTGCAATGCTGGTGTTTGCTGCTGTGTGACATGCAGGCACGCGCTGGCTCGGTTGTTTAGCACAGACCCTCAAGTCCTGGCACTCATTGCCAGTGAGTGCTGCTTGGTCTTTAGCCTGCTGTGCTTGTGCTTGTCCTGGCTTTCAAGCAACTATTAAACACAGCTTGGGCGGACGTGAGGATGATGAGGATGCAAAGAGCCTGCTGCATAAGGTCTGGCGACCCCTATGCTGTAGAATGTTGGTGCTCATCTGGTAATCAAATTTGTGCACCGCAGGCGTGATGCCTGTGGTCGTGGTAACCCAGCCCATCAATGCACTGGCATTTGTATGGGACGGCGCACTCTTTGGTTGTGGAGGCTTCAGGTAAGAACCATCTCTGCCGCACCGCAACCATCCGCCTTGGCTGTTGTTCTGTGTGGCCAGTCTTCTGTGCATGCACCCTCCCCCTTATGTGATCTTAACCTTAGTGCAGATGTGTGTATGTGCCAAGATCCTCAACAGGCTGCGTGTGTCGCCCATGCTTTGGTACTGATCTATGCTCAAGCGGCCGGGTAGGTTGCATGCTGCCACTGCAACATGTGCACATGTGTGCACACACACCACAGGTATGCGTCAGTGGCTATGGCCGCATGTGCATTGCCGGCACTGGGCGCCATCCTGCTTGGCTCACAGCAGCCTAACCCAGCAGACCGGCTGGTGTGGGTGTGGGTGGGGCTGGGTTTGCTCATGCTGGGGCGCACGGTATCCATCATGGTGCCGTACCTGCTGCAGCGAGGGCCGTTCAAGCGAGTTGCAGATGAGGACAGCAGCAAGGAGGGAGGTGAGACCTCAGCAGGTGGTAGGCTGAGCCTCAGCTGGGGTGGCCAGAAGCTGAAGCTGGCGTGATTGTTGTGCTTGTGCATGTGGTGCGGTTGAAGCGTTAGCTTTACATCGCAGCATGCTCACACAGAACGCAAACATGAGCCTGTGTGAGTGAAGCTTGTGGGCATGGAGCATGTCATTCTTTGCAGCATCACCCCACCATGGATTGTGAAAAAAGGTGCATGTCTTGGTGCCTTATGTTACATGCCCAATGCGCCTCCTGCAGCTGGTGCACTGCCTGCAAGGGGTGGTGCAGGAGGCACCTGTGGTGGCAGAAAGCAAAGGAGCGCATCAGCAACAGAATAACGCCCTTGCCATGCCAGCAGATGAAGCTGTTCGAGTTATGTTAGGTTCGACTCAAGGCATGAACGAAATTATGTGATGCATGGCAGCATACAGCCGTCCAGGCGCACCGACACACACACCCCACCTACCTGTGAACTGAAGCAATATGCAAACTGAAAAATGATGCACAGCGGTCCTTGGGAGCTTTCTGTGCTGCGTACACCTGTCTGCACTGAGATGTCCAAGGAGCGGCTGAGCACAAGAGTGCCCAGAACCAAAACACCCAGACAAAAACCGAAGAATGTTCTCCTCATCAGGTAGTCTTCAGAAGCGATGAATGTACGTGCCAAGCAACCCTGGGCGGTTGGGACGCCTCAGTTTATTTCTGGCTGTTGACAGGTCGAGAATTGAGTACTGCATCAACTCATCGATGTATGCGCAACGCTGCGAGATCGCAACGCGGACTTTGCCTTGGTGGCGATGATGTTGGGCATCATGACATGCGTGGCGAGGCTTTGCATGCTGCTGTTCGTGATTAAGAATGGGTTGGGCCAACAGGTAATCAAGAAGCCATATAATATCATTTGACTTTTCATGCTTGACAAACTGCCAACTCTTACAAGACAGCACTGTCCTGACATTCTGCATGCAGCATGCATGATGACTGCTGTGTAGGTCGTTGAGAGGGTCATCAGTGGGCAAACGTCACCAGCAGTATTGGCTGGTGCCAGCCCTACACCTGCGCCTGGGGCACAGCCGTCCATGGCAGAGTTGGTCGCTGACGTTGCAGCTGGTTTGGCACCAGTGGCTGCACTCATGCAAGGTTCGGGTGGTTGCACGCAAGAATGTGTACACAATGTGTCAGCCCCAGTGGAGTTGGCTTGCCTGACACCTTCAAATGCATTGCTGGAATGCCTTTCTTTTATGATTTGCCTGACCTTGTTCGCAGGCCATCAACCAACTATGGCAGATGTGGAGGCAGAGGTGGACCGTGTGCTGACACGTGCAGCTCCTGCCATCGCAGCTGCACAGGCGGCACAGTCTGGCAAGCAGCAGGCAGCAGTCCAGGCAGTGCTAGCCCCACAAAGCTCTGCACCTGATGTGCTTGTCCCTGCACAAAACAAACAGCCTGCTGCCAGTGGCCCTGGGGCCATGCCGCCCACAGGGCACCGTGCACTGCGATCCACATCCTGGGCTGAGGAGCAGGGCCTGCCCAGCAGCAACCCAGGCATCGCTGGCTACAGCAAGGGTGAGATCATTGCCGGGTCTGGCGATGATGGGTATGAGCCATACTACGATCTGGTGGACGGCCCCGTGACTGGCGGGGCATTTCCTCAACCGGCTGTCCCCCAAGTGGACACTTCTGTTGCGCGGTTCACTGCGCTGCGCGCCATCGACCCTCTGGCCTCATCATCTGCCAGTGGATCTGGTCGCAGGTGTCTGCGGGGCCAGCATGCCACCCAACCCCACCAGCAGCCGCAACAACATCCCCAACAGCAACCACAAACTCATGTGCGGGTGCGCTCGCCCGATGCATTGCGCAGCAGCAGTAGGCAACTGCTGCAAGCCGGGGGCAGTGCAGGGGGAGGGGGAGGGGGAGCGGGAGGAGGTTCAGGGCCAGGAACTGGGCAGGGGCGGGTTCAGCGCACATGGACGTGGAATGGGTTGTTCTCCACCATCACTGTGAGGCGGGGTGGAGCCGGTGGCAGTGCTGATGACAGTCCTGCTGGTGGCTCGGGGGCTGGAGCCCAGGCGCCAGCGGCAGGTGGAGGCACAGGAGATGGCTCAACATCCCCGACCACAGTGAGACTGATGCTTGAGCTTGGTCCTGCTGCATGAGGCTAGCCATGCCACTGAGTAACACGTGCCATTCTGTGGTCAGTGTTGCTTCCTGCAAAGACCATTGAGATGTTCATGATGGCAGCACAGTGCCCAAGTTTCGCCAATCACGCTTGTGCATGTGCACAGGTCATCATCAACGTCTCAAATGATTTGGGCAGTGGCAGTAGCCATAGCAACAACAGCAGCAACAGTGAAAGCAGCGGCATGATGCGTGCCAGCATGATCCGTGTAGGACCTGATGGCAGCGTTACCACCCAGCCACTAACACCTGAGGCGGCAGCAGCATTGGGAGGTGGTGGTAATGAAGCAGGCGGCGGACAAGGAGGCGGAACATAGTAGTCAGAGAGCAGGGCCAGGCGGTGCGATTGCCCGCGTGTGCCACGGGTGGGGACAATGAAAGCATATGCATGCATGCAATAAACCATGTGGGCGCAACGAGGCAGTGACATGGAGGTGAATGGCTGCTTCATCCAGTCTTTCCATAATAAACCAATGCAAAGAAAGGGGCAGTGTCTAGCTTGTCGCATGGCTGTGTGTCACTGTGGAGCACTGCTCCTGTACTGCTGCAGCTGACAGCCTCTGACAGGGAGCACACCTGACCAATTCGTCGCAGCACGTCAAGATCAATGTTATAACGAGGGAGCCATGACTAAGGCAGTGCTTTTTAAACACCAGTTACCTCTAGGGTTGTTGGGTCTGGCTGTCCTCCTCTACATCATGCGCTCAAGGCGCAGCAGAGCGGGCAGCTGGCGCAGGTACATCTACGAGCTGATCTGGAAGCTGGTAGGTGTGCGTGAATGTTTGGATCTGGCTACACGTTCTGTAGCCGATGATGTGGGTATGCTCGCAGTTACATCCGAGAACAGTTCAAGACGATGAGGTGGAAGACCAGCTTGGTGGTGAGCGATTCGTGTGGGCTGGTGCATGGGAACGCGTTTGGCCATGGTTTGCATGGCGCGACCTGTCTCATACCTTGACGTGTGTTGTGCAGGTGGGGACCCAGAATGCAGGCCAGTTAAAACAGTGCCTGGGCTCCTGTCTTGGGTGGAACCCCAGAATCTGCTGCTGCGTACCTCGGAGCGGACACCAGCACAGCCACTGCCTGCTGCACTCCAGCCAGCGACAGCAGGCAGCAGGCATGCGGTCTTGCGGCATCGGTCTTACTGCATAGAACCAACTGTGTCTCGCCGATACCATCAGACCTCATCCGGCATGGTCCCACCAGCACCTGCCTGTGCTGCCGTCGAGATAACCAGCAGCCGCCATCGGCATGGTATCGCCACCATTGCAGCTCCCACAGCAACACCAGCAGGCGCATTATGCCCCTCAGCAAATGAAGCATTAGGTACCCACACGACACTTGAGTCATTGCAGCAAGCCGCACAGCTTTCGCATTTGCGCCAGCAGCTTCTCCAGGTGATCAGCGTGCCCCATACCTGTGCCACATGCTCCCGCCCCAAGTTGCTCGTGTGTCATGACATGAAGGGCGGCTACCTAGGGGACCGCTTTGTCCAGGCCACAGATGACCCTTCCCAGTTCAGCCTGTGGCACTGGCAGTGTGTCGACATACTCGTCTACTTCTCCCACCACCTCGTCACCATCCCGCCCCCTGCATGGATCGCAGCTGCACACAGCAATGGCGTGCAGGTGTGTGGGCTGGATCCCTCCGCATTCGCACGTGATGCATGCCTGGCAAGGTTATGTAGGGCCGGCATGATCATCTTATCCCAAGACCATCAGTCCACACCATCCGGCATCTGATTCAACCTGCTGTGTGCCAGCTGCACCACATGCCAGCACCATGTTACTTACCGTCTTCCACCCCGCCCTAAGAATCTAAATTCTAAACCATGAAATGCTGCATGAGCTTGTTTCAAGCAAGTGGCAGCCATGCTGACATGCTGCCTTCCACAGGTCCTGGGTACATTTATTACTGAGTGGGCACGTGGCCGTGCACGCTGCGAGGCGCTGTTTGCCACCCATGCCAGCGCGCAGCAGGTAGGGCAGCAGCCTGCCCACGCTGCTGTTGGCCGCATTGTTGGAGGCAGCGCTGGGCACTGTCTGAACCCGCTTCCATCATTGCATCGCCATGCCAGGTTAGCCTTGCTTGAACACTGGCACACCTGTGGCTTGGTTTCTGCACCATGCTTGGTTCTGCTCCATACTTGCGGTTACTCGCATCGTGGTGACACTGCAGGCTGCGGAGCAACTTGTGCGCATTGCTGCGTACCATGGGTTCGACGGGTGGCTGATCAACATTGAGAATGGTTTGTGCACATCCCTGCTGCCCAACCTGTTGCACTTCCTGTCACACTTGCGGGCGCGCATGAAGGCGCTGCGGGGCGCGTCCTCCGCAGTGATCTGGTGAGTGGAGACACTGCGGGCACAGGAACATTCCAGGTTGAGAGTACTAATCAGGCAGAGTTTACAGTACAGTCAGCACAAGGAAGGAAATTCAGAAGATGAGGCAGAATCCCAGCCTGCTGCAGAATCTGCTGCCAGGCATATCCTACTTAGTTGTTCTTTTGTGCACTGCGCCTCAGGCCACTGTGTCCACATGTAGCTACTGTTCAATGTACTGCTTGCAGGTATGATGCACTGACGACGAAGGGCACCCTGGACTGGCAGAACAGCCTGACACCCCTGAACTCACCTTTCTTTGATGCCTGTGACGGCCTGTTCGTCAACTATACGTGAGCTGTGGTCTTGAGTCACTGCTGCCGATCTCCCTCTCTGCTCACAAGCTTGTCCAGCATCATCTGTGGGTCTTGTTGTATGCTCCAGCGGCATGCGCAACATGCCTCACATGTGTGCTGACGTGCGGTCTGTGCCACAGGTGGATTAGGTGTGTGCGTGATTGCGTGTCACACCCTGCGCTGGACCGCAGGTGGCATGCAGGGACACCTGCCCAAGTGGCTGCTGCTGCAGGGGGGCGTGCGGCTGATGTGTACATGGGGATAGATGTGTTCGGCCGCGGCACTTATGGTGGTGGGCAGGTGTGCGCACTGCGCAAGCAAGGGACGCAGCTGTGTTACTGAGCTGGCTATCAAACACGCATGCAGCAACGCATCCATGGACGATGATCACATCATTGGGGTGCTTAAAGCACTTGTGGTGTGGAAGGGTGCTGCAGCAAGGCTGGACACCCATGCAAGCTGTACCTTCTGACTCTGCTGTGTTTCATGGCACCTGCTGCTCTTGCAGCACAACTGCGGCGCAGCATTGAGTGCAGCACGCGCTGCCGGTGTGTCAGCAGCTCTGTTTGCTCCCGGATGGACATACGAGGCTTTTGATGACCACAAGACCTTTGAGGAGCGTGCAGATGTGTTCTGGGAGGGTATTGCTGCAGCGTGGGTGCACCGCCCGCCAGTCACCGTGCGCCCTCTGTGTGCTCTGCCCCTGGCCTCCTCCTTCTGCCGGGGCCAGGGAACACAGGGAAGGTGGGTAGGTGGTGTGCAGGTGTCACAGAAGCCGTGGTCGCAGCTGGCAGCACAGCAGCTGCAACCGCTGACAGGCGCCATGCAGCCATGCATCGCTGGCAATGCAAGCTCAAGCAGCGCAGCCATGGCTGCTGGTGCTGAAGCGCAGGGGACAGTGGCGATCCAGGCTGGGGCCCCTCCACACACCCTGAACCAACAACGGCTGCAGGCCGATGCGCAGCAGCAGCAGGATTTACAGCGCCCGTCTAGTCACGCCTGGGCGGGCAC
This sequence comes from Haematococcus sp. NG2, assembly GCA_004335575.1. Classification (NCBI taxonomy): domain Eukaryota; kingdom Viridiplantae; phylum Chlorophyta; class Chlorophyceae; order Chlamydomonadales; family Haematococcaceae; genus Haematococcus; species Haematococcus sp. NG2. The sequence goes on along the minus strand of QAXD01000212.1, from coordinate 305,994 downwards.
GCCATCCAGCATTTGGGTCGTCGTGCCTGAGCACACCGTTGCCTTTTCAGGCGGTAGCTGCCTGCGGGTCCAGGGCAGTGGCGCAGCCGTGGCTGCAGCACCTGTTGCCCACCGGCTGTTCAGCACCCACATCCCTGTGCCACCCCATGGCCTGCAGATCACATATGCCACAGCACCGCTGGACCTGGCTCACGAAACTCACACACAGCATGGGGCCATCAAGCATACGGACGCTGACGCCCACACTCTGCCCATGCATGGGAGGCCAGGCCCTGACCGTCCTGCCGCGCCTCAGCCTGTAGGCTGCAGCCTGGCAGTGGCCCTATGGCTGATCACCCCTGTGGTGGCACCAGCGGATGATGCAGCAACACACATCTCGGAACGTGTGTTGGTGCTGGTGCCCGCAGCACCCAGCGTGCCAGCCACAGCTGCAGCACGTGGCGATGGCCGAGATGCCGTTGGCGCTCTGGCGGTCACTGCAGCAGGGGCAAAGCATGGCAGCTCAGGAGGTGACAGCGACTCAGGTCCTGTCAGTGGTGAATGGGCTATGATGGAGGTGAGCCCCTCACACCCACCCTCGCACCCGCCATCCCCTCCAGTCGGTCATAGCTCAGGCGCAGTGGAGGCTGGAGCACCTGCCGCTGGGGCTCTTGGTGCATTGCATCACCCGCACGCGGCCGCACCAGTCAGCGTGCACAGCGCGCTGCATGCAGCGGGGTTGGCGTACGCGGCTGTGCCTGCCACGCACATCACTTGCTCGCAAGCAGCACTCCTGGGTGAGGATGCGCACGCCAGCAGTGGCCAAATCAGCGCACCGGCAGCAGTGGCCCGCCAATCACAGTCGCAAGCTGCAGAAACAGTTTCTGGTGTTGCACCTGTTGCGGAGGCTGCAGCCTGGGTGCTGACCCAGCTCAGAGTGGAGCCGGACAGTCTCCCTGCGGGCAGCGTGATGACTGGAATAGGGTTGGTGGTGTGGAGCAGCAGCTCAGGGGCTGTTGCTTGTAATGACAGCGCCACCACGGGCCTCCTCCTAGGCGAGTGCTCTGATAGGATCCTTTCACATTTTTGGGAGTTGTTGTCTGGTGCTCTCTGCAGCATGCAGCTTTTGTTGTGCATCCTGATGAGTGGTGGCCACTTCGTGTGCTACTACTGCCTTGGCTAAGCGTGGCTGGCTTCAGTTGGATACATGCTGATACACTCATGTCTCACCTGCAGGCCATGTGGCTGTAGAGGAGCTGCAGCCGCGTGCAGCACAGATTAGACTGCCGGTAAGCGTGCGCGCCATGCAAGCTCAACATGGCAGTCTTGGTATGGTGCCAGAAGCGGGCCAGAGCTCTGATGCCTCGCATGCGTGGGACCTGGCATGGGAGCAGGCTGTGGATGCTGCAGGCCTGACGCTGCACAGCTCCTACCACATCTGGGCTCGACCTGCAGCACAGGTGGCCCAGCCACTTGAGGTGAGCAGGTACAGCACGCAGGCTGCAAGCGGTACAAACGACTCAAGCCAAGCAGCTGGTGGGCAAAATAAGGGCCAAAAGACGTCAGGCCAAACAGAAGGATCTGATCAGGCTGCGAAGTGGGTGTGGCAAGGCCAGTGTTTCTCAGAGCGCTCATTTACACAACTGACAGATGGGGTCAGTTGGGAGGTGGCCATCCAGCCCGTGAGCATCACGGACGGCCTTACAGCATCTTCAGTCAGCTCGAGCAGCAGAGTCGTGCTAGAGTGACCGCGGTGGTTGACAGCAGTTAGAAAGCTGCGAACCCGGGTTTATTTTTAAGGAACATTACTGATATAACCACTGCCATCTTTGCTTTGCGAGAATGGTCTTTGGCACGAGTGCTCCTCATGGCTAGACCTTTGATTATGAGTATGCTTATGCACTATCAGTGAACGCGTCTTTGAGCCACATCATCCAATCGTGGTGCTTGGGCCGCGCCAGGGTTACATTATCAACATGGCTGAGCAATTGGGTGGCAGTCGGGGCCGCAATGACAATATGTCAGGCTCTAAGGCGCTGGTTATGACGCAGCGAGGTAAGGGGGGACCGCGGGTATTCACGGACCTAGAAGATGCGATGAGCACAGTGACGTTGAGCACTAAGAACTGACTTTTTCCGCTTCAATGCTGGGTGTGTGTAGTCTAGGTGTCTGAGACCTCTGGACCCATGCAAGCACATGCACGTGCATGCACATTTTGCGGCACTGTGTGCATTGAGCCGGCACATTGTTCAGTGCCTTGCAAGTTGCATGGAGCTCTGATAAGTTCCTGGTTGCGTAACAGCTGGGCTACAACGACATCAAAGTGCACAGTATGCGCACAACCTTGAGTGTGGGCCCCACCACGCGCCCCTCTTGCGTGCACGTGCTGCAGGTGGTGGCCTAATGGGCTCCCAGAAGCCCGGCGCAGGTGGCGGCATCCTTGGCAACCTGGGTGGCAGCAGGGCTCAAGGGGGGCAGCGGCCGCTGACTGCGCGGCTGGGCAGCGGGAAGCCGGGGGTGCCTGCCGGCATGGCGGGTGCTGCCGCACGCCCGCTGTCTGCTCCACGCGAACGGCCTGCACCAAACTACACCAATGCAGGCTACCAGCCTGGGGGAGGCTCGCCAGCGGATGCAAGGGTGAGTTTGTTGTTTACACCTGTTGGCTGCTGTGGGACTGCCTGCAGACCTAATGCACCAACATGTGGATATCACCGCAACATGTGGCTGCTCACGTGTGATTCTGTGGCTGGAGCTGTGTGTTGCGTATCTTACACCACACCCAGGCACGTGTGGAGGAGCTGCGGCAGATCAAGGAGGCCGGGCTGTGGGGCCGCGAGGTGCCCATCAAGCGGGAGCTGCCCGCGTACTGGTCCGTCAACGCGTTCGGCCAACCCTTCAATGATGAGCGCCTGTTCACAGGGGCTAACAACCACTACCAGGTGCGGAGGACATGGCCGGGCTGCTGGCATGTACACAAGTCAGATGCACCCACACACCGGCCTAGTGAAAGGGACTGGCTCAGCACGTCGACAACGTGCATGATGTTGAGACATATTTCTCACTACCATGCACACTCCATTTACACAGCTGTAAGGCAGTGTGTGCCGGTGCATGTGTGTGCGCACACAGATCTTGGACCCCGCAGGCCTCAAGACGAACGAGGCACGTGTGGTGGGGCCTGCCACGGAGCAGCAAGCCACACTGCGCAAGTGCGTGCATGTGGTGCTTGGGCTGAGCAGGCTGGGTCAGATCCCATGACCAGCTCAGCAGAGTGTAGCAGGCGCCCACTGCAGCGCAAGAGACTCAGAGCACATGGGTGTGGTATTGTGTTGTCACGCACATGTGCATCCCAGAACTCCACAGCATGACACCATATCAGGACTGCACATGACCCTCTTGCGCATTTGCAGACCTAAGCACACGGGCGTGTGCACATGTCCATGCACGCAGGTCCCTAACAGACGGGCGGCGATACTTCACCCGCAACGACATGTCACCGCTGCGGGCGGGGGCCAAGGCGGAGCGGCTGGAGGAGTCGGACCGAGTGCTGGTGGGTAAACTCTGTTGAGAGGGTTGTGTAAGGGGTGCACAATGGGGGCTTTGCATGGCATGGTCGTCTTTCATGCTGCTCATCACAAGGCCACCAAGTAGCAGCAGTGAGCAGCAGCGGCTGGCCATGGTTTAGCAGCACACCCTGCTATTGTGCTGTGGCCACCACGAGAATCTGAGCGCGCGAACTTCCTTGAGAGGACCAGCTCGTGCACGAAACCCTCGGCATGTGAGCAAGGGCTGGCCAATTCATTGCCTGGTCTGTCTGCACCCTGCCCCTCAGGTGCTGTCCAAGCTGACACCATTCCAGCGCGTGCATGCACTGCGCAACTGCCTCGACCGCGACGTGCGCGCAGAAGATTTCAGGCCCTGGACTGAAATGGTGTGTGCATGGGATGGGTTGGTGTGGGTGGTGCGCGCTGCTGCCGCGCCTCAAATACTCTTACAACGTGACCCCCGCCCTTGATGCCCTGCTCTCTCTTGCATGAATCACATGCACACGCATCCCTCTGCCGCACCGTGGCAGGTGTGGGAACGGCTGGATGCCAAGTTCTGGCGGCGCAACAAGGAGATGGCGATCCGGCTGGCGGTGCAGAAGCTGGAGAACCTCATGCGCCGCCACCTGCTCTTCCTGAGCGAGCAGCGCTGTGCGGCGGCGCGTGCACCTGCGGCCCGCACCAAGGACGTGCTGCGGGAGGCGTGCTGGAAGGTGGACCCAGGCCGCACGGGCACGCTGTCGCTGCAGCAATTCTTGCAGGTGCAGAACAGCGGGGAGCGGGGGGCGCGGCCGTGTTTGGACCGCGCTGTGATGCTGCATGTAGTCAACTCATCATATTAGTGGTCAGCCTGGGCCCTGGGCCGAACTCCACCCCTCTGTTAGCATGCACTGTATGGTGGTGCCAGGCTGGGTCCGGCAGGTCCGTGACCAGCTAAGTTGCAGCCATTCCCAGCCCCTTTGCCCGTATGAAGCTGCTGTCCCCTCCTCCTGTTTGCAGGTGTGGCAGAATGTGCTGTGCCTGCTGGAGTACTCGGATGAGGTGGTGACACTGCCCAATGGCCGCACGCGTGTGGTGCTCAAGCCGGGCAAGCGCGTGCTCATGGACCTCAACATGTGTGCCGGTATCTTTGTCAAGTATGGCTTTGACAAGGACGGCCTCATGCCATACGTCGTCTTCTCCAATGTGAGTTGATCGGGTGTGGGTGGGGATGGGCGCAGGTGAGCGGCTGCTTATAGTTGTGGCATCTGCCAGACCTGCGTGCTGTGCTGCAACTCATGCCTGCTATGCTGCACATTGCTGACTTGTGCTGCACATCCATGCTGCAGGCGCTGTGTGCAACACCTGCACGGCTGCTGGGTCAGGAACTGGTGCTTGACAAGAAGGAGGAGGGGCGGCACGGCCTGAGCAGTGAGGTGTGTGCCCGTGACCCATGTGTCTGGCCATTGTCACCACACACCCGAGTTGCTGAGATCCGGGGATGCCACCGATCGCCGTGTGGCATGTGCTCATCCACCTGCACTCAACGGTGGCCAGGCTGTCCTGCTTAATGCCACCTCGTACCGCCTGCTGCTCCACCAGGTGGACATCGCGTACTGCGTGGGCAACGCCAAGATCATCTACCCCAAGTGTGACATGGGCGTGTTCCCCCCCTCGGGCTTTGACCCGCGTGCAGCCGACCGCTCCAGGCTGCCACCGTTTGCACACATGTTCCTGGAGCACGTGTATGGTTATGCGGGCATGGACTGCCTTGCATCCAATGTCTTCTACACCTACAACACCAAGGCGTGAGTGCAGCTTTTCTGGAGTGCACTGCAGTGCCTTCTTGCCTGCTTGCTGTGCCTGCCTACATACACGCTGGCCTGGACACTTGCCCCGCATGCTGGTGACGGTACCATGGCCATGCCAGGGCATGCTGCGCGTGGCCGTGCCAACCGTCGTAATGCAAAACTGTATGGCAGCTGCATGTTGACGCGAGCCTGCTGTCACCAACTGGTGCAATGCACAGGGACAACACTGAGATTGTGTACTACACTGGCGCGGTGGGCATAGTGATGGTGAAGGAGCTGTTGGATGCCGGCAAGCCTTGCCAACGCTTCTTTTTTGGCCATGACAATGACATCACATGTATTGCCATCCACCCCAACCGTCGGTGAGCAGTACGCCTCACCCCTGCCATGCAGCGCTGTTGTGCCCAGTGCATGCATGCTCAGCCGTGTGGTGTGGTTGCATACTGGTGCGCTCCCGCATGCCCACACTCTACTTGCACACTAGCGCCATGTACTCCAAGCTGTGAATCACGTGCCTTGCAACGACGTGGCTCTGCATGCATTTTGAACCCCTGCAGTTTTGTGGCCACGGGGCAGCAGAAGAACACGGGGCCCAACTCGGTGCCGTACGTCGCGATCTGGGAGGTGGACAACTGCAACCTGCTGCAGCGGCTGGACCATGCGGAGGAGGAGCGCAGCGTCATTGCCGCGTGCTTCTCAGGCAACCCCTCCACTCTGGATGCCAGCAAGCAGGGCGGTGAGCTGCTCATCACGGTCACCTCAGACGACAAGCACACCATCCACATCTGGCGCTGGATGACAAAACCCAATGCGTTCTGCAAGGTGCGTATGGGGCACACGGAGTGGTAGTTCCACGCGCAGTGCGCACGGCAGCCGTACTCTTCCATGCATGTTCCACAAAACCATAGTGTCTTCACCTCTTGACAAGACTGTTGATGGTCAGCGAATCCGTTGTCACACCTGCTGCCAGATCAACATGTAATGCTGCTGTCATCGCATGGACGCAGGCGGTACATGTCCCCGGCTGGTTCTATGGCCCCCACAAGAAGCTGGACATGATCCGGACTACGGGGGGCATTTACATCAACCCTGATGACAAGGATGAGGATGGCCGTGTCAAGCCCTGGCTGGTGTGTGTGCATGTGGCCCGCACCACCTGCTGAACTGTGTTTTGCATTCTGACTGTGGATACTGCTGGCACGTGTGCTGGCAAAGCCAGATGGTGCTGAGAGAGATGCACACCGATCCCCTGTTCCTAGTATTTGCTCCAGTTGGGCCCAGTATGCATGTCGCTGCAGCAGCAACTAAGTGCGATTTCTCGCGCAGCTTGATCACATGTGTGCGCACCATGGGGCTATGCAGGCCAAGCCCACTGAGGAGGAGTGCCAAGCCATCTTCCGCCGCATGGCAGAGTTGAACCCGCGCCCACGCCTCATCGACCGCATCCTGAACAAGTCCAAGGCCATCGTGCCCGCGTATGAGGAGGGGTTCTGTGATGAAATTCCCATGCGCATGCGCGACGATGGCACGTGGGCCAAGCTGTACGAGTGCCCTGGGTGCAACGGCACGCCGCCCATGGTGCGTGTGCGCGTATGATGCGTGCGGAAGGCCAGCAGCATGTGCTCATATCATGCGTGGTCATTCGACTACCCTGTACCATGGCTGGGTAGCTGCTGTCCACTCCACCAGCCAGCCCTGATCCCTGCTTGCATATGTGGGCCCCTGCCTGTACTTTTGCTCACTCGCACCTCCACAGCCCCACTGCCTATGTTGCACCGCAGGTATATGGCATCGCGTGGAACCCGCTGCGCCCCAGTGACGGCCGCCGCGGCTCCGAGTTTGTGTCCTACGGTGTGAAGCACCTCAAGTTGTGGGTGGTGAATGACCAGGAGAATTGGCAAGGCACGAGTGGGTCCTTTGGCACGGATCACATTGAGAACGTGCTGAGCGCGTGCTTCGTGCCCGCCATGCACTACATGGCTGCCCCTGGTGACTCATGCATTCTCACAGGTGAGGGCAGGAGGGGGTTTGGTCTGGGTGGTGACTGCCTGCAGGACAGGGTGCGCGCGTGCCTGTTGAAATCGTAGCACAGCCCCAACGCGCCGCCAGTCCGGCATACGCTGTGCAGGCTTTTCAAGCGGGCAGATCGGGCTGTGGGTGCCACCGTATCCCACGCGTGCTGGCTCCGTGTACCAGCTGGTGCGGAAGTTTGATGCGCATGGGCCTGGAAAGATCCGGTGGGTGGGGCCGGGGCAGCAGGGGCGCACAATGTCTGCATGCGCACTCCACCACAGTCAGCTGCCATTTGCTTTGTCGTGTGGATACCATGAGACATCCCAGAACTGTTATACAGGAGTGCCTGCCCCCTCCATCCTCCTCCTGCACTGAATTGCGCCCTCTTAACACATCCTCTGTTCCTGCCCCGCAGCACTCTCAATGACGGCACGCAGCAGTACATGGGCGTGCGCGTCATTAAGCTGCGTGCGGACCCCACTGGCCGGTCGCCTGTGGGCACTGAGCTGCTGACAGCTGGCAGTGATGGGTGTGTGATGGTGTGGCAGCTGGAGGAGGTCACAGGCACGCGCAAGGTGTGCTTCACATGACGTGTGTTGACACAGCTGCAGTTTTAGAATAGGCTGCTGTTTTCAAACCGGGCAGCTTTAGACGGCGCGAGCATGGGGAAGTAAGGGGGGGGGGTGGTATAGCAAGCATCAACTGGTGGTTTATCAAGTACGCAGCAACATCCCACACCAACACGGTCATAAGTAAAGCATGTCCTGCCCCACCTGGGCTTTGCTCACACTCCCCTTGCCTGCAGGATGGCACGCCGCTGCGTGGTGTCAACCTGCGGTGCAAGTTGACAGACCCCAACGAGGTGACAGGGCCCAACAGGTACCTGCTGCAGGGTGTCGTTGCACCTACAGAGTCACCTGACCCACCCTCCATCACAGCGCTGGACTGCCACCCGGTGCGCGCAGCAGTGCGGGTACTTGAGGGATGGCCATGATGCACCCCTGGATACCCGCAGGGACTGTTGTTGCTTGCCCTGCCGCCTGTGCCCTGACTGTGTTCAGGCCTTAGCTGACCCTGCGTATGGCCTACTGGCTTTCCTGTCCTCATTTAGCCAACTCCCTGGCTGCATCTCGCAGGCGCTGGACTTAGAGTTCATTGCGGGCACTGATGGGTGCGACATCTGGGAGGTGGACAAGGACCCACGCATGCTCATCGAGGGCCATGAGGACGATGTGTGCCACGTGGCAGTGCACCCGCGCGACCCCAACATCTTTGCCACCGCGTGTGAGAGTGGCAAGGTGAGCGAGGTGCTCACTCGCACTGCAGGCCGAATACGACTTGATCCTGAGGCACTCTAGCGGCAGCCTGCCGCTGGCTCAGTCAAGACATGTTGACGGTTCCTGCTGTCAAATTCCCACACACCGGAATGCTGTACAGTTGAACCCCAACTCAGCTGCTGGACCTTGCTGGACCTTGCGCATGTAGGTGCGCGTGTGGCATGCAGGCAAGCGTGACGTCATCCGTGTGGCTCACATAGGGTTTGCTGTGTCAGGCTGCGCCTTCTCCAATGAGGAGTACGTGCCCAAGTTGGCAGGTGGGCAGTGAATTTGCTCGCAAGGGATGTGCATGTTGTGTACCTGCTGTGCGGATTGCAGATACCGCACGTGGTTGACTGCAAACTGCATTGCCATGCTGGTTTGGGGCATATGGGATTGGTGACAACTAAGGATCTGCTGCGTTAGTGCGTATAGGGAGGTGGGGCAAATTATGGCGCGAGTTGCTTGACACCTGCACCAACCTTCTCATAATGAGCCATTTCTTGTGCTGATTGATATGGCAAAACCATAAGAGAGTGGAAATCCAGTTTGTCAGAAGTGGAGACAGTGTCTTGAGTTATGATAATGCATGCCAGTTATCCTGCAAGTACCCCAAAGGCCGCAAGTGACTGGAAACGCCCCATATGGCCGTAGCACATCAAGGCAGCAGGGCTTGTACAATCGTTGCTTGTTCAGACATTTAGGTTTGCCCACCTTTTGTCACAAGCATTGCAGGTGTGGGATTGTACAGTTGCATGTGACACATACATGTCTCTTGCCTACCAGCAGGTGCACCAGTCGGCCTGCACCTTGCGCTGGGCTCAGTGGGCGACTACAGCCTGGGCGACAGGCACAAGGTGGCCATCCTGCACGCTGACACACTGCAGCCACTGCAGATCCTGCCGGAGCCCACCGCACAGGTGTGTTGGGGCGCGTGTGTGATGTGTATGATGCTGCATTATTTGGGTATTACAAGGCAGGTGCTTGCTGGTCCAGCACAGCTGCTCCTGTCAACAGGCCCGCACATACGTGGTGCTGATACTCCAGGTGGCCACTGGCAAGCTCCCTGATGCACAACTAACTTAAGGCTTGTGCATGTCCAGAGCAGCACCCCGAGTGCGTGGCCAGCCCATGGGTTGGTGACAAACCATTGGCCGCATACCGCTTACACTCCTGCGCCTCAGGTGGATGAGCTCAAGTACTCCCCAGCTGGTGGGCCAGGCCTGTTGGTGGCCGGCTCCTACGACATGACCATCTATGTGTGGAACGCGTCCAAGCAGTACCAGCTGGTTGCTAAGTGAGTGGGTTGGCTGATGTCTCCCAGCCTTACAATCTGCAGGTCTGGATGGTGCAGCACTGTTGCATGCAGGGTCGCAGGCGTGCACAGCTTCAAGTACGCGCCTTGCTGCTGGCTAACAAATTGCTCTGGTGATTACCTCGTTGTGCACCAGGTGCCAGGGGCACAGCGGCAACCTCGAGCACATCGACTGGTCGCTGCCCATCAGCCAGCCCGGGTCCAAGCTGCACGGGCAGATGATCATTCAGGCCACAGACACCTCCTCCAACCTGCTGTACTGGGACCCACGGACAGGTGTGTGCCCTGCCACATGGTCCTGACAGGCAATGTTCATGCCACATTTGGAGCCTTGCACGCAATCTCCAGCTGCGCAGTGCTTGCAGTGGCTTCCTGCGCCTGCTTCGCCTCACCAGCATGCGGCTGTGGCCACAGGCAAGAAGATCCCGTACAACCAGCGTGACGCGGCGTGGGCCACGTGGACCGCGCGCCTGGGCTTCCCCGTCATGGGCATCTGGCCCGACTACTCGGACCGCACAGACATCAACGCGGTGTGCCGCTCCAACCGCGGCGCGCCGCGCTTTGAGCCCCCTCCCTCCACCACGCCCCTCACGCCCGCGGACCTGGCTGCGAGTGTGATGACGGCGACGGAGGAGGAGAGCGCGGACGGCGTGCCCGGCTGCGGCTACCTGGTCACTGGGGACGACTTCTCCACAGTGCGGCTGTTCAACTACCCAGTGGTGCGCCGGCCATCCTGCTGTTGCATGCTGCGCCATGACGCTCGTTTGCGATGCCTGCCCTGTCTTGTGCTTTCTCAGATTGTGTCGCAGCCTGAGGTGCTGGCAGTGCTGCAGGAGCTTTCCCTGAACTAGTATTAGTGGTGCTGCTTGCGATGCTGCTGCATCTGGTATTGAGGCCAGCATCAAGACAGTTCCTGCGATGTCTGACGATCTGCCACCGCCACCATGTGGCCTGCAACCCCACCAGGTGTGGGATGACGCGCCGTACAAGGCCTTCCGCGGCCACTCGTCACACGTCATGTGCGTGCGCTTCAGCTGCGACGACCGCTACGTGGTGAGTGTGGGCGGCCACGACCGCGGCATCTTCCAATGGAAGACGGTGGGCGTGGCGCTGGAAAACCAGGCAAAGGATGATCCTGTCATCTGGGCCATGCGCGCGGCGATCAAGCATCGCGGCAATGAGGACGCATGCCTGGAGCCCAAGCCTGGGGTGGAGTGGGTGGCCCTGGATGAGAGCGGCAAAACCTTTGGGCCTAAGGCAGTTGCAGAGCTCAACGCCGCAGTGGCCGCAGCGGAGGCCGGGTTGGATACCCTTGAGCTGGGCGGGACCGGCAGTGTACCGCCAAGTATACCGCCTACACCCGGCAGTGTGACAATCGTGCGGCCAATGTAGTGATGTGGCGCATGGTTTGCCATGTTGTGGTTGCTCAGAGCATTGATTGTCTGTTGACAACCCCACAAACTCACACTGCTGGCTGCATCAAGGCAAGTGGCCATGTTGCTGCTCCTGGGCATGCGCTGGCAGCCTTCGGCCTTTATATGTGTGTCTCAACTTGGAGATGACGAGGGGACAACGGCTCATGAATGTGGCACAATGTATCCATGTGCGAAAAGTCGGCCGTTGTGGCCATGGAGGGCAAAAGTATAAAAGAAGGTCTGGCCACAGCTGGCATAACTTTTTGGTTACCGTAGTGTTCTCCTGTGCATGCACTGTACATAGCAGTATGTCCAGCTTCCACGGTGTTAATGACGTGTGCATGGTTCTCGTGCTACATGGTTTGTCAAGGCATGGGCAAAGAGACAGCAGGAGCACCAGGATGTTTTTTTAGATTTCCATTTGTTGCTTGTGTTCTCAGCACTTGTAAATTTCCAAGTGTCACACAGCTCTCAGTGGTTTGCCATTGAGCGCAGGTCGCATCTGCAGAGGTCTGCAGTGTGAAGCGTGTTTTCGATCTTTGTGCCGAGTATATATCCTTCACAGTCCAGGGTATCTACTTACAAAATCTAGCTAGCCTGAACTGTGCAGTGGTGCTCAAGTCCTTGATTGTCACCTTTATAATTAAGGACTACATTTGTTGAAACACGAGGCAATCGACGAAGATGGGCGAGGGCAGTCCTTAAGGCGTCCACACACCCTGGGCAGGGATGATGCAACAGCTTTGCAGCAAGCCTGCGTTCAGGAAGAACGCCACGCAGCCTCCAGGGTGGGTGTGGGTCAGCACTTTGGGGTGCAAGAGGTCCTACGCCACAGCGAACCAATATTAACACGCCTGCTTCGTACATTGCAGGAACGTAGCCCGTGGAGATTTTTGGCGCTCATCTGTGTGCTGCCCAGCACATCAGGTATGGTGTCTCGACGTGCAAGCCTTTTGGATCTGCAGCTGCAGCTCCATAGTAACATTACCCCTCAATATTATGGATCGTTCTCCGTGCATGTGCAGCAGGGACAAGCAGGTTCGGCCCACATCAGATACCATGGCACGTCTCCAGCCAAGAGGCAGGGCCCCAATACGTCCAGCGCATCAGCGGCAAGCAGCAGTGCGATTTCTAGTGGAGATCTTTCGGGCTGGGTTGCCGATGTGCTGCCAGGATCCACCATTGGGGACGACCTGCACTCGCTGCTGACGGAGCACCTTAACACCGCTGGGACGCTGAGACTTGGGCCATCGTTGTCTTCAGACGACCTGGACCTGGAGTTCAGCCTGGCTCATGTTGATAGTTCCAGTGCAGATGAGGAGCGGCGCAGCAGCTCTGCCCATGCCACCACGTCAGCACCCCAGTCTGTGCAGCCAAAGATGCATGCTGCGCCAGGCAGCATGCGGCGTGCGGCATTGCGCCGCAGGCCTGTAGCCAGCACGCAGGCGGGGGCGCAGGTGCCAGCCATGCATGAACATTCCGCGCCCGGCAGGACGCAAAGGCACACTGCACCAAGCGGCCAGTCAGCCATCCAATCAGCCCAGTCAGCATGTGCAGTACCTGCCATTCGGATGCACAGAGCATCACAGAAAGCCAATGTTCAAGGCACCTTAGATGACCGCGCTTTAACACGCGAGTTGTCTCGTGCAGCATCACTCTCACAGCTGCAGGCGCTATGTGAGCAGCACATGCACCGCTTCAATCATCTACATGCTGCCTGCGCGCTGAACCGGCTTGCAAAGGTGTGCTGCTGCTTCTTGCAACGTTCTGACGCCTGCACATCATGCGGCATGCATGCTGATGAAGTACCTGCCCTACCAGCTGCATCAGCACGCGTGCGAGCACTGCGCGGTGTGCGCATGCATTGGTAGCATGGGGCCGGATACGTGTGCCTGCACATGGACATTGTACTGCACACGCAACACCTCGCATTGGACCTGTGACCGTTGCGCTGCAGGTTGGGGGCGGGCGGACGCAGCAGGCACATGCGCTGCTGTCCCAGCTCGAGTCCCTGTTTGTGGCGCACCTGCCGCAGCTGTCCGCGCGCGAGATTGCCAACGGGCTGTGGGCCTGGGCCAAACTCGGACGGCCTGTGGACAGCGCACCTGTGGCTGCCGTGCTGTCGGTTCTGTGCGCACAAGACGGGGTGCTGCTGACCAGCCGCAAGGCAACCCCCCAGGCCTTCTCCTCCACTGCGTGGGCACTGAGCACGCTGCGGTGCGAGGATGAGCACGTGTGGGGGGTGCTCATACCCGCCATGCGCACCAGCCTGCGCAAGCACAACCAGCTGCAGCAGGCATCACAGCAGCAGCAGCAGTCAGCCGGCGCCAACACCCACGGCGGTGCAAGCACTATCGCACCACAAACGCAGTCATATCAGCAGCAACGACCTGGGAAGCATCGGGAGGACGCGGAAGCACGCTGGCAGCCAGTTGATCTTGCACAAGCTGCATGGTCGCTAGCAACTGCTGGCCGGTATGACATGCTGCTCTTCCATGAGCTGGCTGCAGCTGCCATGCGCTCCCTCAGTGAGTTCACTCCCCAGGACCTGTCCAACACGCTGTGGGCACTGGCCTCTGTGCGCCACCCGTACCGGCCCCTGTTCGAGGCGGCTGCACCTGTGGCCCGTGCCCTGATCACAGGGTTCAGCCCCCAGGGTCTGTCCAACCTGCTCTGGGCGTTCACATCAGTTGGCTGCACGGACACTGAGCTGTGTGCAGCGGTCACGCAGCAAGCAGCACGCAGGCTTGGGGAGCTGGCACCATGCCACCTTGCACAGCTGTGCTGGGCAATGGCCCGTAGTGGGCAAGTGTACATGCCCCTCATGCGGGCGGCTGGCTCAGCTGCTATGTCTGACCCTGATGTATGGAAGAGCAAGGAGCTGGCAGTGGTGCTGTGGGCGTATGGCACTGCACAGCTGCAAGACGAGCAGGTGTTCGATGTGCTAGGCAGTACGCTGCTGGAGCGCATGGGTGCATGCATGCACCCGGAGCAGCTGCAGCCAGCAGCCAGCTGCCCCAGCAGCAGCAGCAGCAGCAGCAGCAGCAGCATTGATGCTGTGCAGCCGCAGCAGCCAGCTTACACACGCACACCGTTTGTGGCCCATGATGTGGCCAACACAGTGTGGGCGCATGCAAAGGCTGGTGTCTACAGCGCACGCTTCTACGCCGCTGCAGCTGAGCTGTGCATCGCACACCGCGGGCGCTGGGTGTCCTCTCCTCAAGCATTCCAGTCCTCTCTGTGGTCGTTTGGCTATGCCGGCTTCTACCACCCACAGCTGTTTGAGGCTGCTGCAAGTGCCATGGTGACTGCGGTGAGGGAAGGCAGGCTGCGGCCAGACCATGTAGCCGGCCTGCTGCTGCCAATGGCGCAGATGCAGCACCGGGATGAGGCCGCATGCGCAGCTGCAGCCGACTTCATGCGGCGGGCGCTGGAGTCGTCCCCCTCCTCCATTTCCCTGGCCACAGTGGCCACAACGGTGTGGTCCTTTGCTGTGCTGGACTACTGCGACCCCCCACTGCTGCATGCCGCGTTCAAGTGGGTGGCTGCAGCATGGGCCCGCCAGCGCCGTGACAGCCAGCCTGACCTGGAGGCCCTCCAGTCAGGCAGCGAGCGCATGACGCACGGCACATGGCAGCATGCGGATGTTGGCGGCATGCCTGCCAAGCAGATGTGCCAGGTGTTCCAGGCATATATGTGGCTGCAGGGCAGGGCAGGGGGTAGCGCAGCTATTGCGGGATCCAGCGGTAGCACAAAGGGCCGCAATGCTCACGCAGGTGATGCTGACACAGCCAAGGCCATGCGCGCAGCGTGCATGCAGCTGCCAGCAGACCTACTGGCAGCTGCATCTGCTATGTGGCGCGGGCAGGCGGAGGGGTTGGTGGCTGTGAGCCCCTTCCAGGCCGACCTGCACCGCGCTATCATGGCCATGGGCCTGGGCCCGCGCATGGAGTGCAAGACGCGCGACCGCCTCTTCTCCATGGACATGGTGGTGTCGGTGGGCGGGGTGCAGGTGGCGGTGGAGGCGAACGGACCCGCCCACTACACCGCGACCCGCCCGCGCCGCCTGCTGGGCAACAAGGTGCTGCGCGACCGGCTGCTGGCGTTGCGCGGCTACCGCGTGCTGAACGTGCCCTGGTGGCGCTGGCAGGCAGCGGCCGCGCATGGGGACGGCGTGATCCGCGCCTACCTCCGTGAGGAGCTGGCCTCACTCCTGGGGGAGAGTGTGAGAGCTGAGCTGGACAAGCTGCAGGCAGAGCGAGTGGCAGCGGATGAGGCAGCTGAACGGCATGGGTATTCCGCGGCAGAGCTGCGCGACCTTGTGTGGGCAGATGACCAGGCTGAACCTCCAGCCGTGACCACTGCCTGAGCTGCCAAGCATCATGGGGCGCACGTGTGCAGCAGGAGCAGGGCGCCGAATCAGCACGAGCAGCGTAGGCTCGAGCGTCTGTGCAGGTCAGGGTCAGCTGGACAGTTGTCCACGAGTGTATTCATGTGCTGGCGTGCATGTCCATGACCATCATGCAACAAGAGAGAACACAAAGCTGAGGAAGATGGGCTAGGCGCGGACCTGCAGATAGTTGTGAAGGCGAGAGGTGTTGGTTTCAGAGAGTGTATGTGGCAGGCTGATGTGAGGTGTTATGCACCTTGCAACGGTGCACGACAGCGGCCACACATGTTTTGGTGCGGTTAACAAGCGCAGGAGCAGGCATGTACATGTGACACAGCAGGGCTGCTCATGGTGTTGCTGGTGAATGCCATGCGTTGCCAGGGTGCATTGCCAGGGCTTGTAGGATTGTTGGCAGTCAATGGCCACCTGGTGGAGTGGGATCAGGTGCGCTGTTGCGTCGTACGTCTGTTATTTGTGATATGCGGGAGCAGCATATGTACCGGCTTGGACATCGACCATTGGTGAGAGCTGTCACTGGTGCAGAGCTGTGGCTCTTGATGCAGCCGCATCTACAGCACCTTGAAAAGTGCGAAGACTTCAGTTTAGTCAACTTGTAATTTCAGCTGCTGGTGAGGCACTGCAAGCCCTGCTGTGAGTGCTTGACAATGCATACTGAAGCACACATACATGCATTGGGAGCTGTACGCACATGCCTGCAGGGCAAGTGTTGAACCCTAAGCAGTACATTGGAGTACCGGCAGAAGCTTCAAGTGGGTGGAGCCGCACGCCAGGATATCAATAGATGGGTTGTGAATGCTACTCTTAGGAAAGTTGCCTGCGCTATTGCCTGCGAAAGCTGTGCACAGGGCGGCCGTGCGATCCCGGCTGTTGAGTGCGCGGTCAGCTCGTATGGCGGTGAGCGGCACATCCATGGATCAGAAAATGGCCGTTCGCAGAATGAGTCTAGCGGGCTTCATAAAGCGCGTAGACGAGAACAATTTGGGGCTTGAGGAGCTGCCGACATTGACGCCATTTGTTGTGGGCGGCAAACCAGTAGGGCATCTCAAACCCAAGTAAGCGAGTGACATGCATCATGGGCTCTTCATGCACCATGCTAAGTGCCCGAAGTGCCCATGCACACTTTGGCGGCCTGTTTACCTGCTTGAATATGATGCTTCATATTTCTCAAGTGGTCTGCAGGTTTGTTGACCATCTGGCCCGCTTTCCAGAGGTGTTCGCAATTCACGGGCGAGGGCCGAGTGGGAGCGTAACACTGGTGGCACAGGCATGTGCACAGCTAGTAGCTCCCAAGCCCTGGCTTGGCTTGCCAGCCATGCTGCAGTATTGTAGCCACACCCTACTGTTAGTTCAGGCTGGGATAGCTGATCATGGTCACATATGGGCTTCCCGTCACGGTGGGTTCTGTCATTGTATGCCTACACGGCTACAGGTCGAGTCAGCTGGGCGAGATGTGCGTACACAGGCAGTCGCTGGCGTGCTGGACAAGCTGAGGTGAGGCCAACACTAAACCATGCAGCACTGCAACCTGCAGCAGCAGCCGCTGTGGCAGCTAGCACAGCCATAGCAGGGCAAAACATACTCCCATGCTGTAACAGACTAACAGAGGTGACTGATCACACGCGCACATGGTCCAGGAGTGAAGGTGTGATCACAGGGTGGCGGGACGAGCTGTACCCTGTGACGTGCTCGTTCTACGATGAGCCCGAGCTGCTGGTAAGTGGCGTAGAATGCGTTGGATGGGTTGCTTGTTTATGTGGCAAAGCACCAGCAAAGAATGTACCCCCACTGTCCGAGCCTCATGCACACGAAGCACTGAAGGTGCATAACCTTGGTGTGTGCTTCTTCCTGACGTCTGGTTCCAGGTTGAGCGTGCAGCTGCCACACAGTTTGGAATCAAGGCTTACGGCATACATGTGAATGGGTGCGTGGTTGACCGCAGATTTGCTGCAGCTGCTGTGTTCTCCTTTGATTGACCCCGGGCATCACGTGTCGTTCATCAGTCGGTGCCTATAAAAAAACATGAGAATCCTGCAGATATTCCAGAATTACAACCGTCACACCTCTCACTGCCTACAGCCTGCCATGTGTAGTTTTCATGACAGTCTCACACTGTTGTCGTGCTGCACATCTCACTCTCATGCAGCTACGTGGTGGATGAGGATGGGCGCTACAGCCTGTGGGTTGCACGGCGCAGCAAAACAAAGCCCAACTGGCCAGGCAAGCTGGACCACATTGCAGCAGGCGGCCAGGTGGGTGCACAGTCGTGGGCACATCAGTGCACCACAGGTGACCCGTGTGAGGAACATGGGGCAGTTGACTTCCCCAGCGCCACACATCAGGCCAACCTCGCATCGCACCTGACCTTTTCACACGCCATGGGTGCACGCTTCATGTGTAGGGGCCCATGAACCGTTGAAACCTGTAACTGCTGTGATGTGGTATGTTTCGGTGTACTTCCCCCTCCTGCATCGCAGCCCCACGGCCTCAGTCCCAGTGACAACGTCGTCAAGGAGTGTGAGGAGGAGGCGAGCATACCTGAGGCACTCGCACGTACTGCCCAACCAGTGGGCGTCATCTCGTACCGCACAGGTGCGCACATCACATGACCGCACCAACTGCCAAGGGCATGTCATCTTATACTCGGGCTCTGGCGGTGCGCACTTGCTGCCGCAAAGGGCCAAGGTACGAGCTGGCGCCAAAGCCAAAGCACACCAATACCACTGCTTCAACCACACTACGCGCAGTGTCCGCTACGGGCCTGAAGCCTGATGTCATCTTCTGCTACGACATACGCCTCCCACCTGGTTTCACGCCCAAGCCGTTGGATGGGGAGGTGTGTTGGGGCAAATATGGCAACCTTGGGATGGTCGGGGCACAGCCCTGGCTGATGCACCAAGGGACTCGGTGGCGGCTGCAGGCTGCCCTGCTCCTCGTGTCGTACATGTGTTGCCCGCTGCAGTGTGCTTCTCTGCCCCTGTCAGCAGTGCTGGCACATGCGCTGCACCCTGTCCCCACGGTGCCAGCGCCCCCCCTCTGCGCACCACGCCGTGCACAGGTGGAGGAGTTCATGCTGTGGCCCATTGAGGACGTGGCTGACGTGGTGGCCCACACCACCGAGTTCAAGACCAACTGCAACCTGGTCATCATTGACTTCCTTATCCGCCACGGCTTCATAGGCCCTGAGCAGCACGGTTACTTGACCCTGGTGCAGCGGCTGCGCAGCGGGGAATGCAGCTGATGCATGATGGTTATGGATGGGGAGTAAAAAGATGTAGGGTGTCCACACAGTGGTTGGGTTGCAGTCCGCACTTGTTGACGGGCTCTGTCCTGTCTCTGCGAGGCATGGAAAACAGTCATGGAAGTTGCATGCTTGTGCAGCACATCTTGTGGCCACAGGTGTGGTCTAGGAGAACAAGCGCGTCAGGCAGCACATGCAGGCAAACTCATGGCACCTGTTATTGCTGGGGCTGGCATCATTGCTAATGCAGGCAGCATGTGCTTATGAGTGCATGCAAGTGCAGGCACAGGATGGCCCTCTCACCCACCACACCTGTTGTGGCCAGCAGGAACAGCCAGGTGTAAAGCTGAACCGGACATGCTGCACTTTGCAAAAAGTGTTTGCTCCTGTGATGATGGCTGTCTGATGGTTTGGAAGAGCGGGCAATGGCAGGCAAGGGCATGACATGGGGTCTGGGGCCTGGGGGAGGGAGACAGGGAACACTTTGAAAGAGTCTCAGATGAGGACAAGGAACAATTGACGGACTAGTGGTATCATGGCAGCTTTGGCCATCACTGGGCATGATGGTGCATAGCAATACGCTCAATGTTCAGCAGACATTACAGTGTTGATTCAAGCAGAGCTCAAAGCCACTTGTCCTCAGATACAATATAAACATGATATGAACATAACGATTCCCACACGATCCCATGCGATAGCTGCAGGGCGCAACAGGGTCCATTGTCCATTGTCTTGCCATGAATATCAGATGATTCGCGGTCCATCACCAGGATGAATTTGCGTGCAGTGTGCTGCGATGAGAAACAGTGTGTGCATTGCTTATCATAAATCACCACATACGTGTCGTGTGCACGTCCCACACAGCATCACGTGTGCACCTAACAGACGACACATCAATGGTGCTCTGCAATGGGGGGAATGGCTGCAGCAGACAAGCGCGCCGGTGACGCGGTTGGTGGCGCACTACCCGGACCGCTGCCCCGGCTGCTGCCCCCCTCACTGCTGCCAGGACCACCACCGCTGCTGCTGCGCCCCAAGCTGCCCATGCGCTTGAACGAGGTTGATAACACAGTGGACAGGGCACGCAGTGACGAGCGCCGCCTGCATGTGATGGCAGTGCAACACCACGACGCACGGATGCATATGGCCACGTATGTGTGCACAGGGGCCAGGCGTTTTTGTAAGTAAACTGCAGCAGGGCAGGGATCAGAGAGCTGGGTACCAGTGGCACGATGCTCATGCCGGATCACCTCTGCTGCCTGGGATGCAGTCTACTGGAGTCCAGATGCAACTGCTGGCAACAGCCGACGACGAACAGCAGGCATAAGCGAGCGATGCCACCAGCACTATGACAGCAGCTGCTGGTAGGAGGCTCAGGAACGCACCGGATGGCGTTGTAGTGGATGGGTGCAACGTATGTCAGGAACAGCTCACGTGGGTTCTTCAGCTCTTGTGGCTTGTAGGTCAGCCACCTATGAACACCATGAGACAGCACGCGCACTGATTGGTTGCATGCGTCTGTGATCAGCAAGAGAAACATCAGGGACTTTGCTGACGGCCTGCTCGCAGAATGCCATCTAAGATTGAGAACTGTAGGCATAGGACGCAGGTTCATGCCTTCGCACCAATTAGCAGTGTCGCTTGTCACGACATTGATGATCACGCCGTATGCGTCACATGCTGCACGCTGCGAGCCGAACACGTCCATGAAGCATGTGAGTGGTCAATGCCATAAGTGGTTGCATCGTAGAATACGCAACGCCAGCTGCACGAAGCGCGCACAAACCCCAGGACGTGGTCACAGCAGACGCAGGTCAACTGCAGGGCTGACCTTAATAGAAAATCACCCTTGCACAACTCTCACCAGAGTCAGCTCATCACCCCATGTGCATGCACGCGCCATGCCGCGCACATAGCTATCAAAGTCCTCCCCAAGGAAACATTCGAACTCTCCACGGTTGGCCCTGCGGCCAAAGAGCAGCAATGCGGCATGACAACAGTGTAGACGTAACAAGCAGACATACGTGGTACAGCAGATGAATTCACTGTGACACATGATTTCGCGTGCAGCCATGAACATGTGGCCAGTGCACTGCCCCTGCCACTCACAAGATGTGCGTGATAGCCGCTTGTCGTACAACCAAATGATGGTCTGCTGTGCCGTACAGCTCATGGCTCAGCGCTCGGAACTGCGCATGACAGATCAACAGAACCGTAACACACGCCGTGCTGTCAAGCATGTCAAGTTCCTTGATAAACCTGAGCGTGAGCTTGCACAATGGAGTCGCTGAAAACCAACATGGACAGCAGTGCACACCACACCAGGCCCCGTACACCGCCGTCCTCATTGCCCATCATGTAGCACTGCAATCGCATAGCATCAGTACGACCAACCCCCTGCTTCGCTGCGAGCAGCCCACCCACCTGGCAGTTGCCATCTCCCGCCATCGCCACCACATCTAGGTTCAGCCGGTCCAGCCGTGCAGCTAGGCGTGAGTCGTGACTCAGCCCTGGCATGCCCTGTCCAGCGCCACATGCAGGAAAGTGGTCAGCCAGCAATTTGCGGGGTTGTGGTGGTGAGCGTGTCAGGCACATAGAGGGCGTGCACAGCCATGGATCGTTCGTCGCCGCGTTGCAGTGCAGCTTTTGAGTTGCGGTGCGAGGGGCGCACATACGATGTACCCCCCCCCCCTATCACCTCACCTGCCCTGCCGCCTGCTCATTCACCACCAGCACCTCAAGCGCACGGCGGCTGGCCGTCCAGTTCAGACCTGCTGCAAGGCACATTGATAAATGTTGAAACCGGGTCAACATGCAGCACACACGCAACAGTCATGTGTTAGAGCAGTGCTGTGGTGCACACTGCAGGAAAGGGCTTGCATGTTGAGCTTGTACACAGGCGTGCATGAACAGCCATGGCTGGTGCCTCTGCCATTACTAGGTGCTCAGTGACTACGCGGCCAGAGTATCGTGTGACACTGTCAACGTGGTGCACAGTGACAGTGTTGACTCACCTGGGTCAGGTGAAGTCGCTGCTGCTGCGGCTGCAGGAGCTGTATCACTGCCACCGCGCGTGCTCGCTACCATCTCCGCCAGCTGCCCCTCCCGCATGGATTGCACCCGGACAAACCCGCGTGTGCGCGTGTTGGTGCGCCGCAATGACGGCTGCTGTCCAAACGCAGGCAGCAGAACGGCGGCCGTGCTCCCATGACCATTACCCGCTGGCATGTTGTACACAGGGGTGGCTGGTGCAGCCGCAGAGGGCGTGAGGGGCCGGCTGTGGCCCTGTACCCCTGCTGCGCCTGCCTGCAATGGTAGCCCGGGGAAACCGGGGAAAAGGAGAGACGCAGTTCCCATGCCGGTGTGTGGCGGACGTCCCGCTGCAGCTGCACTGCTTGCTGTGGTACTGCCACTTTCACGC
Organism: Haematococcus sp. NG2; assembly: GCA_004335575.1. Taxonomy (NCBI): domain Eukaryota; kingdom Viridiplantae; phylum Chlorophyta; class Chlorophyceae; order Chlamydomonadales; family Haematococcaceae; genus Haematococcus; species Haematococcus sp. NG2. Next base: position 283,551 of record QAXD01000212.1, on the reverse strand, counting down.
TCCCCTTGAGCTGGTGATGCGCCAGTGGACGAGCCTTTGCGGTTGGGGATAGGAGGCAAGCCTCCCAGCATGGCAGCACCTCCGGACCCTTTTGTACAGGCAGAAGCACCGGCAGCAGCTGCTGCAGCGGTGCCTGTGGCTGGGTTGAATGCAAATGATTGCTGTGCGCCTGACAGCTCTTGACCGCTGGCGTTGTCCTCCTCACCCACCTCACCTGGCCCCTTACGATTTGTGCCCCCTGCAGCCACTGCAGCTAATGCATGTACTGACGTGGTGGGGGTGGGTGGCGGTGTGGTGGTAGCACGTGCAGTGGGTGGTGCACCTGAAGCAGGTGGGGAGGTGATCAATGCTGCCTGCTCTCCAAAGAATGTATCATCACCCTCATCCACTGCATCAAAGTTGATGACCTGAAGTGTGAACAACAAAGTTTGCCAGTAAGTGCAGGGCTGGGGAGTCAAACATGACATCGTCCTGCATCGTCCACACACAAGGTGCATCGTCATGCAGGTACAGGTGTGCAGCCAACGTAGTGCAGCACAAGGTGCACATCGTACAGCTGTGACAGCATGCTAGCTGGCAGCATGAACTGTGCTGCCACTTGCATGCTCTTGTATGCATGCATTGAACTGCCATGTTCACATTTAAGTGCTGGCAAAGGGTTTGCACTGGACACCGTACCAGTGTCTCCGTCCCAGCGATAGTTGGCTTGATCTCTGCACTAAGCTGCCTGCACAGCTCCTGTACAGAGCGGAGAGACTTTGGGTCTGGGATCAGCACCGCGTCTCCTGCGCCAGGCGCACCAGGTGTGGGCGGTACTATTGATACCGCCTGCCACTTGAAACACGCCATCCCCTCGTATTGGGATATGATAGTATTCACGTTCACATGTCGGGGTGCACAATTGAGCAATCTCAGGTCGTCGTTTGTTTAAATGAGGCTCAACAGCAGGCTCCCGGTTCTTTCTGTTGGTGTGTTCTTCGTGGGTCGGTTAGTCTTAGTCTGGTAGCTGCAAGTCTTTTATTTGGAAGGTCCGTATAAGCTTAAACGTCGTCATGAGCGACCGAGGGCAAGCAGACCGCAAGTCTTGCAACCAGGTGCCAACCTAAGGGAGATACTACGATGTATCTGCCATCTGATCTATTTCGGCCCCCTCTTCTTCTAAGCTGCTCCCAGCCGCGTGCCTGCCAATCCCTCTGCAACCTGTTCCACTTGTGCAGTTGCATCTGCCTGTGCATCTGTGAAGGTCTCTGTGATGAATCCAAGCCCCACCTGTGCACCGCGCCATCACAATGAGGCGTGCATGAGGACAGCAGCTGCTGCTAGCAACTGGAAGGTGATGAGGGCTATGGGCACATGCGCGTGCACAGCTGAAAAGCGCACGCTGTGCACACCAGGCAGTGGCGCGTGCATCATGCGCATGCAGACACACAAAGCAGGTAAGCCGCAGCGCTGTCCAGGAAAATCGGGCCACAGACAACCGCACCGCATAGCGCTTCTCCCGCACTACAAATGCGCCCAACGCAGGGCATGCCTCTCGTGTCGTCAGCAGCGCGGGCTTCAGCGGTGCAAACGTCACTATTGCGCGGTCGTTGCGGCGCAGGGACGTGGGGGGTGGCCCTGGCAGCGGCTTGCCTGCAAGACGCAGCAGCAATCCACAAGCGATGTGCGCATGCCGTTTCACGGTGCATCAGCGCGACATCGATGTATGTGTATAGGTGGCATACCGCATGTTCATACGTGCAGCCACAAACACGCAGAGCCACAGAATGCAAGACATGCTACAGTACAAAGCCAGCTGTATGGCGCAACCCTCGCGCAAAAGCTGTAGCGTAAGTGCTTCTGATATGTTGCTATCCGCTAGACGCAATGGTAGACGTGCAATACTCTAACCCCCGCACCTGTCTTGCTGTCCAGCAGTGCCTGGATGCCCACCAGTCGCGCCTGTACATGACCCGCTCCCACCTCCAGCACAGGGCAGTAGCGGCCCACCTGTATGCCCCGGCCCCCGCCGCCCGCCCGCTTGCGCCCCTTCTTGCCCCGCGCACCACCCTGCTGCTCCTTGCCTGCAGCAAGTCAGCATCGGTCCAGGTGTAAGGGCTCAAAACACGAATCCATGTGGCGTGTTATACAGCTCATGCATATAAGCGGCATATCAGCGGAACGTCAGTAGCAGCATTGCCATCGGGAGTGCGGGTGTTGGGGTGATTATGCAAGGCCGGAGCCAGCTCTAGCAGAACAGGCCGGGGTGCTGTGCCATGCCGTGCAGACTTCTATCAGCTTTGCATTTGTACTGCCAGCGTACCTTCTTCGCCTGCGCCCATGCGTGGGTTCCGCCTTGCAAATAAATCATCGCGCAGGACTTGCAGTTTGGCTGTGAAACGTGTGACCTGTGCATGAGATACCGCCACGTCACAGTACGGCAAGCCCAGGGTCAAGGACGAGCACTGGGGATTGTGTCTTTGTTTGCATGAGACAAAGCATTCTTGCCAGGCCATTACTCACTGACCCAGCCTCGAGCCTTAATAACTCACTAGTGGTAGCGAGCCAGATGCGGCTGGTGCGCCGCACATGACCCATCCTGCCCGCAGCTGCTGCTTGGTGACCCCCCTGCAACGTGCGCATGTGGGCAGGATGATCCTGGATCACTGGTGCGGCCACCCCCACACCCGCGTCCTCCCTCCTCAACTGATGCAGGCGCACCACATCAGAGAGCATGGTGGGTCAGCCGCTATCGCTCACCCCACCGTGACCAGCTGTGCACACCTGATGGCTACTCCAACAGATGTCCCAGGTCCCACAGGTGTGTGCACCGGCTGCCCTGCCACCTCCAAGCTCTTCACTGTCCCGGTCACACCACCCGGCGCAAACACCACAGGCATGTCGTGGGCTAGGCACCCCGTCTCCACACGCCCTAGGCACACGGTGCCGATGCCACTCACACGCATCACAGCCTGAGGAGCAGCCGCATGGTCACATGGCGCACATGTGCATGCAATCCTGCATGGCTTGGGCTGGAACGTGGCGGAAGCGTGGCACCAAGTCCAACAAGCCAAGCTGTAGCTGTCGCAAATACTGGGGCAGCGCACACATGACCAGCGCAACCGCACACACAGACTCTGCCACACACCTGCACCGGCATGCGCAGTGCGGCCAGGCTGAGCGGCTGCTCTGGTCGTGGTGCCGGCCGTGCCTGTGGCTTGAGTGCCATCAGCGCCTCTAACAGTGTCACACCACGTGCACGCTCGTACCTGCACATGCATGCCACACCCATGTTGCAGGCTCAGGCGGTGTCCATTGCATGCCGCAGCCATGCGTAAGAGCCAGCTTGGGCACAATCTCCAGATGCAAATCGCTGCACGTCCATGCAGTCCCTGAGTCATCCTGCCGCTGGGCTACCACAATCATGCCCAGGGCGCACTCGTCCCAGGTGGTGCGGTGTGTGCACCCACCACATGGTGCGCGCCGACAGCTCCACGAGGTTGTCACCCGGATGACCAGCCACTGGCACAAACACAACCTGGGTGTTCGAGGTGGACAGAGGCAGGACCAGGGAGACGTGGCAATGCAGTCGCACAGTGCCTGGAGCTGCTGGATGCCAAAGGGATATGAGGTTTGCATCGGACCAGCCGCAGGCAGACCAGGCGGCATGCACTGGGCGTAAAGGTTGAAGCAAGCAATCTAAAACAGTGGCACCAGTTCAGGGGGTGGAGGCATGCTGGACTGAAGGCATGCTGGACTGAAGGCATGCTGGACTGAAGGCAGCATCGCACCGCTTCACGCTGCGCGTCATTGTAGCCCCACTTCTTGAGCAGCTTCAGCACCTCCTCGCGCATCGACCTGCGGGGCCAGGTCAGCACATTATGAGCACTCCACGCCAACCACACCACCGATCATAGATCGAACGAGGGTGACTGAGTGTTCAGCTTAGCATGCTTGCTCTACACCAAACGAACCAGCCTCCAAGTAGCCAACAGGCACTTCAGAGAGAACAAGGCTCAACTGGGTGCGAGTGGACTCCAACTTACATAAATGCCGCCTCGTCAAAGCTGACTGCGTCCATGTGGGACACAGCCACCACCAGCTGCCGCACAACCATCAAATTTGCAATCAACCTGCAGGGTGTGGCGTTTGAGGCCAGCAGCAGGTGTAATCCTGTCTGTGGGTTTGCCACAGCCATTGCCATTCAGGCTCAGCCTCTCCCAGGATGCAGGGCCAGACATGGATAGGAGGCATTGCTGAGAGGCACCCTCATCCCCACATCCCTGTAACATGCTGACCCTGGAGAGCTGCCTGCCCATGAGGCCGACCATGACCGACATGCAGCTGACAGGTTCACCCCAACGCTGCGCATAACACCCCCCACGCACATCTGCTCATACAGCAGGCCCTCGTGCGTGTCAGCTGGCCCGGTGCGCAGTGCATCCGGCCCAGCAGCTGCATCCACCACCAGCAGTACGCCGTCCTGCCCCGCGATGGCGCGCGACATGAGGTGCGTGCGCTCACGGCTGCCTGGCATGCGTCGTGCAGATGAGGTTCACAAGGGCAAGGGCAGCTGTCAAGCAGGTGAAGCAGGAGCGCAGCTGGTTGACCATGAACATGTCCATACGCAAGAGCTGAACAGGACTACATGCATCATCACGCTGTGTTGATGCTGCACGCACCTGGTGTGTCTGTAAGTGTGAGAAGTGTCTTGTGTGAAGCCAGAGTCACGGTGTGTGCGGACAGGTCAAGCGTGTGACCTGCTGCGCGCTCGGACTTGCGTCGATACAGCAGCTGTAGTGGCGGGAGGCAGTACAGATCGAAGCAACAGGATGCAGGTCGTACGTAGCCAAGGAGATCATCAATACCCAGCACGAGAGAACGTCACAGAACCATCAAGGCCATCCGCCCCATTTCTAGAGCGGGCATGCGCTATGGTTTATAGCTGGTACATATATGGATGGTTGCTGATTTGGCACAGGCATGGGGCGGAAATGCGGCAGACCGCACCCATGCATATGCGCCCTTGACCCGGCCTGCTTCAGCTGCCTCACGCTCCGCACGCGCCAGCAGGTGAGAATCAATTGCACCCAGCTTGACGAGCAGGTGTGCGAGCACCGTGCTCTTGCCTGCATCCCATGCGTGGCGACAGTGCTCGCAATGTCCCCAGGCGCTGGAGCTGTCCACAAATTGCGGTGTGTGTGCTGGCATGGCACTCAGTGCCGCAGTAACCATGGTCTGTGTCTTATGGACAGCAGCGCATCCATGCTGCCTACTGCTGCTGCGCTGAGCCAACCATGCACAACTGGCACATTGCATGCTGTGCACGACGCCCACTGACCTGCCCCAGAGCCTCCAAGCACAACGACGTTCAGCCGTCTAAAAGCATCTGTATCGCCCATGGCGCCCAACCCCACGTAGCAGCCACGGTTTAACCACGATCTGGTGGGGCCATGGCCATGGCGAAGGGTGAGACTATGCACCAGTAAATCTCAGATCAGCTCATTCATCTAGCTCAGCAAGCGCCTGCGTGCTCCGCAACGCTGAAAGCGAGAGCCACAACATAGCCACAGAGAAGTGAGGGAAGTGTGGTGGTGGTCATTAACTTTGTTCGGTGAGCTTGTCCTCGCCCACTTCCAGCTTTTGAAGTCATTAAGCAGAAATGGCCCTCTCCATGAAGTCCGCCACCTCCCGGGCCGCCGTTGCGCGCACCCCCTTCCGTGCGCCCGTGGCTGGCCGCAGGCTGGTGGCCCCCGTGCGCGCCTCTGCTGTCTCTGAGATTGTGAGTCTGCAGCAAGCGGCAGGCACAGCGTCTGCTCCATTGGCGGCAGTCATCACAGATAGGGGTGAACCCCAACCACATGCATGTAGGCCAGCCAGAAAGGGCTCTCAGATGCTCAGCGGCACCGATGTAGTGTCAGAACATCCATTGCGGCGCTCAATTCGCGGGTGCATGCGGTTTATCTCGGGTTCCAGGCACCGACCTATGTTGTGGCTCCACTTCATGGACAACCGTGCCCGCTCTTTGAGCGATGCTCTGTGTACCAATGTTGCTTGCTGCTGCGTCATTCGCTGCAGGTGGAGAAGCTGAAGACCCTGACCCTGCTGGAGGCCTCAGAGCTGGTGGGTACTTCACTGTGCCTGATGCGATGGCACGCCGCTATGCAGCGAGCAAGGCGATGTCTTGCCATGCAGGGTGGTGCGGCATCGGCGCTGCTTGTGGCTGCATGGGCCCAACACACTTGATCCACAATGCATGCACATGCTCTGACCATGGCCATGCAAACCCCATGCAACATATCTGCAGGTGTCTGAGATCGAGAAGACCTTCGGTGTGGATGCCTCCGCTGCCGTGGCTGCCCCCGTGGCTGTGGTTGCTGGTGCCCCCGCTGCCGCTGCTGCTGCCCCCGCTGTCGAGGAGAAGACCACCTTCGATGTGGTGCTGGAGGACATCCCTGCTGACAAGAAGGTGGCCATCTACAAGGTGGTCCGCGGCATTGCCAACATTGCCGTGAACCAGGTGAAGGACTTCACCGCCACCCTGCCCAAGGTGCTGAAGGAGGGTGCCAGCAAGGAGGAGGCCCAGGACGCCGTGCGCCAGCTGACCGAGGCCGGTGCCAAGGCGAAGATTGCGTAAACTCACTGTCAGTCAGGCCTGTGTTTAGACAGTTGGGTTGGGGGGCGAGGGGTTGGGGCGGGGGCAAGGGCTGGGCAAGTGGGAGGGCGACAGCGCTATTACCGTGAAGCGCATTCAGGGCTGGCGTGGATCGGTTAATTTTGAAAACCCGAAGTCCTGAAACGTTTCTTTTGGATCATGAGGCTTAGAGTTACATGGGCACAATGCAATCGCATTGCGTGGCTGGTCACTAGATTTTGCCGCTCCTGGTGAGGCTGCAATATGCATGTTGCTGTGCCAGCGGCACGCCTGTGTTTTTGTTAGGGCGGATGGCTGCATGATGACTGCAAAGCTTGTAACTTGACGCGCATGTGAACTGCTCGCTATCTGCCAGGTGTTGACCACTTTGTGCACGTAGGCCTGCATGCATTGTTCCAGGAGCGCAGCAGGGCGCAGCTGCGCCTGCACCAAAGCACACCCATGAACAGTAATTACACCAAACACATCTGGGTGCATGAAACCACAGTGAAATGGCCAACATGTGGTGATGCCACCAGGCCAGCATGGGCAACTGTTCAGCAGGCACAGTACATGTGTGCATTGTGAATGATGTGAATGTTACAAGCCAGGCACACCCCCGCACTGATGACAGATCTCTGTCAGCAGCCTGTGCTGGCCGGAACGTGCTTTTCCAAGGTGGTCTGAGGTCTGGTGCCGTATGAACTGCCCCGCCCACGGCAGCCAACCTCCCTGCATGGCTGTGCCTAGCCCCACTGCATAAGGCCACTTTTGTCCCAACATGTTCATGTTACACGAGCCTTCAGCCAGTCACGGGCTGNNCAGCCGGTTTTAACCGGGCTAGCCAGCAAAGAGGTTGAGAGGGTGGGCTGACAGTTCTGCACATGGGTGGTGTGACCAGGCCACTTTTGTCCCAACCACCAGCCAAATGCCGCTCACTATGTGCCTGTCCCTCTGTACCCGACTGTCGACCCCTTTCCCTTCTCTGCGCCACACGCTGCTGGAAGGTGCACGCGTCCTGGCGCCACTGGCATCACCAGCCGGCAACACAGTAGTGGGTGTGCTGATGCCCAGGGTGCTTTGACATGCCGTTGCAGTGCCCACACCAGCCAGTGCCCCTTGATTCCCACCCTGCTTTGGCCCTGCCCCACCATGACCAAGCTGCTTGTGCATCTTTCCAGCCTCTGTCCGACCTGTCACACCTTGCGATGATGGCTGACGCTGCTCATCTGCGCCTGCTTGCTGCCAGTGCGCCTGGCCCTGCGGCTGGTCTCAATGCCTGCACCTTGATTTGTGTTGCCCTGGCTGTGCTGCATGTGAGCATCACCAAGCCCTTGCTGGCTACTGCTGATGCTTCTGGCTGAGTTGCCACCTGCATCATGATTACCACCACCGCCGTCACTGCCCCCCCGTCGGCTGTTCACGCCTTTTCCCCTGTGCTCGCGCTGCCCCCAGCGGCCACGTCCACTGTGTGATGGCCCTGCCTGATCAGCTGCACCACCCGCTTCTCTGCTGGTGTCCCTGCTGCCATCAGTGCTGCTGCTCCTCGCCGTGCTGCCTGCAGCAGCTGAGGCAGGTCCGGCGTCTGCACTGGAATGCGCAGCCCGCTGCTGTAATCGGCTGATGGAGTACGAGGTGTCTGTACTGATGATGCCGCCTGCTGCACGCTGCTTCTCAAATAAGGTCTTTAGCTTTTCCTGCTGCATTGCCCACTGTGGTGCGACCCCGGCTGTCACTGCCTCAGTCCCGTTGCCTTGTACTCCACCATCAATGGCACTGACAGGGGTGCTCCTGCTGCCTGCTTGCCGCTCCTGGTGCTGTGCATCCTGATGGGCTGCCAGCAGCTGGGGTGCAAGATGCGGCATGGCTGCCAAGGGTGTGGGCGTGCGGCAAACAGGGCAGCTGACTGTGTACAGGGCCTCATATCCCTCCTCTTTAGGGGGCAGTTTCTCCTGCAGGCAAGCGGTGCAGTGACCTTTGAGCCATAGATCATGTGATTCATGTCAACATGCAGCACGATGTGCTTCTGCAGCCGCATGGTGGGCCTGAACTAAGGGAGAGCACGCTGCTTGAGTGAGAGCAGGAGCAGGGGTTCGGAAGCCGGAATGCAGGCAGCAGGGAAATGGTATCAATGCTGAACATGGCGCTCCCATGCAGCGGCATGTGTATGCCAGGGCTACGCGCCAACAAAACCCATGTGCGATGTGGGCACAGCACTCACCGATACAATGGCTGCTGTGGCAGCTGCACCTGTGTGCGCGCACAGCTGTGCCTCCTGCGCTGCGAGGTCTCGCTGCCGCCATGCCCACCAGCTCACATAGCAGTGTGCATGGAATGCATGGAAGCAAGGTATGCAAACAGGTGCCTGAGCTCCATCATTTTCTGCAGCTGATGCCCCAAGTTGCAACGAGTCAAAGGGGAGCAGACAGAAGGCGCAGTCTCCTTCGGGGTGGTTGTTGTCTGTCAAGAACTGCTTGGCTGTCTCAGCCAGCAGCCCAAGCACCGGGTGCCCGGCCATGCCATCGGCCTCAGCGTGTAGCCGATCCAGAACAGCCTGCTGTCGTGCATCTCCCATTCCCTTTGCCTCTACCAGTCGCACAGATGGCAACACCTCCGGGTAGGCTGCCAGCCACGCATATGGCAGCACCGATGTCAGGCAATTTTAGTGCATGCTGATTATGGCACATGTCACAACACCGCGCATGGACAACAGCAGAGATGCATCCAGCTGCACAAACCTGATGGCACACGCATCTGCAGCAGCAGCTCCACAAAATGCTGGCCTTCTCCTGCACATTGTGGCAGCAGCTGGACTGCAACACAAACTTCGTGATGTTCATGGCCCACGGTAACATTGTGTTCATCGTAAATGGCCTGAAGTGCTTCGACCTCTAACTTTATTAGGTCATCTTGGAGGCCATCCATGGCAATTGTGGATCAAGCTCGAAACGAAACGTGACTAGAGGCCCGCCCTTAGCAAGGATAAGGACTGGCAGGCTACCCAAAGTACGGGTACCAGTGGCTAAGTGTGTATACCGTGTGAATGCTGCTCGATGGGTGCCTTGTCTTCCTTTCATTTTCGATAATCGATTATTACTATGCTGCTCACATGACATCGATGGGTTCGATCTGCCTGCTGGGGTTTGCCAGGAGCCGCGTTGGGCGCGCTTGCTTGCCATAATCCTTAAACATCTATCTAGCATGTCAGGAGAAGGAGATGGGCTTGAAGCGGTGGCAGAGCAGCGACTGCTCCTTTTCCGCAAGAGCATACCGCTACTGTACCATCAGGTGCATGCAGGCCCGCGTACTTGTTTGTTTTGTTTGCTTGTTGTGAACCCTCAACAGGTTCAGCATGCACAGCATGGCTTGTGCAGCGGGCCAGCAACTGTTGCAGCTGAAACCGATGCAGGAGGCACAAGAAGGAGGCTTGTGCTATGGCATGCACAGCCTGCACAGTGTGCACACCCCCCACTCACCAGCGCATGCACGTGTGTGCCTTCCGTGCCAGTTCCTGGAAAAGCGCGGGCCGCCCATCTGTACCGTGGACTTCCTGCCAGGGGGGCTGGACGTCACAGGTTGGAATCAAACGTCCTCAGGCTGGCGGCAGCAGCAGCTGGTGTTGGGGAGCCAGGCAGTTCTGGGGCATGATGGCCGTGTTGAAGATGTGCCCTGCCTGGCCCTGGCCAATGTCAAGCTGCCACCAGCTCAACTGCAAGCTGCAGGAGAGGGCGAGGAGGAGGAGGTGGGTAAACGTTTGTCTGCTGCAACTGCCCGTCAAAGGGCCTGTGCACTCAAAAAGCCATATGCGGTACTTGCATCCTCTCTGACAGCTGCATCACCCTGGGCTGGTAGCGGGTTACACTGCCTACTTCTTGTTGTCATGTGCCATCAGCCCGCAAGCTCTACAGGCATGCTGAGCTGCAAGTAGCACCACATGCCGGCATTCAGAAGCCTCAGCAGCCCCGCTGCACGCTCCACCTTGCGACTGCAGACACTCGCTGGTGTGATGGGCGAAGACGGTGATGGCGGCATGGCGGATCACATGTACGACATCCCTGAGCATGCTGTGCTGCCGCACCCGCCAGGGGACGTTGACCGCGTGCGTCACAACCCGGAGGCACCGCGCGTCATCGCTACCAAAACAATCGGCAAGGGGCTGTACCTGTTTGACGTGCACCGGCTGCTGGCAGAGTACGCGGGGGATGACGAGGAACGGGAGGGTGGTGGGGCGCAGGAGGACGTGCGCGTGCCATTTGAGGCCGTGTATGAGCCGCAGGATGGCAGTAGCGGCAGTAGCAGCCACGAGGTGCGGCCAGCAGCAGATGGCTTTGGCTTGTGCTGGATGCCAGATGATCGCATCGTGAGCACCTTGGCGGGTGGGCAGGTGGCAGTAGTGGACGCATCTGATGGTGCTGGGAGCACTACAACAGTACAGCTGTACCCAGTGAGCAGCAAGCCAGATGGCACAGCAGTAGATGTGGCGGCGGCGCCAACGGCACTGAGCAGACACATCTTTGGAGCAGCCACGTCTGAAGGTGATCTGGTGCTGTGTGATGTGCGCGTCTCACCAGCCGCCTCACCGGCGTTGCATGTGCGGGGTGCGCACCGCGGTTCCTGCAACTCGTTGTCATTCCACCCGCACCCAAGCGCGCCCTACAACCTGGCAACAGGTAGATGAGACTTTGAGGACTGTGCTGGCTTGAGTTTTGCTGGCTGCCGCTTGTCTGTCGTCTTGTTTTGTACTGATGCTGAGAACACTCAGCCGCTGCTGTGTGCAGCTGGCATGATCATGATGTGCCACCCAAAAGCATGATCACTGCGCGTGTTGCATACGCATACGCAAGTGCCGATTCGTATGCTGCGATGATGACCTGATGCAGGCGGGTGTGATGGGCAGGAGGGCAGGGTGCGGCTGTGGGACGTGCGCGCGCTGCCCACCACCGACACTGGGGCCAGCACCAGCACTGGAGCGGGGGCTGCATGGGCTGCACACCAAGTTCGAGTGCACAAGTCACACTACAACGAGGTCAACCAGGTGGGGTTGCAGTATGATGGATGCCTGCATGTGTGGCATCCATGCGCAGCAGAGCAGTGCACAGTTGCACACACCAGCGCCAGCTCCAGTCCTTGTCGTGCCATGCGCACCTTTAACCGCTTTGCTGCTTGCTGCAAGGTTTTGGCATGGCATGGGCTGAAAGCAGCTAGAAAGCCTGCTGAATGCATGCAGGTCGTGTGGAGCCCGCACGTGCCACATGCTCTTGCAAGTGTGGATGATGACGCGCGTGTGTACGTGTGGCAGGTGAGGCAGCAGCAGCACCGACTCTTCCTGCACAAGGCGCATGTGTCATGTTAGCTGTGCATGCTGTTATGCGGCTTGCGCTGAACGTTGGGCTGCATGAGTGGTTGCAAATGGTGAAGTGTGCGTAGGGCATGCTGCCTCTTGTATCATTATATGGCTTTTCACGGTTAAGCCCGCAGTAAATCCTTGCTTGTGATCTGCATCATCTTCCGTGTGGCATGTGGGGGGGGGACAGCTGCCGCCTCCACACCCATCCTGGATGCCACCCTGAGCTACAGGCTCGAACACTGCACCTGTGATCCAACGTTCAGATGGACAAAGAGAAGGCTGCCATCCTGTCACCACCCCAGCTGCGCACCATCCATGCAGGCCATGCGGGTCAGGTGGGGCACAGACAGCTTGCGTAATTGTGTGCTCGTGCATACGCACAGCAAACGCTTCGCACAGTTTGTCAAGCAGTGGTGTGTGTGCGTTCAGCATCATAGCGCCCTGAATTGTTCCAGCAGTGCCACGGCTATGTCTATGCAATCGTGCGGCGCGCACGGATGGCCTCACATGCCATGGTCTTCAGATTATCCTGCGTACTACCACTGGCCAACTGGCTCGTGCACTCCTGGCCTGCAGGTGCTAGATGTGGCGTGGTGTGGTGACAGCATGCGGCCTTGGACACTTGCATCTGCGTCCTTGTCGTTCCTGGACGATGAGGGGAGTGAGATGCAGAGCAATGTGGTGCAGGTGTGGACACCCGCGAAGCACCTGGTGGGATGAGAGCCTGAGATGTGGCCATCCATTTGAACCTGATCTTGACCCTAAGGAAAGACAGGGTAGCAGCGTGACAGTCCAAGTTTGCCAACCGGACATGGCTCGTTGCGGGGCACATACCCAGTGCACCCTGGATTGCTCGCACGTGGTGGCTGCATGCTCATGTGCAAGTGCAACTGGCCAGCGACGTGTACATTTAATGGATGGCACAAGGACATCTTGCAAGTCTTCATTACAAGCAGTACCAGCAGCAAAGCCAGCCAAGTACTTCACTCTGTGCCTCGCCCAGCCAGGCACACGCAAGCACCAACTGTTACCCTTTCCAGGATAGTTGCACTCCATAGCACCGGCCTGTATTGCTGGACGAAACTCACATGCATTAGTTGCCGTGGCCGCGTCTGTCTTCCTGCCCCTGCGAATTGAAAGGAACAGTCCAAGCCTGACTGCCACAACCACCTCTCGCGCACACACTCCAGCATGTTGCACAGTGTCTCTCGCACAACACTCATTAAAAGGACCAACACCAATTGGCCTGCAAAAGCCCAGACACCGTGTGCCAAGAAAGGCACCAACCACAACGTACTCACACACATAACACATTCCGCTCATTCCTCACACCGCCAGCGTGTGCCAGGGGTCATGGTGATGCTTCATCCTGCAGCAGGTCCAAAGTTCGAACTGCAAACAAACCTTCGAACCTCGCCTTGCCCTGCAGCAAGCACAACAATCGATGTGTGTACCCAAGTACACAGCGAAGCACTGGCGCAGCATCTCAACCCCTCCACATACAAATGTGCAGTCCCCATCACATACCTCACTCTCCTCTGCAACCCCCCGCACATACAGCCAACAAGATGAACTACAGTCTCAACAGCATCAGTGTACACCATCCGATCACAAACTGTGGCAGCTGCTGCGCACACAAGATGCGAGCGTGTCATCCACCGGCAACTGAGGGACAGTACCGGTACGTCTCAGCGGTTATGCGCCATGCTCTTAGAATGCACATCCAGACGTCCGGCTCTGCCATTGGCAGCCATACAGATAAGGACCACCGCTGCCACCGCACACGCCCTGGGGTCCTGCACAATCCCCCCACCACCCATCAAAGTAACTTGGTCGAACCTGCCAAGTCATGGTGTGCCGTCTTGCTGGGACGGGCCCCTGCGGCATCCGGGAGTTCAGCCCACCCCGCTGCTTAGCAGTGCAGTGCAGTGCACCTGTTGCAGCGCGATCTGCTGTCTGCATTCCTTCCACCCCTCCCCGCAGCCTAGTGCCCTCAACCGTTCTCCCACTCCCAACAGGCCATGTGAACGCACAACCCTTGGGTGCCGAACCTTAGTCAGGATTCTGGGCCCAACAGCGTCATGGCTGCGCGTTCGCCAAATGACCCCAACACCCACAGCTGGCCGCACCTTTCCCCTGCTGCAGGGCAAGGCACTGGTGCACCAGGTGTTGGAACCAGCGTGCAGCGTGCAGCCGCCCAGCCCCACACTCTCATGACACCAGCACCTTGTCGGCCCAGCCCAGCAGCAGCTGTCGCGACAGTGATGGTGCCTCCCGCAGCAGGTCTGCCGCCAGGCGCTGTGGCTGGATGTCGGGCGCCACCAGCCGCAGCACATTCATTGCCTCCTCCACACGCAGCCGGTTGTCCTCCGTCAGCGCCAGCACCACCTGCCGCGTGGCGCAGGTCATGGTGCGTGTGAGAGAGGGTGTGGTCAGGTGGCAGGCGTGAGGCTGTTGGCCCACTCACATACCCTCTCTGTCATCATGTCCCCAACTCGTGTCAGTTTCGAGCCCCTGCTCCGCAACAAAGCCAAAACCGCCTGACACCACATCGTCATTCATCTCACTCGTCTGCGGAAACATCTGCAGCTCCGGTTCTGTAACATTCCAACCCTCCCGTCCTCCCATGCGGCCCCCACCTGTGTGCGCAGCCGGTCGTCCAGCAGCACCACGCGCAGCGCGTCGCGCACCGTGTCGCTCAGGTCCAGCCCCGCGCTGCCCGACCCAGACCCTGACCCCAGCCCCTCACGGGCGAGCGCAATCAGGTTCTCCAGCCGCTTCCATTGGAACTTGCCGTCGGAGAACAGCACCTACCACACGACATGTCATGTGGGCCGGTAAAACTCACCGGGTGCCGAGTGTGCGAGCTGGGTGCGCAATGCCAGTGGCATGCGTGTGTGGTACGTGCGCAGCATACGCTGCTTGGGTGCCGCTCCCACCCAACACTACTGGCCTAGGACACTAGCAACTTGGCACTATGGTGAGCAGCATTTGGGTGGCTCAGATCGCTTGCCATGCAACCGTTGCCCTCACATGGCCACACACAAGTGCCACACACGCGTGGGCACACCTGGAACAGGCGCTCCCGCAGCATTGGGTCCTCATCCGTCAGCAGCCGCCGCGCGACATACGGGTAGGCCACCTCCAGGAAGTGGAACCCGCGGTCCAGCGTCATGCAGATGCCCTCCTGCAGCCACCAGGGCAGGGCACACAGCCAGTGGATGCCACACATGGTTAAGGTTCACTGGCAGCACCAGGTCACTCAGTCACAGGAACATTCGCCTCAGCCCACACCAAGGCTGCAGGTCAACTGGTGATGTGTACAGAGTTGCAGAGCTGGCATGCCTGCCGCTCGGTGCATGCCTCAACTGGCCATGAGGCTCAACTGTGCGACTGAAGCAGGCTGTGATTCGTTGCCTGTGACAGCGATGGTCATGTGCTCTGATGCACACACACAACCACGCACGCGTGGTGCGCACACACCTGTGTGAGCAGTGAGCGGATGACCAGGGAGTAGCGCTCAGGGATGCGGATGGGGTACTGGTACACCAGCTCATTGAACTTGGAGGTGACGGTGCGGAAGTTGAAGTCAGCCATGCGCTGCCCCTTGGAGTCGGCCCAGATCTTCTCCAGCGCGGGGATGATGGGCTCAATGTCAGTGCCTGCGCACGTCGACAGGCGGGTGTTTGCTTCTGTTCAGTCACGGCTCGCTGTTGATGCTGTGGGGGGGAAGGTCTCATGTGGTTTGGAGAAGGGTAGCTCACACTTGGCTCGTGGGGAGCATTGCACGCAGGCAGGCAGGGGGGCCAGGAGGAAGGAAAATGCTCTGTGCATTGGCAGGTCAGCCGACCCCAGTGGTCATGTGCAGCCAAGCATTAGAAAGCACCAGAATCATCACATCACATCACAGCCACAGCTGCTGTCCTCACCTGGTGACAAGAAGCCAAGCTTGATGAAATCACCCGCCATACCGCGGTAGTCCTCATTCACAGCGTGCACCACAGCATCAATCAGGATCTGCATGCACGCGTGAAGCCACACATGGCACCTTGTGCGGAATCTGCTACAAAAAATGCAGGTCAGCCCACGAGGTCAGGCGCTATTCACAAGCGAGCCAGGGTCCCAGTGCATCACTGTGATAGAATGGTGAGGGCCGGTCAAGGAGCAACTTGTTGTTGTTGCCATCCAGTGACAGCAGCCAACCTTGGCACCCGCTCGGTGAGTGACCATCACAGCATTGCAGTAGTGAAATGCGGGTGGTGCAGAACATCGCATCTTCGCTGCAGGCACCTGCTGCTACACGTGTTGCGCGAAGCAGCGGCCCGCACCTGCTTGTTGCGCTGGCTCAGCTGCGCCACATTGCCAAAGTCGACGTACGCAATGCGGCCATCTCGCATCTGTGGGCCGCAGCCATCCGATGGGTATGCACGTGTATACATCAACAAGAATGTGCCAGTGCTTCAGCCTAGGACAGCAGACATGCTCAACAACAGGTAACCAAGGTAACTAGCCCTGACACAGCAGACCCCAAGGGGCTCGCAGTATCAGGTGTACATCCGTTGCACATGACTTGTGTGGCGCAGATGTCTCACCGCAAAGATGTTGCCCGGGTGGGGATCGCCATGGAACAACCCAAACTCCAGCAGCTGGCGCAGCCCGCTCACCACACCGCAGCGGATGAACTGCTGAATGTCCAGGCCTGCAGCGACGTAGCGGGGCAAACACAGCAGATGCTTGATGGCAGCTGCAGCAGCAGCATGATGCGCCCAACCTTGCACCCTTGAAGCTGCCCATCTCCAGCAGTCATTGGCCCGTTACTGCTCCATGGCCACGCACCTGACGCGCGGATGCCGTCAGGGTCTGTGCAGCGGATGCCGTCCACCCACTCCATGACCAGCACCTTAGGGCCGCACAAGTCCGGCCGCACCCAGGGGATCTTCACACTGGGGTCCCCCTCAAAGTTGGCGTAAAACTCCTGTGGCGCAGCAGGCGGGTGCATCACATGCGCGGATGAGCCACAGCCAGGAGCAAGGCAATGCTGGAACAGGGCTCCCAACAGCAGCTGGGAAGCCATCCCACGTAGGTGCGGCGTGTTCCACCTCACCCTGCTGCCATGCTGCCCGGATAGAGCCATGCCTACGCCCGAATGAAGCGTCACCCACTTCTGTCTAGCAGTCATGGCCCACAACAGCCACTCCTCCAGTTGCATGCATCGTCAGCCTCCCCCGCCCCCTACAAGACCCAGCCCACCCACCTGGATGTTGCGTGCCTCCTGTGTGTAGTCCAGCTCCTCCAGCAGCTTCTCCCCAAATTCGTCCACGATCAGCTCAGGCTTGCACCCCAGCCGTGCACGCGCAAACGAGTCGAAGAACGAGGCGAGCGTGCGGA
This sequence comes from Haematococcus sp. NG2, assembly GCA_004335575.1. Taxonomy (NCBI): domain Eukaryota; kingdom Viridiplantae; phylum Chlorophyta; class Chlorophyceae; order Chlamydomonadales; family Haematococcaceae; genus Haematococcus; species Haematococcus sp. NG2. Next base: position 266,203 of record QAXD01000212.1, on the reverse strand, counting down.
AGATGAAGAGGTCGCGCAGGATGAGGGGCTCCACACCCGGCCGCTGCACCTTGACCGCCACCTCCTCACCGCTGTCACGCAGCACCGCCTTGTACACCTGCGGCGCGGGGTGGGGCGCGGGCGCGGCAAGTCTGTGGATGTGCGCGCCCCACACGTGCCATGCCTGATGCCATGCACAGCCGCGGGAGGGTGGTGATGACAGCAAGTGCGCAAAGCGTGCACGACAGCTGCACAGCCGCGACACGAACCCACCCTCGCTGTAAAGCAGCAGACCCCCCCAACGCTGCCAGCTCAGCTACAGGTTGATGCGTGTGGCGCAGTCCTGGACACATGCAGCACGCGCGGCGGTGCAGCACCACACACCTGGCCCAGAGATGCCGCTGCCACCGGCTTCTCACTGATGGATGAGAACACGGACTCCAGGGGCCGCCCCAGCTGCTCCTCCATGATGCGGAACGCGATCTCGTCAGGGAATGGCGGCACATCGTCCTGGCAGTGCAGTGGTGCGCATGGTGCCAAGGTTGATGCGTGGTTGTGTGGCCAACATGTGCTGTGTACCAGGGTAGGTGGTCACCAGCATCATGCAGCAAGGGCGTCATCACCGTCTTGATATCAGGGCGCCCAGGCTGTTTGGAGCCACCACTTCAAAGGATGCCGACCACATCTCCTTCCCTTGCACCCGTTGGCAACACCAACGATGTGTTGTGACCATGCATGCCCACCGGACGCAGCACGGTTGCCCCCACCCCCAGTGGCGCACCCACCTGCAGCACGCACAGCTCATTCATGTAGTCCTCGCGCACAATGTCCGGCCGGTTGGCCAGCACTTGGCCGGCCTTGATGAACGAGGGGCCTAGGTACGTGAGTGTTTCCCTGCGCGCCACCACGCAACACGCGCATCCATGTGGATCAGGGCGCCCCCCTGCTCATTTGTGTCCCACTGCCCACACTGCTGGCCGTGCGCGCCACGAGGTGCGCTTGCTCATGCAGCCAACTGTGCTGCCACCTAGCTCCCACGCACCTCAGCTGCGCAGCACGCTGGCGCACAACAGATGGCGTGTCACCGCGCCCCGTGACCCGGTCCCACCACAGGCTACCAAAGAAGAGGCCCAAACTGATGGTGACGTTGGCGATTCGCCCCTGTGGCCATCCCATCCCAGGACACAGCATGTGTGCATGGTCGGCTGGGGTATGGTAAGCCATGCGGCGCTTGTGGTGTCAGCATGCATGGCACCATGAGGCAACCAATGACAGCTCGCATAAAGCAGGCAGTGTCATCCGTTTCGCGCCAGCTGCGCACCATGACCATGAAGAAATCGGTGGGGCTTTTGAGAGTCCGCTTGCGCACATACTCAGGGCTGTATTTCGAAATGATGTTGCCTGCAGGATAAACATCAACAATATCATCAGCACTTGCAGCAGCAGGGCATAAGCTTCACTCCCTGGGACCTCGCAACTTACAGAAGTCATTGTCGAGCTCCAGTTCTGGGTTCACCCTGCAAGGAACCGCACATTGCCACCAAAACTATTTGATACACCTGTTCAGCACATCGCACAGCTGCCCCATCCTGTGGCTCAGGGGCGAGTGCTTTCTGCAGGGGTGCCTCAGGCCAGGAACCTACCTTGTAGCCAGCAGGCCCGGAGCCACAACGCGGGCCACGGTGGTCGCAGCCTTGCATTTCAAGGCGCCTCGTCCTGGGCGAGTGCTGCTGAACACTGGCCGCACAGGCAGCACCGTTGAGGTCTTAACTCCAGCAAGATTATGTTTTCCTGCTCTCAACATCCTGCTACAAAGGTGGGCACCACCAAAGCAACGCTCCCTCAATGACCGCTCATTACAAAGGCGGTTATGTACCTGGGAGTCGACCCAAACCGATGGCATGACTGCAGCTTCAGGCACTACAGCAAGCACTACCATGGAGTGAGCCCGAGCAAGCATTTGGCCACAGGAGCCTTCGGTGACTATTCTGTAAGGCTGCAAACATGGTGTTTAGGCAAGTGGTTGATCACGCGCTCAAAAATAAATGGAGGTAGCTTCATACCACAGCATCCTATGCTGTTCTTAGGAATGTATGCAGCAAATGTCAACCCTCCTTTGTACCACCACCAAAACCATCATCTTGCACATCCACGCCAGGTGCATCAGTTGACCCCATGACCACCCAGGTGGAACCTGACACACAGAACGTGTGTATACTTGCATTGTGCACCCGGCTTGAATGTGGGCGCCCTTGGGCACGGAAGTACATGGCATGAACAACGCCGCCGTGCACCACCAGCACCACCCTCTTGCCTGCGACGTGCAAGGGAAAAGATGTGCATGAACCAAGCCACACAAAAGGAAGAGAAAATGTGTCCTCTTGACACAAATGGGAAAACACACATGCTCCTGACAATTTCTCACCGCAGTTCTGACTCACCCGTCTCCTGCTACCAGTATTTGCAATGCATCCACCCACATGCTCTGGCACAAGCACAAGCTGAGACTGCAGGGCCCTCACCTGCATACTCAGCCGCTAGTGCTTCAACCTGGGCGGATACACGCGCGCACACATCTGCAGGGGTTTCACCACCCCCAGGCAGCTGGCGGGACGCATGCAGCGCGGCCACGGCCTCTGGCTGCTTGACTGCCGCCTTCTCCAGAGTCAGCCCCTGCAGAGTTAGCATGCAGTATGGTGTGATCCATGAACTACATCATGGTCCAGTCGACTTTGGTCTGCACAACCGAAGGCGGCCAAACGTCATCGCACAATGATCTCCAGCAGGATCTCCAGTTGCAGGCGGGTCATCATTTCTGTGAGGCGCTGCCTAGCAGCAATGCACCATTGAACCATACACCCACAGCCCGATCTCTGCGTGGGCCACACCTGCAGCAGCCCCATGTGCCTCTCCCGGAGCCTGGGGGTGGTGTGCACGGGCAGGCCCTTGCGTGCTGCAATGGCTGTCGCTGTCTGATGTGCACGTGACAAGTCTGAGGACCAGATAGCATCCACTTGGACTCCTTCCAAGTACTGAGCAACCTGCACACACACACAGGTCGCAGGAGCAAACAGCGATGTGTATCGCTGCATCGCACCCGTACTTGTACTGCTATGCTCACAGAAGTGCGATGGACCCGCTGAATTTTGTAATCATCTTGAGTACACCCCCTGACAGCAGTTTCTGCTCATGCACCTGCTCTCGAGCTTGTGTGCGTTCATGCTGCATGCTGCTGTTGCGGCGCAAAAGACTGGTGCATTGCCAGATGCTTGATGAAGGATTATTATAAATGGAGGACAGGGGATACTGGGTACTCAACAACACGGGGCACAAGATGCACCGATCACATTGCTCACACAGAAGGCATGATGATCATGACACATGCTGCAGCACACTCACTGCGTCTGCCTGTGCAAGGCCGCGTGCGTTCAGCCCCGGATCCAGCTGACCCTGCAGCCGGTGCTCTGCATTCCAATCCGTCTCCCCATGGCGCACCACCAGCAAAGTGGCCACGGTGGCTGGGTCGAGTGCTTGAAGCGCCTTGGCAGCACGCTGCGCGCATGCAAACCACCAAAGGAAGGGCTTTGAAGGCGCAGGTGGTCAATGCCATGGCTGCCCAAGTGCCCATACAATAGACATGTTGTGTTCCTTTATGCACAGTTTGACCGTCTTGGCACGTGGTGGATGTGCATGTGATGGCACAAGCGCATGCAAGAGATGCATGCTGCGCAATGAACTGCGGCAGCACAGCAAATGCACACTCAGCAGAGCAGGTGGTTGTGCTTGCAAGGTGCAAGCCCTGCATTCTTATATGCAAGCCCTGCACGGATCATGAAAACATGCCTGCTGATCTTGCTTGGCACGCCGCTCTGCCTTAGTGCTCGCCTGCGTGCTGCCAGGATCGGGAGTGCTCATAGTATTGCCTCGGCAGCTACATTTTTCTGCACCCAGCGTATCTACGGCCCCAATCTCATCACATCAGCCTGCTCCTGCGAGGCTTCGTGGCTCGTGAGATTATCTGTGACAAAAGGGTGACGATGCACCATGCTCAGTTGGCGAGCGTTTGGGCGGGCGCACAGCTCAATTGGCGACGTGAATTGGGCACTTATGTTTACTCCTTGACTTTGCATAATGAAGAAAATGGGCGGACCACTCAGCTCAAGAGCATTGGTCGGCATCGCGCGCTACAAATACAAAGCAGCTGGATACACATGGCTGGACGAGGCGCACAATGGCCCTTGGGAATGTAAGCCTGGTGACCCAAGCCACCTGCTCCGCACCCGTCAACCCTCGTCATGCACCATGTGTTGTGCTTGCGCGCACGGACATGGAACAAGCAGTAGCTGCATGCCACTGAGAGCTGAGCTTTCTGCAACAAGCTTGCGGCTGTCCCACTGGTGAAATGCACACCAGTGCTGCGCCGATGACCACCTCCACCTGCAGCGCACTGTAAGCCATCTTCGTCTATACACACACATGCGTGCACACAGGGATTGTGTCCCACCTGCCTATGTGGCTGGCTCCAAACTTGATCACGCTGACAGCCTCGTTTGCGATTGTTGTCGCGTACGCTGTGAACTTGCACTACAACCCGGGCTTCACAGGTACTTGGGCAACATGTGCAGGAGCAGGTGAACTTGTTGCATACCTGTATCTAATGCATGCCCGGCAAGCAACCAGGCAAGGGCCCTGGCACCTTGCAGCATTTGTGCCATTCTGTGAATCTCAACCGGCCTCTAACACGTCCCACACCACAGATGGTGCCCCAGCATGGGTGTACCTGTTCACGGCGTGGTCTGTCATCTTTTACATCAACTTGGTAAGTGTTGGTTAAGGAGAAACAGCAAAGGCATCATGATCCGGGGGTAGACAGGCAGAAGGAACAGGGGAGGGGAGACATACCTTGAAAGCTTTTTGCATCCCCGGTCTGGAATTCGGTGATGAATAACATCGAGCGGGCTCACCAGTCACCAGTCATGAGTGCATCCCCAAACAAGTGTGATGGGACCTTGCTCTGCACATGTCATTTCCGCTCAGGACTGCATGGACGGCAAGCAGGCGCGCCGCACCGGCTCCTCATCGCCCCTGGGCCAGCTGTTTGACCACGGCTGCGACGCGCTGGTGCTGCACCTCATGCTGGGCAACATTGCTGCATCACTGGGCGTGGCATGCTCATGGCGCATGGCGGCTGGATGCATGGGGGTGCGCACCCACCTGTGTTGCCATGGCCACTGAGATTGCGCACAAGGCCACCACCATTGTCAGCTGAGCGACTGCACCTGTCATGCTGCACAGTTCACTGTGTTTCGTGTGCTGGTTTCTCCTGCGATGTTGGCGATGTGCTTGTTGCTCGCGCAGATCATGATGCCGTGGGTCATGGCTCAGTGGGAGGAGTATCACACAGGTGTGATGATGTACGGCACAAAGTACTATGGAGTACTGGAGGTAAGTCGCTGCTTAGAACACATCAAGCGCTGTAGGTACATTTCATGCTCATCCGCTGTTGGATGGCCACCAACAGTTCATTCATCCCTGAACCCTGATCCAGAGGCAGGAGCACCTTTGAGGAATGCGCTGGAGTCGCGTAACTAACTGGCACCCTGCCAAACGTCTGAACCGCGCTCCCTGGCTGCAGGCCAACTACTCAATAGCCATAACTCACCTCATCACCTCCATCGGTGGCGTGCAGCTGTGGCGCAAGCAGCTGCCGCTGGCACCGCTGTGGGGCCTGATGGGATGGGGAGCAGCACCCCAGCCCGTGGTCACAGTGGCGGATGCTGCGCTGGTGGCGGTGTCTGCGGCGGGGGTCGGGCAGGGCATCATGAACGTGGTCCGTGTGTTTGCCGGCCGTGTGCACCTGCCAGAGCATGACAGGGGCCACAAGCGTGTGGGTCGCTGGGCGGCTGCCACCCAGCTGGCCCTGCTGCTGGCTGCGTGCTGGCTGGGCGCGTGGAGCGTGGCTGTGGCAGGGGGCTCCCCGCAGGAGGTGACAGCGCTGTGGGGCACACAAGCGTGGGCGGCTGTGCGGCCGGACTGGCTGGGTCCCAGTGATGCGGAGCACGGTGCACTGCACTGCAGGTGTGGGCTGCACAGCAATGCCAGGTGCTGCATGTCAGGTTGGCGGCGAGGGTTGGCAGCCAGGTCTTGGTTTGCCACGATTTGCGCACCGTGAGAATCCACACCCACCGAGGCACCTCATGCTGTCCTGGTTACTGCACGCACACTGTCCACCAGCACTGCCTGCACACGGACGCACACGGCAGGGCTGCGTTCAACACCATGGGCCTGATCTATGCGCTGGTTGCCACCAAGCTGATTGTGGCACATATGGTGCGTGGGGCTGTGGACCGGGCCTCCTGCTTGGATGCAGCCTCTTGCATTGCAACATGGCTGAATTTGTTTGACAGTCGCTTCATGCAGTTCCAGAATTATTGTGCGTGCAGTGTGCAGTTATCGTCATGTCTACTGCTCATTGCTCCCACAGGCACTCGCAGCTAGTGCATGCAGCCACGTAGGGTGCGCAACTACTGATGTCTTGTTTGCGCATGGCCCTGCACGGCAGGCGAAGGAGCCATTGGCCCTGTGCCCGTCAGTGCTGCTGCTTGCCGCGCCCGTGGTCAACACCTTTGCCACCCGCCTGTTGCCGGCAGCAGTTGCAGCAGGCGCCACGCACCTGCTGCCGCCGCTACCACTGCAGTGTGTGCTGCTGGCGGGGGCGCTGCTGCTGCACGGTGCCTACACATACATGCTCGTGTCACAGCTTTGCTCATTCCTGTGCATCAAGTGCTTTGTGATCACACCCAAGAGAGCGTGATGGCCATGGTTTTTTATGCCACAAGAGCAATTAGGTAACGAATAGGAGCTCAGGACATCAGGTCAGACATCAGAGGTGAGGGTGTTGCTCGCCCAGCAGCTGACACTTGACAGGCGCCTGTCTTGTTGTACAGTACGTGCGCTATTGTTTTCCAGCATTTGCCCAATCACTTGATGCAAACATCACTTGCATTTCAATATGGGCGTTCTTGCGTGATCCTCTGTTTCCTGCATGCTTGACTGCTTGAAAACCAGAATACACTTGATGCTGCTGCTGCTACCTTGGCTGTTGCTCCTGCATGCATAGCCCATTGCGGCCGACTGAGATTTACATTGGGAAAGCAGCGCACCTGGACTTTGAGTTCCAGAACAAATGCCAATGTAAGTCAGCAACAGGGGTCATTGTAAAATTGAAACCAGGTGATCGCGCGCATCTGCCCCTGCCAGCCATGCACCTGCATGAACCACCCCACAGCTCCTGACCTACACCTTCCTGCATACCGCCGCCTGCGTACTTGTGCTCAACTCCAGTTTGGCTCAGCCAGTCCGTCCCACAACCCTAATTCACCGCACGTCCCATGCATATCATGTGCCGCTTGCATGCCTGACCAAGGAGTGCATTCTCAATTTTTTCGCACCGAAACCCGCTGCAGTGACAGGTGTCACAATGCTCATGCTAACACCATGCCACATGCTCTCCACGACTGTGCTGCCGCCGTCGCCTCATGAGTTGGGCGCATCATCACCGGATTGCTTCAGCACGCGCCGGCGCGCGCGCATATTGCGGCGCGCGCAGATGATGTCATTTGGTGGGCACTCGATGCAGTCGTTGCAGCTCTTTCGGCAGCGGCCCAGGATGCCGGTCAGGTTTGGGTCAGTGTCGCAGTCGCCCGCTGCGGCCTGTGTGAAAACAGCGCAGGGGGCAGGAGGAGGGACATGGCAGCGCATGATGAAGAATGTGTCTATGAGTTAGAGCGTGGAACAATGTGAACTGCATACTGTGTGTACTCCTTCAAGCGCTGCAGTGGCCCCGGTTAGCCAAGTTCTGGCAGACCCTGACAAGCCCGCAGGAGCCACAGTGTTGCGCACCCTTTGCCGGCAAGCCCCCGGCGGGTCCAGGTCCACGCAGCGTGACGCGCGCTCAATGGCATTGTACGTGCCCATGTACGCCTTGTTGTGGATCCACTTGGTGGCTGCGCGCACACATGCCGCACACATAAGCACACGGTAGGTCATTGCACATGAAAAGTGATGGTCTGCACAACAGGGTTGTAACGTTCATGAAAACAGCACTAACTGGTGGCATAAGGCAGTGTCATCAGGCACAACGATTGCCAGAGTTGCGCATTCATCAGAGTTCAGCCACAACCAAGCGTGCAGCCAGTGGGCAGGGGCCCCAGCACCTCCCCAACAAGCTGCACCTGTCCACTTCATGCCCTTCAGCGTGGGGCAGCTCGCGTGCAGCGCCTTGCGGTCGCCCTTGGTGCCCTCAATGTCCATGTCAAAGAACAGCAGGGCATCACCTGAGAGCATGGGAGGAGGAAAAGGAGGAGGATGGATACTGCACACATCGCATGCCGAACACAGGGGGCCAAGCTTCCATCATGCAGCAGCACAGCACTCATGTCCGCATCGGGCGTGCAGTTGCACTGCACATTCCCATATGCAGCGCTGCGTCACAGCGGCCACAAAGCCCGGTACAAAACAAGCAACTGGGCGGTGGCTGCTGTGGGCATAGCCCTTGGGCCCTTTGGCCGCGCAGCTGCACCAGGACCTGCACCCACCTTTCTGCGGCCGTACACTAATGCCCATCTTTGTCGCGCACTCGCTCATTCCCGCTGTGCTCTGCAGCTCTTCATCGATTGCCTCAGCCAGTGGCAGCGCTGTCTCACCACCTTCAATCACTTCTGTGGACACAAAACATAAGCAACACAAGTGCATGCACACAACCAGTGACAAGCAAGCACTTCTCCTCAACCATCTCTGGCAACAAGAGGGAGTGACATGCAATACCGGAGACCATGAGCCACTAGATCGTGACGTAGTTGCTGCCCCTGCCGCTGGGAGCACACCCATGTGCATCAAATGCCCACTGAGTGGCATGTGAACGGTTGCTTGGTCCCAAACCTTGCTACTCGCCAGACGCACCAGACAGGTACAGCAGTACAGTTGCATATCTGTTGCCATCCCGCAGGTACTGCTCGTGGTGCACTGGGTCATCGAACCAGTCCCAGTGCGCGTCATACTGCGTACGCGTGCAGCGGGGAGAGGGTGATGAGGAGCGAGGGCGCAGGGATGGAGGGCAGAATTGGGAGTACAGTTTGACAGTGCTAACTGATACCTGTCAGTTCATACAAGCGCTGCTCTCATCGTGATACAGCACAACCCAACAGCCCCAGAGCACATCAAGGCAAGACTTGCATGGTGTGTTGAAAGCATTTGCACAGCACTGCACAGCTCGTGCATTCCAGTCGTGCACCATGTTTCCTGCGCTCTCAGTGTCGGATGCAAGCTTGCAATAACGACCACCGCAGCCACCTTTTGCCCGTCCACATAGCGCAGGATTTGAATCGGCTCGCCATTCTCAGGTGGCAGGTGCGTCCATTCGGCGATGCGCGCCTCAACCTCAGCAATCACTGCGTCCTCGCCACGCCTGGCAGGTGCAGCGGCACACAGGCGCACACTATACATACGGCGGCATGCAGCAAGGCTGACAAGTCTGGTTAAGGCCATCCTGTCTGAGGCCGGAAGGACCCCGTTCGCCAGACCATCAATGCCAGCAGCATGCCGTCCTGGTGGTATGTGTGGCCTAAGGCAATGTGCTGCCTCACCCGACCACCCTTGCCTGCCAGGGTGTGCTGCACAATGAAGCCAGTGCATCTGCTCCTCAAGGTGAGCCAGCACGCGCTGTACTTACCCGAATGCTGCGCCAAATGAAGTGCGGATGTTATCCAGCTTGGATGCGCCAGTTTTTGAGTCTACCACAAGCGATCGCGACACCTGATCACATTAACAGGCAAGAGTCAATCACTGGGATGCATCAGCGGCCTGTACAGCAACACATGCCTCAGCCATTCAGGATTTCAACTCAGCAGCTCACGATGTTGGTATACGGCGGCTGTGCAACCTCGTGCACAGCCACCCTATCCCTTGTGTATTTGTGAACCATTGGTTTTTGTGTGCAGCCGAAACCACACAACATGAGCATACTGCACAAGCCTGTGCCTGCCCATTGCACACGCTACGTGACAAAACTAGAAAGGAAACTGTGCACCATGCCTCGGTGGTGGCTGACACATACCCTCTTGCTGCCAAGGGCTACAAGGTGGTCGCACTCCTCTTCTGTTAGAAAGTTGTGGTAGATAAACGCACGAGGTGACCAGCTGATGGTCTCAATCCATGGCTCATGTGGGTCGCGCTCGCTCATATTCTGCAGAGTCGTTGGAATGTTTGAGAGGTGTCGTGTCATCCAGCATGCATGCCCACACACACATGCACCGCGTTGGCGTAAACATGATGCACTGCAGACATGAATCATGCAGACGTCAGCCAGTGATGTGTGCTGTGCGCATGCAAATGCACTCATGCACCACCTGCACCAAACCCACCTGGCCGCCCTTAGGTTCGTAAGTTTCCCCACGCCATCCGATCAGAACCTCCTCTGATGCCGCTGCAGCCAGTGTAGGGTACCGCGACAGTTCCGACAGATCCGAATTCGCAGCTCACACCAGGATATGCAGCATTAGATGCACACAATCCCGCGCTATTTCTAGCTTGCAGCTCCTGAGATAACTTGCAGCTGGATGCGAAGCTGAACGCGTGTATCGTGAGTCCCAAGAAAGGACAGGAGCGCACACCTGATTCTTTAGAAGCTAGAAGAAGCCCTAGGACCACAACAAGCAAGTGTGTCGATCTCTTCATCATGAAAATGCAGGACGCAAAGGGAATGGTACAGCGTATGGAGCAGGCATGATTATAGTAATCAACTACTCAGAAAGCACCGTCCCGTCTTCCCTTTTCCAAACCCCAATGACCTAACAGTGGATGTGCAAGGAAGCTCTCAGCAATTTGAACGATTGCTCCAGACTCTGTGCTGGTGCTTGTGAGCTGATGGGTTGCCTAATGTTTTTGGACCATTGTTTGCCAGCGGTCGTTATGGCGCAGCATTGACTTTTGAACTCGGACAAGGTGATCTGCTGAGATCTGCACCATGGCTTGGATGAACCCGGCGTCATCAGAGGCAAACACCGAGGATGCTTTGGGCTTCAAGATGACCCTCACGCCTCAGCAGCAGCGAGAACGGGCAGAAAGCAACAAGACAGCGGAGTCCACCTCCCAAGAGTGGGCAGCTATTGCATCAAAGGGTCAACTGCCAAGTGACTCCAAGCTTAAGAAGCTGATTAGAAAGGCGGGTAATCGTGCAACAGAGCCAGTGTACACCAAAGGAAGTTTGAAAACAACAATGCATGCATGCTTCACAGTATGCCGGTGGGATGCGCACCTGCAGGCTGGCGTGCCCGCCAAGCACCGTGCATGGGTGTGGTCTCACAGCTCAGGTGCCAATTCCATCAGGGACAGCAAGCCATCGTCGTACTATCGCAACCTGGTCACAGGTGTGTGGAATGTGTGCGCAGCTGCTTTGCTCCAGTCACAAGCCAAGTTGCTGATGCGTGATGGTCCCAGGTCAGTCTATCAAACTGCTTGAATGCGGATCAAAAGGGTGAGCCATTGTAGTATGACCTGTGCAGCTGCGCCCTCCAAGAGCAAGTTCCTGAAGCAGATTGAGCTGGACCTGCCCCGTACCTTCCCCCAGCATGACTGGCTGCAATCGGCGACAGGGCAAGCAGCACTGCATGATGTATTGGCTGCATTCTCAGTACACTGCTCAGATGTGGGTAGATGGTCAGATGGAAGATGGGGAGCTGCAGGGTCTCATGCTGATGTGCTTTATCGCATCCAGGGTGCAGTGCCTGAGTTCCTGACTTGAGTCACAGTAGCCGCACTCACTGAACTTCAGCGGCTGCCATGTCAGCACATGTGATGCTGTGTAGCACTTGGTTGTCTGAAACTGATGTTGTTGGCTGCGCAGGTGGGATACTGCCAGAGCCTCAATTTTGTTGCCTCCTTGCTCCTACTCAGCACAGACAAGCAGCCGGAGACAGCATTCTGGTGGGAATGTTTATTTCCCACAGCATCTATACAGTTCATGCACCACAATGTTTGTTGAACATGCTTCATGCAGCACTGCTCTGTTTCACGCCCCGCAGTCAAGAATGCAGCCTCCTTCCACAAGATCTGCTGAAAGATTTGTGGTGCTGCGTTTCAGAACTGGTTTTGTGTCGCCTGCAACCACAGGCTGCTGGTGGCCCTGGTGGAGCGCATCCTGTGGAGGGACACATATGCTCCCAGCCTGGCGGGATGTCAGGTAGAGATGCGCACACTGGGCGAGCTGCTGCGTGAGAAGCTGCCACGCCTTGCACGGTATGGTACATGCAGTTGCACACGTATGCTGCTGCACTGATGTCAGTGGCGGGTGCTGCAACATGCGATACTGGCCCCTGCTTCTGTTGCTCAGCATCCATGCGTACTGCAACATCCGTGCTGCAGCTGTTGCTGGTAGGAGCTGAGGTAAATCCAAATCTGCTTAAACGGTGCTGCACCATGGCCACAGGCACTTTGAGGCAATTGGGTGCGACGTGCAGCTGCTGTCCACTGACTGGTACCTGTGCCTCTTTGCCACCAGCCTGCCACCAGAAGTGACGATGCATGTCTGGGACGCACTCATGCACGAGGGTGCCAAGGTGCGGGGCTGAATCCATGGGGTCACACTGTGTATCAGCGCAGTGCATGGGTGCCCAGGGCCGCGTCAGCTGTCTATGGCTGGAATTGTTCTATCGTTGCTGCTGTTTATGCACAACCAGGAAACATATTAGGCAGCGCACAATTACAGCAGTGTTGGGTTTGAAGTATGATGGGTGCATGGTGTGCTGGCTGTGCTGCAGGTGCTGTTCCGTGTTGGGCTGGCACTACTGCAGTTGCATGAGCCATTATTGCTCACATTTGACAATGCGGGCGAGGTGCTGCGCGCGCTCAAAGAGGCCAGCCAGGGGTGGTGGGACACAGCCAAGCTGATGGACATGGCATTCAATAAAATTGGCAGCCTGCCACTGGCACGGGTCACAAAGATACGGCAGGTTCAGCAGATGATCGTGGATAAACTCACGCGTGAGAGGGAAATGGCGCGGCGAGCGGCAGATGCCCAGGCAAAGGCAGCTGCAGCCGAGAAGATGCACACAACGCGGCAGCAGGAAGCAGCAGGCGGTCCAGTGCTGGCTGATGGCAGATGAGTGAGGTGATGTACAGGATCATGGGTTTGTGCGTGCACTTTGCAAACCATGCAGGCAATAAATTTGAATGCTGAGCAGATAATGAACAAGCGCGCGCGTGATCACTACTTTGTGTTCATGCAATGGACACATTGAAGAGTTCCTAGAAGCTTGACGCTAGCTGCATGCAAAGCTGGATGGTTGTTTCATGATCCCAATGTTAGCTCAGTGCCATTCTTCATCAGCAAACCAGCCTAATCCCTTGCACATGCGGTCCAGTGTTGACGCACAGCATACATGATGTCTGTGCCGTATGTGCATGCTGCAAATTCTGCCCAGTGTCTCACCTTGGCCGCACCTGCACTTATACAGTCGAAGCTGAACGATGTGAAGCAGCACGATGTTACAAGTCATGCATGGTGCTCTTCTTGCATGGGACATGGGTGTGCACGTCAATGCCCCAGCCTAACCCTCCCACCGCGCTGATAAGCTAATGATCGCTAGGTACAGCATTCTACATTCGCCCGCGCCCAGCCAGGACGCGGTCGCTCAGCTTGACTCTGCAAGCAGCATCAAGCCAGGATCGATCAGGGACTGACAGAAGGGTCCATCAGGGGCAGCCTGCAAACATGGCAAGGCACTTACTGGCGAAAGTCTCCTCCTCCCTGTGAAGGTACCAGTCACGTCTTAACAATGCACGCTGGTAGTAATCTTTATTGTAGTTCCACATGGTCTTCTCCTCACGCCACACGGAAATCTGGTCGATGGCAAAGGCAGCCCCAGCCCAAATGCCTGCAGTATAGAAATCGTCCAATATTATACAAATGATAATGCTACAGGCATCAAGCATATGTGCTGAGTGTGGACCGCACCAGTGATGATAATCAGGCCCGGCACCGCGTTCCACCCCATGGCTGCCTTCTGTAAATGCGTTGCCAACAGGCAGGGCGAATTCAACAATGAAATGTGAGACTGGGGTGTGATCTGAACTATTGTGCGAAAAAAGGCGTGTTGGGCAAACTCAATTGTTCAGATGGGCAAAGTTTGATTGGATGCCATTTGCAACAGCGCCGCTGCCGCCCTGCTGGGGCGCCTCACCCCATGCTGACTTTCTGGGGCCATGGGTTAGGCAGGAGACACAAGGCAGGAGTGCTGAGCAGTCGCCAAGGCACCTGCAAGAGGTGGAGAGGGGCTCTTGCTCCTCCCAGATGAGGTGAGAGGCACAGACCACACCTGCCAATTGTGTGCCGTTCACATGGTTGACCCAACTTCCAGCATGCAGGTGGAGCCTGCCTGCACTGCATGCTGCACCACCCATGGCACGTAGTGTCGCAGCTAGTGGCAGCGGCAGCAGGTGGGGAGCTCGCACTGGAGGAGGTAAGGACAGGAGCAGGCACCCTCCATGCCATGAGCATGCTCTTGATGAACTTGCATGTGTGTATATCTGATGTGCAGCACTTGGGGTTTGCATACAATAATGTGCAACACACAACGCTGCAATCGTATAGCAGGCAAGCAAGAGAGTCCGGAGCTCGGCTGCGAGGGACAGGCAGGGGGCAACGGCAGCAGCAGCAGCAGTAGCAGCAGTGGCGGTCGGTCCAGCTTCGTGCCCTGCGTGTTAGTCGGCGACCTGTTCACATCATGCAACACGCTGCACGCGTTCAGGACGCACACCGACTTGGACCAGCTGTTTGGAGGTGGCAGGCACACAGCAGCAGCAACTGCGCTAGCGCATACTAGCCCAGACGACACCGCCAAGGCAGGTCCCGCCAAGCGCTCGGCAACACTCGGCCGGAGCAGCAGCGGGGCCAAGGGCAGTGTCAGTGGTGTACCTGATGTGGAGGCACCTGTGCAGCTGCTGCTGCGCATGACACAGGCGATCGAGGGCCGGCGACTGTTCTTTGTGTCCAAGGATGCAGCGGACCTTGTCCGCCAAGCACTTGTGCTAGACAGGTGGGGTGGGTGGTTGGAGCAGCTTGTAGCCGCTCAATGGTCATGTGCTGCTGTGCAAAGGTTGTGCTGAGCATTTTGAACACTGTTCAGCTGGCTAACATCTGGCGTCTTGTCTGCCCACGTATCATCTTGTCCAGGTTCAATGAGCTCACACGTGCACGTGCGGAGGCGGCAGCTTTACCAACCTCCACGCTGCTTGACCCCCTTGCTTCATGGCACAAGTCCCTTTCGTCCTGGCTGCAGCCCAAGCCCCGCTTCACCCCACCGCTACCATCTTCTGCATCCGCCAAAGATTCAGCAGGTGCAAGCGACAGTAGAACCAGTAGGAACAGCAGTGGTAACAAGGCGATGTTAGAAGCTGCAGGGCCTGCAGCCGGTAGCAGCAGCAGCAGCGGCAACAGCAGCAGCAGCAGCAGTGGCGGCATTTTTGGTGGCAGTGCAGTGATGGACGGTGTGCCAATGCTCATGGCGCATGAGCTGGCACGGTTGGAAGAGGAGGCAGTCACTGCTGAGGCCAAGGCGATCAAGGCTAAACTGGCTGGGCAGAGCAGTAACTTCGGCAGCAGGAGCAATGGCAGCAAGGGCAAGAGTGGCAGCTCTGCAGGACCTTCAGCATCCTTTGTGGGCCGCATGCCACTTGAGGTGGGCCTGGAAGATGGCAGCATAAGTATGTTTTCAAGAGGACATGCGACATACCTCTGCCATCTGTCTCTTTGCGGAATGCTGTGCTTGGAGCAGCTTGGGCTGCATCTGATGCCACCGCTGTGCCTCTACCTGCATCTGCTACAGCATGCTGCATTCAAATCAAATATACCTGCACTGCCTGCTGCGCAGGCTGCATACAAGCTGATTGCTGCTGCCCCCAGCGCGTTTGATGTGGTGTGCACTGGCAGTGATGCGCGCGCGGTGCGCGAGAGCAAGAGCCGCCGCACGCTGTTGGACTGCCGCCAGCTATCCCCCAACTCTTCCGACAATCGCTGGGTACTGCATGTGAGTTGCAGGATGAGGCAGCGGTTGGGCCGCCACAGCAGAAAATGGTATCATGCATGGCAGCTGTTCATTTGGGACAGCACGCTGCCTCAGACAGTGCAGGCAGCACCAGCTAGGCTGCCGCTCGCTAGAATGCTGCATCGGACAGCACTCCTGCTGCTGCTCTGAAGTGCAGCCTCCTTGACACCCCCACCTGTGTGCGAAATGCTTGCGGTGCAGGTGGAGCAGAAGCCCGGAGAGGGGGACGGCGCCAGCAGCGAGGACGACGTGACCCCTGACACAAGCGACGATGAGGACATGGCACTGCACACCACACGCACGCCCGTGTTCGTGGTGCCGGGGCTGTGCGTGTCCGTCCGCACAGCTGGTGGCACCCACATGCAGCTCGCACCTGCATTCATGTCACTGGCGGGTGTGAGAGATGTGGTGGAGGGTGCGCAGGCGGTGGCCACACGCGCATGGCTCGCAGGCCGTGCAGCCAAACGCGAACGGTTGCGCAAGCGCATGGAGGGCTTTGCGCTGGAGCTTGCTGGGTTGGAGCGGGGCGGCTTGGGGGGGTCCGCAGCAGCTGCAACTCGTGGTGGCAGCATGGGGGAGGAGGAGGAGGAGGACGATGAGGAAGGGTACGCAGACCCACCGGAAGCCAAGGCCCTGCTGGCAGAGCTCGGGGGCGGCAAGCCACCAGGTGTTGGGGGCGCGGCAGGGATGGGGGCGCTGGGGCCGCCCCCAGGGCCGTTGGTGTCCGCCCTCATCAGTGCATCCCTGGGGGCCATCTCACTGGCTGGCCATGCAGTGGCAGCAGCGGGTGACGTGATTGACAATGCGCTGGTGGCATCGCCACTGGGTGAGTACAGCCTCACAGCACGTGCTTGCGTACCGACAGCATGCAGGGTGAAAAGAAGCGTAGCATGTTGTTCCGCACCTGCAGTTGACCTGACCTGATGCCTACCAAAGTCTTCACAGTGGCTGCGTTACATGCAGCACGCCAGCAGTCATTCATGACGTCGCCTGATGCTCTGCTCTTGCCTTGTTGTTGCCCAATCACCCCATGGCTCGGGTAGGTCCTGGTTTGGTTGGCCTGCCCAAGCACTTGGCCATCCAGGCCACGTACCTGGAGGACCTGCTGGGGACCATGGCTTCCTCCAACGCAGCCAAAATCAAAGCGGGTGCGCTGGCGGGCATCGTGGCAGCCCGGCCGCCTGCATCCACCTCCTCCGCCCCATCCTCTGCACGAGCCTCCTCCACCACTGCATCCCCTGCCGGACGCGGCAAAGCCCAGTATGTTGGCACCCTACCCCCTCATTCCTCGTCCGAGGCAGTTGTCAGTGGTGGTGGTGGTGGTAGCAACGGTGACGGCGCACCCGAGCAACGCGGTGCAGAATCAAGCTGTGATGGTGTGGCCATGTCTCAGCACGCTAGCAGTAGCTCCCAACCAACCGTGCATGGCAGTAGCGTGGCAGCCTCCACCCGCCCTGCCCCACCTCTCAGCACCTCGGGCTCTCTCAGCACTCAACCAATCACCACAGCTGCACACAGCACCAGCAGCACTGCCACTGCCAGCAGCGGCCCTGGTGGCATCAGCGGCAGGAGTGCTGTGACCCCACTGCCCACTGTGGGTGATCTGCGGGCAGCAGAGAAGGCAGATGCCCTGGAGTCACTCAAGGCGCTGTCAGTGCTGATGCAGGCGGCGTGGGCCGTGGTGCATGCAAGCAAGTCGGGTGACGGGCAGCTGGCCGCGTGGCTTGGGCGCGCGCCGTGGATGGGGCAAGGTATGTGTGCTGCTGCGCTGCGCCAGCATTTGCTGAAGTGCGCAGCATGCCTGGCATTGCTGCACGGGCTGTGCCTGTGTGTGCTCATGCTTGTTGTGCACTGGAAAATGGTCATCCGCTGCACACGTGTTGGTCATCTCCAGTTCAATGCCCATGACCCAACACCGTTGCTTCTTGCCTGCTTGCACCACCCCATACCCTTTGCACACGCAGCCAAGCTGAGCAAGGGCAGTGATGGCGAAGTGTCTGTGGTCATGGACATCACAATGCGTGCCATCCCATCCGAGCAGGTTCTGGGGCTTATTGGTCATCAGCGAGGGACCAGTTCCAATCAGCAGCTGCCACCTCCCGTTTCACCTCACCCAACAGCCCCAACCCCCACCATTGGCACAACTGGCAGTCACGCAGGTGCGGAAGCAGCAGCAAGCGCTGCTGCCGCAGCAACAAATGCAGCAGGGGATAACGCCAGCACGTCAGGCCGAGTGGTGGCGGGGCCGGGCGTGCGTGTGCAGGACATGGCAGGGGGCATGCGGCTGGCCACACCTGCCCTCACGCCCGCCAAGCCCCACCGCTTCCAAGTGGGGCTGCACATCAACACACGCACCTTGCTGGGCGGGGCGACACGGGAAGATGGGAGCCAGGGCGGGGACAACACGGACCAGGGTTCACCCACCTCCTCACCTGCCTCCACTAACAGCTCACCCCCAGGCAGTACACCTAGCGAAGGCAGCAGTACAGGCACTACACCAGTTCAGGGGATGGCCTCTGGCTCTGACCCTGCACAAGCCAAGGTCCTGCAGGGGCTGATGCTGGTGGGAGATGTGGGGCTGGGGTCACGTGACGAGGACGAGGACCTGCCCTGGCGCACACCGCCCTTGGGGGCCATGGACATGGCGCCGCTGGTGGGCGTGATGACGCTGCGGCAGGCAGCACGCGCCGCAAAGCGCGTTGCTAAGCACGGGCAGGCGCAAGGGCAGGGCCATGGCAGGCAATGAGCGGTGCAGAGCAATGAGGACAAAAGAGCTGCGCAAACTTGGGCTGGAGGCTTGGGTGTGAGATTGGTGTTGTAAGTTGCGGTAAGGTGACTGGAGTAAGGTTACTGCCTAAGTTGCGGCTTGGGGTTGATGGCAGGGCAATCAAGTGCACTTCAAGGCTTGCTGTTTCACGTCAGCCAAAACCTTAGGTGCAGATACTTGAAGGTGGCAGGGGAAAGCTGATTACACCGGTAAGGCAGCAATCACATGCTGGTCTCAATACACCTTGAGCTACCGTCCTCTGAAGCATGGTCCAAAGCACTGCAATACGCAGCCCTCATTTGCACACATCCCATACGGCGATAGCCCACTGAAGACAAGCAAACAACATGTCTACATGTTTTAAAAGGACAAGAAGAAGCAACAGCAAGTGTAGTAGTACGGTACATGTGCATGTGTGTGCACCTCCAGCTGCAGCCATGTCACGTGTACATGCGCTCTCCCCCGCTCTCCACTGCCATGGTGAACCAGCGGTGTGCCAAGGGCAGTGCCAGCGCCTTGTCCATGTTGATGGAGGCAGCGGGTGCCAGTGCAGCGGACAGTGCTGAGGCAAGCGCGCGCGTTGCCGCATCACCGTCAGACAAATCGGACAGCACCCCCAGCTTGTTGCCTGCGGGTGTGCGTTGCACGGATGTGGTGTCATGCAAGCAGCAGCAGTGAATTCCCTAAACAAGCACTAGAGGGCAGGGCAGGATGCAAAGCACACTTCGTGCGTGTGCTCAAACATTGTGCAGCACATGTCTTAGAAGTCAGCAAATGTATGGCGCTGCCGCCAGATGCCTGCACTCACTCCCAAGGCCCCTCCAGACCCACCCGGCACTAGCGTGACTACCACAGGCGCCCCGGTCACGTGCAGTGCGTGTGTGAGGTGTGCAAGGAGGTTGTCCTGCAGCTGGGACTTGGATGGCAGGGCTGCTGCTGTAGCCAGGCCCGCTGGCACAGGCGCGCCATTCAGTGGCAGTACCAGCGCACCTGCGGCCAGCAAGCATTGTACTGGTGAGAAACAGAAGGGCAAGCAAACGTACAGCATTGGGCCCCTACAGGTGTGCAGGTGCAGGTACAGCTGCGGGCTTGTGCATGGCATCCCAGACCATGACGGCGTCAGCCATGCCTGGCGGTATGCTTGTCAAACATCTTCAGTCGTGATGGACTTGCCTGTTTCTCTGTTCTTCTTTACTCCTGGTAGCACAGCGGCAGCTGCAAGCAATACGGTTTTTGGGCGTGCTGCTGCAACCAGTTGTGCTACTGCTGCAGCCAGGTGTGCATGCTGCTGCTCTGCAACGAAGGCATTGATTGCCAGGCACGAGGCCTGTGGTTGTGACTGCCCTTGCGCGCAGATACTGGTGAGGGAGACGAGGCCTGTGCGTCCGCTTGGGCTGGCTGCATCACCAAACACCTGTTGGCCATCTGTTAACCCTTCCACAGCTACTTCCACCTCATCCACCTGGCTGCCTGCTGCTGCCTCCACACTCTGCACCACACGTACTCTGCGAGCAGGCACGGCAGGTGGACAGCAAGCACAGCGCCTGTGCGGCATGGCATGGCAGACTGCATGGGAGCACCCTGCGCCCTGCACCTGCCGCAAACTAGCTGGCGTCATCTGAAAGAGTCCATCAACGTACCCTGCGCCACATGCGTCGACGAAGCCGATGATGATCTGCAGTGTGAGCACACCAGTCAGATCATCCGACCGATGCCGACAAAAGGGGCGATTAAAGAAACTAAAATGCATCTGCCGCACCAGCTCTGATGAGATGCAGCGCCCTTCAGGAACATTGAGCTTCATGTATGATGGCATGATCTTGTAGCTTGCGCCAATCACGCGATGAAGCTGGTCGGGGGCTTTCGGCGATGTAGTGGTTGAGCACATTTGTATTGCAGCGTACTGCGCAGGCAATGTGATGTTCTGAAGAGTTCGTTTGCACGTTGTGCATCAACGTGGTGATCCACATATGGAACTGCTGTGTGGTCAAGGAGAAGGTTCTCTTCTGATGCAGTTGCGCTTTTTGCGGCATGCAAGATGCTTACCAAAAACTCATGCAGAAGATCTTACATGTATCTCCTTGATTAAGCAGTATTACTCATAGAGCAGTCTGCATGATAGAGCGTGGCGTGCGCACATCAACATGTCACCATGTGTACCGCGCAATTGAATGAGCTAGAACCCCTTCCGCCCTCTACGTTTCTTCGCCGTCCGTGGCTTGAACTGAAAGTCGAAGCTCAACTCCATCGTGGGGCCATCCATATCTGCAGCCTTTCCCTTCTCCAACTCCTGAACTAGCCGCACAGTTGCAACCATGAACACAAACGCTGTAGGCAAACTGCAGGAAAAGTCAGCTGTTGCAGCCTCCCTGGACCAATCCCCCGTCCTGCGGAGCAGCGCCCTGTGCATGTGCAACACCCTCCCACTAGACGCTGCACGCAAGACCTTGTCAAAAGGTACCTCGGACAGGTCACACTGGAGCTCCAGCGCGTGTGCAACCACCCCACACAGGTAGTCATAACTCCACGAGTGCATCGGCTCGCCTTCATCTCCAAGCGCCTCAAGTGCGATGCCAGCGGCGGCATGCTTGCACAGTTGCTCTTGCAATCTCAACCAGCCAAGCCACAGGGTCTGCAGTGTGCTCAGCTGTGCAGCAGCTGAAGCAGCGCTGAAGAGGGCAGGTACGCCACTGGACGACTGGCCTGGTGGCTGCTGAGCTCCTGCAGCAGTGTCACGGGCCTGTGCACCACCAGCACGGTGCTCTGCTGGCAGCCCAGCCATGTTGCTGGCCATATTGCCGATACCAACAAGCATGCTTTTCATTGTTGCTGCTGACGATGCAAGCCATCCTGGAACCCCTGAGGACTTAGCCTTGTGCACCTCCCAGAACAGCTCCCTGAACTGTGGTGATACCAGCCACATGGCCTGCAGCTGGATGACCAGCGGCCGTGGCATGGGCGGGGCATCACCTAGCAACCCTGACCAGTCGGCGCGCTCAAGCCACGACCTGCATCAGCACGCATGCAGGACAGCTCAGCCCGCATCCCCGTGTCAGCACACAGCGACGGCTAGAGGATGGGTTGGGGGCCCCACAGGACTCAGTGCGCGCTCTGTGATGTACTGCAATGACAGCATGACAAGCGGACGGTGGGCCAAAGCCCGCCCCCCCCCTACCCCCCACACACACAGGTGTGGTCACAGCACACCACTCACCTCAGTGGCAGCCCAGCAGGCAGCGGGCACGGCGCCCGAGTGTCCAAGGGCAGCAGCGGCCCCATCCATCCGATCACCGCCTCCACACGTGCAGGTGCAGGGCCCGACAGAGCAGCATCAGCTGCTGACACAAACCTGCAGGTGTGAGCAGCAGGTGACAACATGGCTGCCAGCATCATCACAGCACGGCCGCTGGGGAGCAGCTGTGCGGCACAAGTGCTGTTGGTAACTGATTATGTCAGCACGCACCAGTCGTCGAGTATTGAAGCCAGGTCAGCACGTATGGGCTCCTGTGCACACAGCGCCATGCCCTTGAGCAGTGCCAGATGCCACACCAGGTCATGCTGGCCGGAGATGAACGGGCCACCGCCTTGCGCATGCCACACCGCAAGTGAAGGCAGTGTGATGCAGGGGAAGGGGCCCTCCATGTTCACAGGCACATCTGTGGGCAGGCATGTGGAGCTGCGTGGCTGCTGTGAAAGTGTAGGTCCACTTGAGGCTGACAGCTGGGTGATCATGCGTTTCAGCTGGGATGTACGTGTGTCTGTGAGCTCCATGAACCAGGGTGGCCCCGTCGTTTCAGCCGCTGCATCTTCTGTGAGCAGCTGTGGATCGACTTGCATGCGAGCAGCCTCCAAGGCGATGGCATGCTGCAGGCCCTGGAGCACTGCCGACTCCACAAAGCCCCGGTCAACACGACCCCAGGGCCCATATCCACCCCCGTCTTCTGCCTGCACAGCATTGTGGTTGCTTGGCACCCTGAGTGGGGAGGCGGCACTATGGTGCTGCCACAAACAGCACCAGGCCACCAGCACATGCACCTCTACGTATGTACACCATGCGATGATGGGTATGGACCACAAAGAGGCATCGCGTATTGTACACAGGATATAGTAGCGCAGGACAGCCAAGCATACAGCAGACACACCCGGTACAGTGCTGCAGCAGCATCCAGCACTCTCACTGTCCACAGAAAGCCGTGCATGATGTTGGATTCCTTGTTGACCTCCAAGCTAGTTGCGCCAGCCATACATACACTCAGTGCATCCTGCAATTAGGAAAGTGACAGCATCACAGCCTGCAGTGTGAAAATGTATGTGTGTGTATGCATGGGTGTTACATTGTACAGCAGAACTTGACGCTTGGACGCACACCGCAGAACAGGATAAGGCTACATGCCGCACGTACAGAGCCTCATACACGACCATTATTTACATGCTCATCCTGTCTCGCGGCAAGCATCCAAACGCCGATTACAGCTGACGATGTAACACACACAATCATACATATACACATACAAACGCGAATGATTAAGTGCAACACGCGCACGCAACGCAATGCACGTTTCCATGGTCTTCTTGCCTGCTGGGAGCGCACGCTTCGGCTGTAGAGAGCCTCCAACGCCTGGAGCACACAGGCCACAACACGGGCTTGGCATCCATGAATGCATGTGCACGAAGTGCGCTGAAAGGTCAATGGTGACATCAGCACAAGAGCATGAGCCGCTCCATGCAGACATTCATGACGAATCAAGTGGAACAGTGCATCACACCGGTGACTGCACCTTGAAAAAGGCGCTTGGCGGTGTCTTGTCTGTTGCCTCAGCAAGCAAGGAGGCCGACACGACATATGTCATTGCAAGGCCAATCCAGCCTGAAAGCTCTCCCATGGCCAGCCAAGGCGTGGCAGCCAGGATCCTTAGGGAGTGTACAGCGCACAGCTTGCCGCTCAGGCAGACCAGCGCCAAGGTTGCTAGGTTGCCAGCATGCTTGCTGACCGCTGGGTCTGACACAGCACAGGTGTTGTGCAGCAGCGCCTGCAGTCATCATGCCAAAGGCAAGTGCGACTGAGCTGACAGCATAGGCAGGTGGTTGACAGCAGAAAGAGCGTGTGCTGCGGGCAGCATCTTTACCTGAATGGCAAGGATGGCACGGTAAGCGACACCGTCAGGCACACGCTGTGCCCCACTGGCAGTGGACCCCATGTATGCACCCCAGAGGTGCGGCAGTTCCAGTATCCACGCGCTCCACATGTCAGCAGCCTGCTGGCCATCAATTCCTCGTATGGCCACAGCCGGCAGTGTGCTGGGTAGGGGTGATACAGTACATGCACACAAGGCTAGCAACGCCAGCAGGGTCTCCGCACGGCCCTTGTTCTTGATCCCCTGTGCCAGTACGTCATGAGTATGACACAGTTTGCAGGTAGAGCAGGCGAGAGCCTGAGAGTCGTGTTCTCGCTTCTGGTGGCGCACGTCACGTCTGCCAGCATTGATGTAGGCGCAGGTGCAGCACAACATGACGTGTGTACCTGGTGCATGTACACGATCAGGATGTACCACAAACATGTATCGCACCCACCGGCTCCAGACAAGATACGACTCGTGCCACATCTGCGCTGGTCATACAGCCTGCGCAAACATCAACCAGGCAGCCCACATGCTCTGGGTTTGACTGGAGACTGGTTGCTGCTGTGGGAACTGGTGTGAATGTGATGGGTGCGCCGCAAATACTCGCAATGCACGCCCATGTACCCAGCCAAACCTTCGATCTGGATGGCATCAGCTTCGCTTCTCTCTGGTCCGAACGCGAGCCCCATCAGCAGCTCAAGAGTAGCACCATCCAACAGCTGCGGCTTGTCGCTCAGCTCCACCAGCAGTGCCATGAGACCCTGCGGGATGCATAGCAAGCAACAAGCCTGTGCCACACAAGACGGGACATATCCCTTGAGATGCTTATCATACTGACCCTCTGCAGCAGACACAGATGGGTGGATCGCCTTGTGGGTGTGAAGGCAATGCGCAGTGATGACGGCAGCAGTGTAGTGCACAGCGACGCACTTGTGCAGCCGCAGGGCTCGCCTCAAAGCCATGGACACGCACAGCCAGCATCCTGAGCGTGCTGTGCAGCTCTTCCCACTGCTTTGCATCCAGCTGTTTCAGGGCATCCGTGCTCAGGGCCCGCTGCAGCATGGCGTCGATGAAGGTGGGCCAGCCGCCAGCAGGCGTTGGGGACTGTGGAACACCTGTGCCGTCACTGTCACTGCTGCACTCCGCTTCCACGGCCTCCTCGTCAGCGCCCGCAGGATCTGTTCCTGCGCCAGCGCTTGCACCACCTGTGGGTCCTGCTACCACAGACTGCTGTGAGGCTGCAGGGATGCTAGGTAGTACTATACCATCTACAAAGTACCGGTCTGCATTGAAAAAGGGCGGCCGCACAGGAGGCGGCGTGCGGAGTGCCCCAGCAGGGCCCAGCAGGACGTGTGGGGGCATGTGCACCAGGGCCATGCCAAGCACCTGCGCAGCTCACAGCGCATGAAGGCAGGCAACCAAAGCATGCTGATGTTGTGTTCCGAGCAGCTCAGGGGGTCAGTGATGTGCCCAGCTGCAGCGAGGCACGACACCAGATGTCTGCACTGGCAAATTCTGCTCACCTCACGGCACGCCCGGTGGTCCAGCTGCACCCCTGCGCCTGCTGCATCACTCAGCGCCTTGGCCAGGAAGGCCACCACACCCTGCAGCTGCATGCTCCCATACCACTTGCGCCCTACTGCTGCTGTGAGTCGTGACCCCAGAGCCAGCACACCACACATAGATGCAACTGACAAGTCCGACGCTGATGGGAGCTCTGGCATGATGCTTTGCATGATGCCAGCCACCCGCATCACCAGTTCGTCTGACGGCTCGCGCACTGCGGCTGGCTTCCTGACAGCCTGTGCAGCCTTCCCCTTCACTGCTTTCTTGGATGCTGGTACCAGCTTGGGGTGTGACTCTTGCTGTGCAGCCGTATAGTAAGCTTGCAGCGACTCCAGATCCCGGTCTGTCGTTTTTAAGTAGGATTCAAGAACCACTGCGACCTGCAATGTGGCCACGCGATGCATCACGCTCACAACAGGT
Source organism: Haematococcus sp. NG2 (assembly GCA_004335575.1). Taxonomy (NCBI): domain Eukaryota; kingdom Viridiplantae; phylum Chlorophyta; class Chlorophyceae; order Chlamydomonadales; family Haematococcaceae; genus Haematococcus; species Haematococcus sp. NG2. Next base: position 240,251 of record QAXD01000212.1, on the reverse strand, counting down.
GCTGGACTGCTGGTGATACCTTCATGTTGGGGCGAGAGACGCATATGGGATATGCCAGCTCTGTCGATCATTAGATGAGCCACACAAACAGCACATACACAGTGCACAGCCGTTGGGCACAGCAGGGTATTTGTCACAAGCATGCCAACACGGAGAAAGACAGCAAGGCAGGCAGGCAAAGCAGCAGCTAGGCATCTACCTGCAGGAGCAACGCATTTGGCAATTGTGTGTTCGGCTCCGCCACAGTAGCCACAAATTCAGCCATCCACCGCGGCGGAGGTACTTCAGCACCTGCACCTGCTGCCTGCAAGCTGGCGTGCACCTCATTGATGAGGATTTGGGTGCAGCGGGCACGAGCCATGGGTTCTGCCTCCAACGCCAAAGCAGGTGACAGGACCGACCACTTCGCTGCAATTGGTTCTGCGCTGCCCACCAAGCGCGCAAGCCGCAGGGCACACATCAGCACCTGGATGTCTGTCGTGTTGGCAACCTGTGGCTGCAGCAGCTGTGATGAGGCGCGCACCAGCCTGTCGGAAAGGTCTGGGCAGCGTGCCAGTAGCGCACTGGGCTGCTGTGGTGCATCCAGCCAGTCCAACAGGATGCTGCAGCATGTGACTAGGCTCGCTGCATCCTCGTCAGCGTCTGCGCTGCCTCCAGCTGGTGCACCCACATGCTGCACAGCAGCATCCATCAGAGCAGCAGGCACCTGGAACCGCTCTACGCTGTGCAGGGCCTGCAGCTCCTGAGCACTGGACAAGATACCCGCCAAGGCAGCCAGACTGCCTGAAGGCAGGGACGACAACGCTGCCGCGACCGCGTGCAACTGCTGCGCCAGCTCGGGCATGAAGGGCCCAATGCGTTTGCAAGCGTTGACGCACTCTTCCAGCACTGCTGCCACCTCGTCCATACCCTGATGGTTGGTGGCGTTGGTGAGCAGGGACAGCAGCACGCCCTTCAGTGGGGCCGCACTGTGTCCGGACACAACAGAGGCATGTGCCAGGTTGACATAAGCTAGCACATCCACGTGCTGCCCAGCCTGGTTAGCCGCACGCAGCTCCTCCTCAGCCTTGCCCCAACACTGCGCGACAAGCTTGCGCACTGACTCAGGCAGATCCTGCACGTCAGCAGCCTGCTGTAGCACAAGCGCGGTCGCAATGAGGTGTGCAGGAGGCAGGCCTTCCTGGTGCAGGGTGCTGGTGCCAGCCCCAGCCTGCAGCTTCAATGTGACCGCGTCACAGAACTGGATCAGCCACGCAGCAGCTGGCTTGGCAATGAAGCCGGGGCCTGGATTTTGCTTGCCCACAATCAGAACTGTGCTGCTTGCAGCTGCCTCAACTGCAGGTGCTCTGAACCATTGGAGAAGGGGTGCTTCTGCAGTCATGTTGAGGGCCGCCAGGGCCTGGCCTGCTGCGACAAGCGCAGGCAGCTGCATACCCTTGAGTGCATGTGGCTGCGACCCAACCTCCAGCCGTGCTTGCAGCAGCCAGGTGGCGGCGGCCTGTTGTGCTGCCAGTACAACCTTGGGCCTGTTGGGGTCATCAAACGAGGACAGGGGCCACAGGCCTGCATCGCTGGTGCGAAGTGCTGCATGGAGCCCAGCAAGTAGCGTGCCGACCGCATCCGAAGGTAGTGTGCACGCTGACACTGCCTCTGAGATGGCGGGGCTGCCTTTGATAAGCTGCTCGTCCTGCAACATGCCCCTGACAGCAGCTTTGAGCTGCTCTGTGCTTGGCAGAGCTGGTGCCACAGCGTCTGCTACCAACCTGAGCCACAGCCAAGAAGGGCTGTGGCCCAGCTGCTGCAGCGCCCAGGGCAGGTAGGCCACCGTGGTGGGAGCCATGCGGCCAAGCAGGCCCTGTGCCACATCCTCCCAGTCTGACAGCTGCGCAATAGACGGCTTAACACCACAGCGAAGCAGTGCAGAAGGCGCACCACCCAGCAGGTCTGGTGCTTCTTTCAGTGCTTCCAGATTGCTTCTGGCCATGAACCTCTCAAAGGCCACCTAAGCAAGGGCGTGCACCTGCTCATGTAGCTGCTCTGTTGCATCGTCAGGGACAAGGGTTGCTGTCAGCATTTCAAGAGATGCTTCGTCGCTGCCGCTGCCACTATCAGCACAGTTTTCAGGATCCTCCTTCTCGTCATGTACAGCTATGACTGCGGCTATTGACGGGTTGCCTGGCTCGCTGCTGGCTGCTGCCTGAACAGCTGGGTCCTGTATGGCGTCCTGCTGCCGGCTGTCACCACCAGCGACACCAAGTCGCAAATCTTCAGCAGCGACCTGCAGCCATGCTTCCCACATGCGCTGCGCCTTCTGGAACACCCGGCCTGGGTCTCTGACCATGTCCCCTGGCATAGGCTCCAGCTCGCGGGTGGATAGCAGCAGCACCCCGTCCGCCTCGCCCAGCACCACAGCTGGAATAGTGTCACCAGCGCGCAGAATGCCCGCCATGCTGGCGTTGCGGGCTGCTGTGAAGTCGAGCAGGGAGAGCTCTGCATCACATGTCGATCCATCAGGGCCCTCAACAGTGAGCAGGCAGAAGCTGGGGGTGACCTTGACCACACACGCACGCACCAGTGAACCTAGGGGGGGTGGTCCAGCCACTGCAGCGCTGGGGGCTTGCATGACCTGAGGCTCAGCTGAAGCGCCCGGTGCCTCTTGCTCGGATGCACCTGTGCCCTGCTCAGGCTCTGCTGCTCTGGCCACAGGCTGCTGCTGCACAGCCAAAGGCGAGGCAGGTGCGGGCTGGGTACCAGGGCTGCGGTGCAATGAGGCAGCAGGTGCTGGCACTGCTGCAGCTGGAGGATCGGCAGGGGAGGCTGTGGCAGGTGCCTGGGGCACGCTCGCTGCGATGAGGAGGGCAGGGCACACAGGTACCGGGGCTGGATCAACCTGCCATTCTGCCAGCGGCGGCAGTGCCACCAGCACCCGCCCCAGGAGCACACCCTTGATCTGGTCATCCCTGCCATGCAGGCGCTGCTTCACGCGCTGCAGCAGCTGCAGTGGCAACGGCCACAGGCAGGACAGGCTAGGCCAGCCACGTGTGCCTGACAGCAGTGCACCCAGCAACTCCAGACACTGCACGGCAGCCAGAGCCCTGCGGTGTACACACAGGGCGTAGGAAACCCTTACCGCTGCATCATAAATGTGACCGGCTCGCTGCTACAAGTACAGTGTCAAGATTGCTCACCCCAACTGGTTGACTGGTCCTGAATGCTTGGCGGTCCCACCCAACGAGGCTAGGGCCGGCAGTAGGAAGTCATCTGATGGCCGCCCCTTGAGCTCCACCACGCAGCTATGCAGAATGGAGATCCTGTCAAGCTGGCGAGGCTGCCTGGACGGCTGCAGCATGTGCCTCCAATGCAGCAGCCCACTCCTGGAGGCGGATCACGGTGGGCAAGTTAATGTTCCACGCGCATATGGATGTTGGAACCAGCACGCACCAGGTACACAGATGACACAGGAGGTGTTTTGATCTGATTGGCGTCATGAACGATGACAGTGGTGCTGCTCATGTGGTGGCTGATTGCAAGATGCAGTTGTCAGATGAAACAAGAGACACGTTGCTGTCGTTTAAGAGAATACTGCAACATGTGAAGGGTGCATGGCTGATCATGTGGCCAGACCCCACCCAACCCCTGCCCCACAGAAGAACAGGGCTTGGACCAGCACAGTGCCTCACCTCGGCTGAAGGCGGCTCTGAGTCAAGAATATAGGTGCCATATTGCCCCTCAAGTCGTGGGTAAGGCTGCGGGTCTTCAGGCGTGGCATACACTGATACCACACGCTCCATCAACATCCGCAGCTCATGTGGTTGGCACCTGAAAGTCACAAGAAATCAGGCAATTATCATGAATTGCCACATGCAGCAATCATGGAACAAAACATACCCCCTGCCAGTCTCTTAATTAAGCACCAGATACCACAGCCGTCACCCACCCAGATTCAGTCTCTTGGCAGTCTCCAAAGCAAATAAAGCAATGCTCACCTTGGTATGACGCGATAGGCCGCAGACAGCAGGCGCTTGCGCAATTGTGACTTGGGTGCCCATTTGGCTTTGGAAAAACCTTCCAATAGCAGGGCAAGATCAGCTGGTGCTGCAGAGGCCGCCAGCCACTTTTGGTCAGGGAGGTAGGTATCCATCATCCTGTAGTCCAGTGGGAAGTTACCAGACCTCGCCATCAGGACCAGCACCTGCAGCATCATAGACATGACCCGACACGTTCAAACCCAGATGCTTGCAGGGTCTTTGCAACCACGAGATACCAATGACGAACCTGATCATGCAACATTTGGAGCAATGTGGTGCAATACATCACCTGCATGCCTGGGTAATTGAACTCCCTGTTGCCCTTGCCACTCAAGCACTTGGCCTCCAATGCGCGCTGCATGGCAAGCGGCAGTGGCCCTTGATTAACCGCCACAGACAAGGACATCAGTTTGGGCAGCACCATGTGAGGTGCCTCCTCCAGCTCCTCCTGAGACAGCTTCCCCCACTGCATCAGCACAGACGCCGCTCTGCAAGCAGCAGATGTTTTTGAATGTGAGGACACTTAGTTGTATGGCTGTAGCTGAGGATTGGTGGTGGTGACAAGAGCATGCTTGCCCCTTTTAAGTGCACAGGTTGCATAGATGTTGCTGAGGGTACCGAAGAGAGGCAGCGCACCGTTCGCGAGCAGCCTTCAAGGAAGCTGCTGCTGCCGTATGCTGGCTGTCTGCCTGAACCATGTGCAAAAGCAAATCTAGAGCTTCTGTGACCAGCTCCGGCTTATTACCGCGTGGCTGCAGGCAGGCAGCCAGCATGCCTGCCAGTGCTGGTGGCATGATCTGGGTTGAGCATTGTATGCGTAGTGCTGCCATGAGCTGCGCCAAATCCTGACCCATCATCAGCTTATCTTTTTTGGGGTGCGCAAGCAGCTCGACCGCCAAATTCACTGTCTCTTGCTGCTCCTCTAAACTGATGCTCTGGAAGTGCTGGCTGTTGAGCACTGTGGATGCAAGCTGGAGAGCCTTCCCTGCAGCCATGTACATGTTGCATATGGGTGGGGGTCGGTTCCGTGTGCGCCAGGCCAACGCCCCATTGTGCAGTAGCGGCACACAACATAACATGACTACATACATCAACACAGCAGCGCGCTGCCAGTATGGCCAGTATGCCCATACACAACACCCATCCTAAGCAGCCATGCATTTATTAGCCACATACGTGTTGATCTGGCAGCAGATGCCTGCATGCCAAGGATGGACAGCTCATGGACCCATGCAGGGTCACATGGGCAAACCTGTCGGCGCACAAAAGTAAGCATGTGCCATCAGGATGACGGATGTCTGCAGTTTTCAAGAACGTGCAGTAATGCACAACTCAGCAAGTCACCAGTACCAAGGCAATCAAATACGTACCGGAAGCACCTGTTGAAAGAACAAAGCAAGCTGCACGATGAAGCTGGCACGCTCAGCGTCACCTGTCGAGTTCTGTTGCACCACCTGTGGCATGTAAACACATGCTGGCTTTTTGCGCAGCCGGTGTTGGCGATTGATAGTGTTTGCGGCCATGCACAGCAATGAATTACACAGATACATGTCGATGTTGCTGCATCCTGCATCCTCACACATACACCCTGGCACTGGCACCATACCAGGGGATGCACAGCGTCCTGCATGCGCTGCACGAGCGTGACATCCAGTGCTGAAGGTGGCAAGACCTCTGTCAGCCGCGCCAGCTCCATGAGAGTGCAGGAGGCCCAGAACCTGCAGTGAAGGCACTGAAGTGTCATGGATGAACTGCCATGATGACACAACTACGAAAGCACCTGGCTGCTCACGAGAGTTACTGCTGCTGGTAGCTGCGTTGCTTGTGCTCACGCTTTGGAGTTGTCTTCAACCAGGTGCTGTGCCAGACATGTTGTAGCGGTGTCAATGCCAGCCACCAGCACAACTCTGTCCAGCTCTTGGAGCCCCTGCGCACCACCCAACAAGCTTACACCGTGAGGCAGCATGCTACTGCTGCAATCTGGGGTCTGGAGCACTGTTACTGCAGAAGCGCGAGGATCAGCCAAGGTCCTGACAAGCAGACCTGGATCAGGCTCATGAGCAGCCGCGCATCTGCTCCCTGCAGGGCATCCGGCAGTGCGCTCCTCAAGAACTGGGCGAGGGCGGTGTTGAGATTGCTGCAGGGCACGGCTGACACTATGTCAACGGCCGTGGCCACTTGCTGGGGTGCCAAGCTCTTGGCACCGGCCTCCAAGCTGTGCAGCACGTCCTGCACCAGACCCTGCGAGCAGCCATGGGCAGCCACAGGTTGTGGTGTCGCAGCATTGCAACGCGGCACACGCGTCAGGTCAAATGCTACGAGCACAAAGGCACTCCCTTCAAACCATGCATTGACTTGCGGTGTAGAAAGCATGCCATAGATCTTCCAGTGAGAAGGGGCACATATGCTTACCTGCAGAGCGGGCTTGGATCCAGGGTCACCTTGCAGTGTGCCTTCAGATTCCAGCACCAGCAGCCTCAAGCTCTCCAGTGCCTGTGGCTCCTCCAACAGCAACGCCTTGTTGGCCAGCACCAGCTGCAGCTGTGCCTTGCCTGCCCTGTTCCTGCTGTCTTTCTGCTTGGTGATGAGCTGTGTGATGGTCTTGGCCGCTAGCACAGAGTCACCCCTGTTGCCTCCCTGCTGAGATGACTGCTGCTGCTGCCTGCTGACACCTCCCTGCTTCCCTGATCCCCTGTTGCCGTGGCTGCCTGACCCAGGGGCGCCCTTGCCTGCTGTGGCACTGGGGCATGCACTGATTGCCATGCGGACTGAGCCATAGCGACCCAGTGATACATGGTGCCAGAGGCTGTGCGTCACCCCCTGCGCATGGTTTCCGATATTTGCAAAGGTATGAAGCGGGGTTCGACAAACCAGTGAGCCCAAACTAATGCAAAGCAAACACCGGGCTGGGCTTGCCTTGGCCAGATGCGCGGGGGTGTTCAGATGCATCATTCCATTGCGCTTCGTGTACTTGCTTCGTGCATCAAAAAGCCCTGTTCCAGGTCTAGGGCTGATGTCACAGGAGGACCACCTGTGTATACGCGACTATTGCATACAGCCTCGTATGTTCAAGAGAGAGCGAGGCGGATCAGCAGGTTTTCCCTCTCTTTCTCTCTCTTACAATCTGCTAAAGTAGCATGAATCCATCAAACGCTCACTTGAAGAACTGAAACTACGTTTTAGATGATGCGTCGCTCAGGTTGGGCGCATGCTCCATCTGGTGTCAACAACCCCAGAAGATGCGGAGTTTGTACACTGAACTGCCGTATTGAGCAAGTAACACTACATTCAAATGTTCAGCTGCGCCAGGTTCACTCAACGATCTTGCAGGTGCTTGTTGCAAATAGTCCATACATTAGCATATGATGCAGGTCACATTTTGTGACGAACCGTATGCCGCGAAGTGCAGGGCAGACAGCACATGGACCCCTCATTTCCCTGCTGCATGGACCTGCGTGATGGACCTGTGCATGTTGCATCTGCGCAGGGTGTGCCTGTGGACAAAACCGATGCTCCCAAGACAAGCTCAAGAGCCCAGCCTGAATCAAAGCTCCTGTTTGCCAGCTCCTTCGAGGAGGTCTGCTCTACTTTGTCGGAGTTCGGCATGCTCAAGACTGCCCTGCGGCGCCACACGTTCATCACCCTCATCATCAAGCTGGGCAGGTTGACAGCTGCACACAGCTTATCGTCCAGTACCACAACATCAGTCACACAGAAGGCCCTCAAGGCCTGTATTCAGAACAACCTGCCAGGCACATTAAAGAACACAACCCCCAACCAGCTTGCGAAGCTGTTGCTGCAGTTGAAGCAGCTGGCAAAGCCACCGTTGCGGCTTGTATTGTCCCCAACTGCTCGTGATGCATTGCACCAACATATCAGCAGCGAACGCTTCATGAGCCAGCTGTTCCAGCCACAGGCAGCTGGTGACACCACACACAGCAGGACAGACCCCCCCACTCCTGGCCTGCGCATGGCTGCAATTTTGGAGGCATGGGCAGCAGCCAACAGCTCAGGTCTTGGCTGCGGCAAGGTTCCAGAAACACTTGTCAGCCTGCTAGAAGGACACACTGGGAAACTGACACGTGTTGAAATGGCGGGGATCAAGGTTTGCATCACGGAGATCAATAGTGTGGTACAGGAGGATGCTGGTCAGCCACGAGCAGCGGAGCAACAGATCAACCAAGCTGTGCCCCCTGAGAAGGCAGGTGCTGTGGAGCAGGCGCCGTCCCAGCCTCAGCCCAGTGCTCAACCATCAGGAGGCCCTGTTACAAAACATCCGACTTATGACAGTGCACGGCGGCAATTGCAGACACTGCTGGATGAGGGTGTGCAGGCCCAAGACAAGCTGGCAGCAGCGACCACTGCATTTGTAGAGGCAGTGCTCTCCCAGCCTAGTCATGCTGAGGATGGCTTGCAATGGCTCCTGTCCGCCACCGGGTACGTTCATGTGGCATGGTCGGGAAGCGTGTGTGTCATGGTGATCAGTCTGTTGTATGGCGGCACGATGGTGGATGCCGTCAGGACACCAAGCTTGACTGCCAAGTGCTCAACCTCTACGCTTTCCAGTGTCATATTGCATGGGTTTGGCTCCTGACAGGATCTCATGAGGTGACCGCTGTTGTGTGCCACAACCGCAGTGGCAGTGCAGACATCGCAACTTGGGGCACAGCAAGCGCTCTGGCCATCATCCGCGCACTGCCTACCCAGGATGCCATCAACTGCGCTGTCAGGGTGCTGCTGCCGGTGCGTGGGTTGGTGCTTGGACATGATGTTCATGGATTGCCTCTTTGGTGTGATGTATCATCAGACACAAAGACTGCACTCCCTATAGGACCAAACCGTTGCAACTGTTACCCTTCCATTTACCTGTCCTTGCTTTCTGCACAGCTGTATTCTTTTGTACTCAGCACCGGATGTGCCATGCTGTCTGTTCATTCACCCACGTCTCCTTGCCCAGGGCCCCAAATCACATGACATAGAGGCAAGCAGTCAGCAGCGGGTGTTTCACAAGGCCGCCGTCAACATTTTCAAGCCATACGTGCAGTTGCATGTCAAGTCCAGCTCTGTTTCAGCACCCAACTACATGATGAGGCAACCCCATCAACTGAGTCTGCAGTCGTGCGTCCAAGTCATGCGGTTGAATGGTGCCCTCAGGGGTGAGTGCTGCAAGACCCTTCAGTTGTCCCTCACCTCGCTTGCACTGTGTGTTGCTCATCTGCATGGCAATCCATGCTCTACTGCTGGCTGCTGTGCAGGTGCATATGACAAGGAACTTATGGACCAGATCTGCATGGTGCGTTTGATCTCTTTCGCTCCGTGTGCCGGGGTTTGCCTGCAGTTGTGCTTGTCCTGGTCTGGGTTGGAGCTGCAGCCTTGTCGTGCGCCAAAATGACACTTATAGGCAACACCGTGCCTTGCAGTACCTGACTCATGAGATTCCTAATATGGATGGGCCTACGTTGATAGATGCGTGGAGCGCACTCATGCAGTGCCGGCACCCTGCAGCAGTGCTTCAGACGCAGCTGCAGAAACAAGCCAACACAGTGCTGCGTGCCATGGCAGCAGATCAGCTGGCGGCCAGTGCACTGAGGCAGGCATGTGTGATGGAGTCATTGGCAGAGGGCAGCAGTGCAGTGAGGGATGCGGCATCTCTGTTGCAAATCACTGTGCGTAATGCATGGGACAAGCGTGCTGGGCTGTCAGCGGGGGGCATGGCAGACTTGCTGGCCGCTCTTGCCAGTATGCCCAAGGAGCAGCTGGGTAATGTGAGCTGGGTGCTACCAGGTCTGCTGGATCAGATGGCAAGCCCTGGGCTGCAGCTGCAGCCAGATCATGTGGAGCAGGCGGCTTGGGCTCTCACAAAGCTGCTGCATTATCACGCGGGTGTGCTTGACGCCCTGTGCTTGGTGGTCTCCGAGCACGCGCCCCGTATGCGCATGCCCAACATCGTGGCTGTGCTCAAGTGCTGTGCGTTGTTGGGGCATCAGTCGGCGGCCGTGACACGCGCGTTTGAGGAGGGATGCAAGGTACGCCGGCTGCCATGAGAGTCACCTGTTTACTGATCCATGGTGCAATCACAGCAAGGAGCTCAGGGCATGCCATCTCCTGCTGAAATTCACCATCCTCAGGCTGCAAGCTACAGGCTCAGAGACTGCCGGATTGGAGATGTTGTAGCCCTGGCATGGGCGGTGGCAGTCGCTGACCAGGTAGGAGGCCACCTACACCTACACCAACACACAAGCAATGCAGCACCTCAGGCAGAGCGCGCTTGCAGCGGCCGTTGCAGCATCCAATGAACCAACCTGATTACTTGAAAGGCGTGACTAATCGGCGTTGTGCCCTGTTCGTGCAGGACCCTGAGGTTCCCGGCAGCTCCTCGTCAAAGCCAAGTGCCAAGCCAGCCACCCGTGCATCAATGCCCATGTCCCAACGCCTCGTGGATGTTGTGGCGTCACGTGTGAAGGAGTTGCTGTCGGTTCAGATGCAGATCTTGGTGCCAATGTCTTACGCGGTCCGCGTGTGGTGCGTACTCAAGCCTCACATCAAGGTGCGCCACACGTGGTGTGCGACCTATGCCCCTTCAATCAGGGCAGCCATCAGATGAGGGGCATGAGCAGGCACGCAGTTTCACACCTCAACACCGTTGCGACCCTCAACGACTTTGTTGGTGTTTGTGCTGATCTGCTGTCAATTTCAGGTGCAAGCAGAGGTGTTAAAGGTTTTGAAGCGTCGTGAGACCGCGCCCAATCGCAGTACAACACAGATGGAGGTGGCACAGGTCCTCAAGAAACAGAAGCTGCTGCAGGGGATCAAGCAAGAGCATGACGTGAGTAGTGGGTTTTACACCACAATTGCACCTGGCCAGCTGCACTTGACTGTGCAGATCCTGCACCTGTGATGTGCTACTCTGATACCTGCTTGTGTTCCCTGCGCCGTGCTGTTGCTACTGTGGCAGGTGGGACATGGCTGGGTGGTGGATGTGGTGGGAGTGGCTGCTGCTCCGGGTGGCCGCAATGTGAATGTGGCAGTGGAAACAGATGGCCCAGTACATTTTGCGCAGAACCTGCCCAGCCACCCGCTGGGTGCCACACGCATCCGCAACAAGTGCATCCAGGCACTAGGGTACAAGCTGATCACAGTGCCGCTGCAAGGCAAGAACGCGTTGCCACAAGGTGGGGGTGCAAAACAGCAGGCTGCAGTTGCAGCTTACCTGAAAGCAGCCTTGGAAGCTGCTGTGGGTGCTGATGACCAGGCAGGAGGCAGGCAGCAGTAGGCAATCTGCAGCTCACCTATGAGCAACAAGGATTTCAGGAGCGCGCAAGTGGCAGGTAGCACCTACTATGAGAGTTTGTTGTTCAGCGTTTTGCATGTAGGAGTGTGATGGTCATGTGCTTCATCGTGCTCGCCATGCCTGCTGTATATTATTGTAGGTTTGCTCAGTGTGTTGTCTTTTGCTAACCACATGATGGATGAGGTGTTGGGTCATGGGCTTGGCTCCAACCCAAACCCGCCAGTCCAGGAAGAACAAATACAGGGCAGCTTGCTGTGGTACTATATTTGGGGAAGAACAGCTGTGGCAGGCCATTTGGTCAGGTCCTGGTGGAATGTGTATCTATGTGGAACCTCACCTGGAGCGCTACTTGCCAATGGCCATGGCCGGCGTTGGCTGGCAGCTAGTGTGTGCCTGGTGCTGGTGCATGGGTCCGCGCACAACCCATTGAAACAGGCGCATCGCTGGTAACAAGACGTGAAAAGCAACGTGATTGAGCAGCGTGATATGCTCAGAACGTGAGCATTTGTAAACAAAATGAGTGTTCAGCGATAGAATGTCTCATGTTGTCATATATCTGCAGTGTATGACCATAAAAACGATGTAAGAACTTGCGCAGAACCAAAAAACAGCATCAATCCACTATCAACAGCACGTTGGCGCCGTGCGCAACAACAGCTGACCTCGCAGCCACGCAAGTAAACAAGGAAAAGTGAACTGCCACAGGTGCCATCTCTATGGATCACGTCAATAAATTTAATGGGTTCCCGAGATACAACAGTTGTAATAACATGTTCATGTTCTAATAACAGGATCAGGTCCGTGTTGCTCACTACGCAGATATCAAGCCTGCCTCTGCCCTGCTTTCCAAGCATGGCACCTCATGCAGCTCCGCCACTGCCCGGACTGCTCGTCCACCCAAGCAGTGACAGCAGCTGCCGCCCCCACGAGCTGTTGCTGCGCGTGTGGCCAGTGCCCGGTGACGCGGCACGGCTTGAGCTGCGCTGAGAGTGGGTGTTGGGAGGTGTGGCTTCTTCCGGTTCAGCCATGGTGGCCCTGCTGTCCAGCACCAGTGCACCGCCTGCTGTGCCGTATGCTGCACTGCTGCTGTCAACAGCGACTGCATGCGTGCGGACCTCACCGCTCAAGCTGGTGTGCAAGCGCATGGCCTGTGGGGCCGTGCCCAGGGCCTGCGTGGCTGTCTTTGTGGTGCCACCACCGCCCCCATCCAGCGATCGCCTGCCCCAGGCCTGTGGATCGGCTGTCATGCATGGGTGCAGCGGTGGCTGCTGCTCCTGCCACGCGTCCCGCACGCGCTGCAGCTCTGCGCCCACCTCCAACACACCAGAGCTGAAGCTGTGGGTCATGCGGGGCCCCTCTACCTGGCTCCCCTCACCCACCCTCCAGCTCACACACAGGCCGGCAGGTGCCAGTGCAGACAGCCAGCCCCAGGGGCCTTTGCCTGTGCCCTCACCCCCGTCTGCGTCTGTGGGGCCGCACATGGCACCACCCAAGGCCAGCCGCTCGTACCAATCCACTGCTGCACCGCTGGCTGACCGTGCCATGCGTGATGACACACGGCGCAGCAAGCCGCGCACCCGCCGGTGGCTGAAGCTGCGACTGCTGCTGTTGCTGCCACCGTGAGTGGCGGAATGGCTGGAGCTGGGCAGCACAGCTGCATCAAGTGGGTGGCGTGGAAACCGGGTGGTTGACAGGCGGTACGCATGCTGCCATTTGGCCTGCCGCTTTTCTGGGCACCTGATGTACTCTGGCTTGAAGAAGTCCCTATGGACAAATGGCAACACCACAACATACATGCATCAAAGATATAGAGAGTCAGCACACCTTCGATTCCAGTGCCAGATGCCATTGCGTGTGATTGAATGCTGCATCTCCCTTCATTCAAGGATGCAGAAGGGATGGGGCTCAGCAGAAGGCAGCTGCGAGTGCAGGAGTTCTGCCGCCCACCCGCCATCAACGCACCATGTGTCAGGCAGTGCACGGCCGTGCAGTTGGTCTTGAAAATCTGGCAGCGGTGCCACCACACTGACATTGTGAAACAGGCCGGGGTCGGCCTGTGCGCTGCGCCAGGGCACGTAAGCTGCGCGCCCACGGCACATGCACAGCATTAAGGAGGGTAAGCAGGTGAGTGACGCACATGTGCCAGTACCATAAGATGGTAGATGTTAAGATGTAACCCTTGGCTGGCTGTGTAGACTAATACGATTTTCTCATGGCCACCTGTTACCGCCTGCTGGGCAGCTGACTGGAAGGTCCTGATGCAATCGTTCCCCTTCACGCACCATCCCACACCGTGGCTTTGATGGGCTGCCCCACGCACACAGCACCCAGCATCAGGCAGGGCCAAGCGGGGTCCTCCAGCCGCATGTTCAGCGTGTAGTCTGCGCATGACGAGGACGTGGGGAGGCAGTGGGATCAGGCAGGGAGTCAAAGCGTGAGGTGACAAGGTGAGGCCACATGCAGTAATCGCATCCCGCACACAGGTTAAGTTGGACACAGCCCACAACACACAAGGCTGATCTGTGATGCGGCAAGTCCCCAGCACCAGAATGCAGGGTGTTCGTGACAAGCGTGGGACGGCCACAGCAGCACATCCTCATGGTCCCCTTCCCCCCTCCCGTGCAGCCCCAAGAACCGTTCCTCTTTCAGCACCCAAGCCCACACACCTGACAGCGCGCCATCATAGTACACGCCCCGCCCCAGCCCTGTGATGTACTCGCAGCGCTCCGACACGAAGGGCAGGCAGGTGGTGGCGTGCAGCACCTGGTGCAGGTTGTGTGGCGTGAGGGGCACGCACAGGATGTTCTCGTTCTTGGGCAGCCAGGGGGGCGGGGTAGGGCCTGAGTAGAACAGCACACGGCGCTGCAGTGAATCCAGCACGCGCGCGGACGCGGCATTGGCTGCCAAGTACCTGCACACAGCAGCACGACGCAGCAGAGCACGTAGGCACCTATGCTGCACAATGTGAGGACATATGCACGGCGGAGGTGGTGCTGAGGCGGAGGCCCACAGCAGATGGTTCTGAACAACCATCATTCTTGCAGACGATCAGCCTGTGCAGGCACCAGGCCTCATCAGTAGGCACCGCAGCATGCAACTACTGGCGCCCCACCCGTAGAACAGCGTCTTGAGCTGCCACTCGGGCAGCAGCGTGGCCCATGGCTGTAGTGCTGTGACCATGATGGCCAGCCGCCAGGTGGGGTGGTACACGACAGCTGATGGGTCTGGCGCAGCAATGTCAAACAGTCGCCGCATCATGCCAGACAGCACAGTCCCTGTGTCACCCTGCGCGTGTCATGCGTGTGAGCCTGTTGCGGGTGCGTCGCTTCATGCCGATGGTGGATTGAACCACGGAGCACTGCACAGTCCATCTACTGGATGACACAGACTCCACACTTCTGGCGGATGAGTGTTGCTGCAGCCCAACGCCCTGCTGCTGACAGCCATGGTCTCTTCGCTTTTCATTCCTATCAAAGGGCTCTATGCCCCAGAGGTGTGCTTATTCCTGGCGCACCTGACGGTATGTCATGTCAGTGAACGCAGCAACGAGGCGGTCAAGTGCTCCACCGCCAGTCGCCAGGGCACAGAAGCGCAGCGCTGCCATTGAGCCGCCCAGCAGCCCTGCAGCCAGGGCACACAGCACAGTGCAAGCACAGTGGCACATGTGAAAGCACGCTGGTGCGGCAACGGACATTGGTACCCTGCGGGAGCTTTGAGCCTACAAGCCACCCCATAAACGCACATCTCTCGCCCGGCAGCAGTCCCT
Source organism: Haematococcus sp. NG2 (assembly GCA_004335575.1). Lineage (NCBI taxonomy): Eukaryota > Viridiplantae > Chlorophyta > Chlorophyceae > Chlamydomonadales > Haematococcaceae > Haematococcus > Haematococcus sp. NG2. The sequence goes on along the minus strand of QAXD01000212.1, from coordinate 225,166 downwards.
GCTTGCACAGGTCCTGCAGCTGGTGGTCCAGTCCACATGTGGCAAAGTTCCTTGGGCCTGCATGGGCCGGCAGCACCAGTCACAACGATGACCTGCACACCATGTGCAACTTGCAACGTGCAAGGCATCCTTCCAGACATGCAAAGGTGATCAAGCTGCAACATTCCGTGTAAGCGAAGCTGCAGGTGTCGTGAGTCTAGTGCACAAGCTTCAGAAGGTCTGCAACCAGACTCAGACAGGTGATTCGGCCCCGCTAAGCAAAAGCCGTCGCGGGTCCACACCTGCTGCGGGTCCAGCAAATATTCGGAAGTAGCTCCAGCCTTGCTGCTGCAGGAGGGCGTGATCGCCGTCCAGCTCCGCGGAAGGCAGGAAACCAAACAGGTGCTGCTGCTCCTCTTCGGCGCCTCTAGGTGGCGCCCCCATGCTTGCACTATGCAGAAGCAGCCTACATCCTGCCTGCCTGTTGTTGATCAAAGGTAGGGGTGGGCTTCAAAGTAATGAAGTGTTGATTATATGAGGCCGTGCCGTATAAATGGAACTGTCCACTCATGCGAGATCCATCAAATGACACGCTCGCTATGGCAACCTGGCATTTATGATAACTTGGCGTTGATGTGCTACATGAACGGAATCATCATTTCATGCCTCTTCACACCCTTCCACTGTTTTTCAAATTATCATACTGCACTGGAGAGCTGGCTATTCACGCACGTTGCTACAGAGTTATTGCCTGTATCTTACACTGAATCCATCGCAAGTATGCACTGGCAATTCGGGGCAAGCAGCCTCGCCCCCTTGGGTTGGTCATCTTGCAGCACAATCAATGGAGACAATGCAGGTGCGCATCTGAAACCATGTTACAAGCTGGTTTACTGCACCAGACCTTCGCATGAGCCTGGATCGTAAACCGCGTACCTAGCCCACAGCAGCTTTAGTATGAAGAACCCCCTGATGGCTTCAAACACGTGACATTCGCCTGCGAGCCACTACCTCCTTGCTGTGGGCCACCCTGTACCTGCCTTTCCCATGCCACCCCGTCACTCGCTCCTTTGCGTGGCCGCGGCCCATGGGGTCATTCCTTGCCTGCTCCAGCTAGCTGACGCAACGAGTACGGGGAGATGTACTTGGAGCCCTTGCTTGCGTTGCTTGCGTTAGCCTTGTACTTGAATGACGCCGGTCCCGCTGAGACCATGTCTGGCATGGGTGCAGGGGCCAGCTTGTGTCCTGCCACTGCTGCCTGCCCCACCACACCCACTGCAGCTGGTGCCTGTGTCTTGTTGGAGTACTTGACAGGGGGCGGCATGCCCTGCCGCTTGGCCACGGCGGCTGCTGCAGCTGCCTTGTTCTTGGAGTAGGTGCCTGAGCTGGACGTGTCATAGCCATAGCCGGGCGCTGCCCTCCTCTGCGTGATACTGCCTGCCATGTTGGCCTTGGAGAGAGACAGATTGCCGATGGGTGGCAATGACCCATCCTCCGGCTGCAGGTTGTCCATGCTGCCCTGTGCATGAAGCCCTGGCAAGCGGTACGAGCCCCCATCTGTCCCCGAGTCGTCTGCGGGGTCTGACACACCCCCGCCCCCGCCAGTATGTGCATGACTCCCATGTGCCCCGTGGCCCCCATGCGCTGCGTGCACATGCCCATGGCCTGCATGTGTGTGGCCAGCATGTGCATGCGGTGCACCTGCACCCGCTGCCACCTTGGAGATGTGTGGTAGTGCTGCATTGCCATAATCAGGCACGCGGCTCGTTTCGGGCGGTGACGTCAGGCCACCCCCCTCCGCCGCGCTGCCATTGGGAGATGATTGGTGCCGTGCTGATTTGACCATCGTGCTGGTTGCCGTGATGTCCTCCCCGCCTGCAGCCCCCGCCCCCACCACCCCCACGCTGCCCTGCGCTGGCTGTGTGCCTGGCGGCGTCACGCTTGCAAAGTGTTGGCTGACATCTGGCGTGAGCAGCGCTTTTTGCCGCTTCTCTGCCTCACGCAGCTCCCGGAAGTACGGGTGCCGCAGCGCCTGCCGCGCACTTAGCCGGTCGTCCGGGTTGTATGCCAGCAGCTTGATGATGAGGTCCACGCACTCGGGTGATACATGGGGGATGAGCTTGGCAATGCCTGTGCCCTCCTGCATGTGGGAATGTGGTGGTGGTGGTGCACAACAAATGGTCAGCGCATGCTTGGTGCCTGAGTCCTACTGACCATGAAGTCCATGACGCAAGTGTTCCGCACTGTGTCTCTCACACAGATGGATGTATGGCGTCTCAAACACCTTGGTGCTAGCCGCTGGGGGTGATGCTGCAGCACTGCAATGATGCTACGATGTGTAGATTGTTCAAGGTGGGGCACACCAACAGGCTCACACCTTTGCCGGGAAGTTGAAATCCATGTGCTGGCTGCGCTTCTTCATCTTGGCCAGCAGCTCGGGGGGTGGCGTACCAAGGATATTGTGAATCTTTTGGATCTGGTCCAGTTCATTGGTGCCAGGGAACAGTGGGAAGAGGGACACAATCTCAAAGAACACGCAGCCCACGCCCCACATGTCCATCTTGTAGTTGTAGTAGCCGTCAGTGAGAAGGCATTCGGGTGCGCGATACCAACTGCGTGCACGCAGTTTTTGAAATTCACAACAGCAGTGTGTTCAGCTCGGAACAGGGTCATGGTGCGTGGTGATGGTGTGATGGCAACACATCCCCGGGTGTCACAACTCCGCGCAATCCCCTAGTCCATTAGGTGCTTCCAGTGGCTTGCCTGCTGAGCTGCTGCGCACCCACCGTGTCGAGATGTACTCAGTATACGGCTGCTTGGAGTAGATGCCGCGACAGCTGCCAAAGTCAGCCAGCTTCAGGCAATCGTCCATTATGAGGATGTTTTCAGGCTTGATGTCGCGGTGAAAGATTCCGTTCCTGGGAGAGCAGCAGACAGAGTGCGAAGGCTGCGTGAACCCAAGCTCAGTGAACCTTGTGTACTTTTGAATCAGCGACTCGTGGCAGTGCAGTTCATGCTGGCAGCAATCCACCCCCCTCTGCCACCACAGCATAGTTACCGTAACTTTCCAGCCTGCCACCATGACCACCCCAGACGCGTCACATCACACAACATGCTGTGATTCCCACCTGTGCATGTGATCCATGGCCTTCATGAGCTGGTACATGTAGTTCTTGACGCGCTCCTCTGCCACGTAGTGCCGGCGGCCACGGATGAGCTCATAGATGTTCATATCCATCAGCTCAAACACGAGCGCAAGTCGGCCAGTGGGCTGGTCATACAGCACCTCCTGCAGCTTGATGATGTTTGCGTGGGGCGACAGACGCCGCAGCGCCTGGATCTCACGCAAGTTGTTCACCTGCCACACGCGCATACGTGGTGCGTGCGACTGATGTGCGCGTGATAGTTCGTGTGTGCACGCAACAGTGACGTGTGCGATTGTATTGCACACCAGTGCTGCTGCATGGCTGGCTGGGGGCAGATGCAATCAGGTCGTCAGTAAGGGTGCACTGCAGCCACACCGACCCACACCACAGCCTGCACTGTGCACAGCATCGACACTACCACACCCTGCACGCACTAAAAGTACATACCCACGCTCATTCCGCAGCGTGTGCACCACTGCACCCGTGCACCCAACAACCCTACCTGGTCCAGTGAGTCAAAGTGGTTCTTCATGCACTTGATGGCCACGTATTTCCCATTCTTGATGCACTGGGCCTTGAGCACCTCACTGAATGTGCCTTCACCCTTCTTAGCCACCAGCCGGTACTTGTGCATGGTGGGGCCCTGCGGTGCGATGGGAAGCCACAGCACATTAAGCCCGCAACCCTGACTGGCACATGGTTGCAGCCATTCACCAAGCGCCAGCAGCACAGAACGTGTTGATACGTTGGATGGTGCAGTGGGTGAATGAAGAACCACGGTGTCGTTGGACCTGCTATGACATCCTGTTAAAATATATAAAACAGCGCGTGCTCAACCAGCACAATCATGCAAGCACAACATCCTTAGTGCTGAGCTGCTATGCAACATGCGGGTAACGTGGCATGTGCATGCGTGATGGCAGTAAAGTATGCATGCACTGCGCCGCACCAACCTGTTGTCTATGTCAGGTCTTGGTGATGCAAGTGCACAGCTTCGCCACTCGAGCCAGCCTGCCACTGAGGTCACCTTCGGATGTTTCGTATTTTGTGAATGGACCTGTACAGCGCGCTCATGCTGCAAGGCACCAAGGTTGCCTTCGATGTGGCACCCCGCGCAGTAGCACCCTGCGAAGAGCGCAACGAAGAAGAAGCGCCGAAGGATCGCACGAATGATCCTAGAGTTTTTATGATCAATGCTACTAAAGTAGCGAGCTGCACAGCGTAGGCTGGCAGCCAGCGTGCTCGGCAGCGCTGTTGAGATGCACAAACTCCAGCAAACTTTATGACCATATCAATGCTTAACGCACAGTAGCAAATGCGCGTGACCCAGGTGTTGGCCCTATCAGGGCATCTCTAAGGGCATGTGCCAAGGAGTTGTGCATATTAACACACAATGTGTGCATTTACATATCCGCCAAACGCGTTCTGCCTGCCAATTTACATATAAGCTTGGTTGAGGTCCTTACCTGACGTGCTGCAAGTCCACAGGTCACCACGTAGCGTCTTAAACTTTCCGTTCAATCACCTTCACCCTCCACGCTGATGTTTGTGTCGGGCTTGTGGGCCTCCCATTATTACAAACGAATGAATCGCGCGAGTCTCACGGCCGATGAAAATCAACTTGAAAAGCTTTATGCCTCCCTTAATCCTCGCTCAGCCAAACCCTTCTTGTACTGGCAGTGTAGTGCCGGCTGTGTGTCCGGCTATGCACCTTAAGGAAGCATACAGCCGGCCTTGAATGGGCATTCCTTTGACATCTTTGACGCGTCAAGGGGTTTCAGTAGCTTCAGGTTCATAGCACGTACCATCTCAGCGAGCTCGTTATGCACCACGCCCCCTTCATTTGGGCCCCACCTGACGTGCACACAGCATGTAAGTCACAGCTCTGGACTTGTGTGCAGAGGCTCATGCCAACATGCAAGGTATCATGCTCATGACACCTAGATGTGTGTAGTGTGCACTGCATGACCTACATAGCCGCCACTCTTGCAAACCACACCAGCAACAGTCATGCCACCACGGCACCAGCAATGAGCTACCCACCGCTCCCTGACCACGCGCCCCGACTGCATCTGCATGCGTCCCCAGCACCGGTGCTCCGTCTCAGGCCGGTGTGTGCCAGACGGGTTGCCGTTTTTGTCTTGTCGGTCGCGGCGGTCAACTTGCATGTACGCCACCGCATATCCATGCATCCACAAGCGTGTGCATAGCTCCCAGTCAGTCTGGATTGCGCACTCGCCTACGCAGCAGAGCACAATGGCCTGCACCACTTGAGCCAGTTGTGCAGAAGCAAGTCAATTCAATTGTCAGGCTCCGGCATGCAGAAACATCAGTGAAATGCCGTGTTATTGTTATTATTACTAAGTCAATCCAACTGAACAACAGCACCAAGCAGACGACCTTTCACACACAAGCATCACCACCTGGCTCCATCATGCCCTCATCGATACCGCCCACAGCGCGCCATGCGCTGCGCCGAAACGCGATGGGCGCATAGTCTGTGTGCATCACGAACTGCATCGGCACCTGCGAGAGATTGGAGGGAGCAGCACATGGTGAGCTGAACCTGCTGGAGTGTGGTGCCCAAGGGGATGCATGCTGGTGCGCTGGCCAATCCATGTGCAGCCTTCAGCACTTCATGGGACTCGCGCTCACTTCCACATGGCTGTGTGATGTGCCCGCACCTTCGTAACTGGGTCCTCAAACCACATGCCGTGGTTGTTATAGCCTGGACCATGGCCAAACAAGAAGTTGCGCAGCCCCACACCTCCAACCTGCAAGCGGTGGCCTTGGTGATTCTGTGACTTGTGACCTCCAGATAGATAATGTGGCTGTGTGGCTGGCGCACGCACACAGGGCTGTGCTCACACAATATGAGCGCAGTCACAGCCGAGCTCACCTCAGGGTAGCGCTCAAAAATCGTGATCATGTTGCGCAGCCAGTCACATGGCTCGGGGATCATCTCATCGTCCTGGTGCAGCGGAGTGGGCACACAGACCTAATCCTTCACTACTGCTCCCCTTAGAAGCTCTCTGCTGTACTCAGGCAAGCCACAGACTCTGGTTTTGCACACTGTACAGACTCCAGTGCCGCAGCACACATGGGCACATGCCGTAGCGCCGCACCTGCAGCAGCACCAGGAAGCGTGCGCGGGCGAGGCTCGCGAGCCGGTTGTAGCCGCGCGCCTCATGCACGTTGGGGCTGAACACAGGTACAACCGAGAAGGTGGGTGTGGAGTTGGTGGCCAGTGCGGCCCAAATGGCATGCTCCGATGGGTGGTCCACATTCACCAGCAGCTCCACGGGCATCAACGAGGAACAGGTCTGAGGTGCACGGTGGTGCAACGCAGCGGGTCCAGCAACTTGCACTCACATATGCATGCATCAGACGATGAGGGCGGTGCACAGCAAAACACAGAGTGTAACGCCTGCCTGATTGAACAAGCCTCATCTTCACAGCCTTGAAGACCAAACATCAGCTGAAGTGCAAGAGATGGCACATTATGCTGAGAACGCACCCCAAGCTGCTCACATCACCCACCCTCACGGCGCCCACAAGGGAGCTGACAAACCAAGGGCGCTTGTAGTACTGCATGATTAGCAGGGCCAAGACATCACAACTGCAGCATGAGCAGGTGTCGGAGAGTGCGGCTGAATGACACTGTGCATGACATTATGCCTACATGTCACTGCATACATATGCTGCACGTGCCTGCAGCAGGAAGGACACCGTAGGGATGTTGTCGAAGAGGCGTGGATTTAGGCGGCGCATGACGCACGGCATCATCTGTGGCATACAAAAGGTTCGAACAGTCACCAGTCTATGGTTCAAGCATTATGGACGCAGGCACAGTGCAGATCAAATGCGCCTCTCCGCAACCCAGCACAACCCGCTCAAACATGCACGTGCTCCTGCACCCACCGCGCTTGGGTTTATGGTTCCAGGCACCAGGCCCTGCTTAGCCAGTGCAGCCAGCTCATCATTCACACGGCCCATGACACGGCCACTCTCCTTTTCGGCTGCCTGCAGCCGCGCTCCCACCTGCTCCCTCGTCTCATTGTTGGCCGCGTACGCGCTTGTGAACCGGAAGATCTGTGCATGCAGCAGCAGGTTGCATGTGCTCAGTGCGAAGTCATGTGCTCCTGGTGTCAGAACAGCAGATAACTGGTGACTGTTCGTGTCTGCCAGCCATCATCAATGCTTGCACAGGCATGAGGGTATACCGTCGCTGACAGCTGACCATGCGTGAGTCGTTCTTTGCTTTCCACTCTTCGAGGGAGCGCAACCCTTCAAGCTGCCGCTGCAAGTCAAACTGCAAAACACAGCGAGCAGTGTTTTGTGACGGAGTCAAGTGCAAACTGGACAAGTTGGCGTGCGGATCATTGCTGTAAAGTTCACTACAAGGAAAAATGCCGACATAGTGAACAACTCCCCGCTGAAAGGTTCAAGCCCACACCCAACACGCACCACGATGCGCCCGCGCTGCATCGAGATCTGCAGCATGTCACGCAGTGCTGCAAGCTGCTTGGGAGGCACCTTTGCTGTCCACTTGCACATGTCCAGTACCGGCGTGCTAGGAGGTGTGTGGGCCAGCACAGTGCCTGCGTCCACACGCCCAGGGTTCAGCCCCGCAGGATCAGATGCCCGCAGGGAGCGTCCGGGTCTCAGCAGCTCGCTCCCTGCCGCTGACATGCTGCTGGAGGGTTGGCTGCTCCAGCTCAGGGTGGTCCACCGTCCGGGTCCAAAGGCACATGCCACTGTGAGCCCTGTGTTCACGTCGTTGGAGCATGCGCCAGTCAACTTGCATCATGCCCTATCGGCCATGGCAAATGCTGATTGGGTTGTATAACAGATGGCGCACCTGGCATGGGAAGGCCCACAAGTGCAGAAACGGCCACCAACAAACAAACAAGCAGCGGTAAAACTGGCCCACGCGATGTCCATTTGTGGAGCTGCATTACACCATGCATCTGCTGCCCAAAGGCCCAATTAGCCCATGCGTCTGCACAGCACCTCAGGCCTCTACCCAAGCTTCAAGCGCAGCCATGGAGCTTCCTTGCATGGATGCATGCTGTCAGCATTTGTCCTTGAACGGCCAACAGATCCATCATGTTTCCTTCATTGGCAGAATCTGCTCAGACTATACAACCCAGTACGCAACGGCAAAGCATAGCCTGTCAAAACACGACATGACCCATCACACCCGGTCTCACGTGCGGGACCAATTCTCCGGATTTCTTTTGCGGGCACATTGCACCGCGACACTACTCTTACTTGCATACCATGCTGCAGGGATGGTAATTATAGGCCCGCAAAGATGATGGCAGAGGCTAGGGGCCCGGGACTGCAGGCGCTGCAGGGGCCACCACTTCAAGCTCTAACCGTGATGCAGAACATGATGGGGCTACAGGGCCTGCAGCTCGCCCAAGTGCGGCAGGTCGAGCTGGCAAGCAAATTGCAGTGGCTCTTTCTCAGCGTGCTCCGTTCATTCGGTCCTGCCACAGTGTCTGTGTTCCAGGTGGGTAGCATGCTGTCAACAACAACCCTTGGCCCCTGCATCCCCAGTGTGCCCCTAGCTTTGACAGCAACACCAAACCAAAACGTATCTGCAACGTGCAGGCGTGGCTGCCAATGGTTGGGGCAGTCGCAGACGACTCGGCGGACGTGAATCTTTGTTGTGAGCCATCCCTAGTGGTGTGCGACCCGCGCTTTCAGGATTTTCGCGCACGGAGGTGGGTGCGCGCCGCAAGGCTATATGTCATGAACGCCCACAGGCACGGCACTATCGTCGTGCCTTGTCGTGCCCTTACTGACACGCTGTTCCTTCATCTTCCCACGCAGCATGCACTCGCCCCTGCAATATAAGAACTCCATGCCAGGGCGCGTTTGGCGCACGGGCGCTGTTCAAGTGGTTCAAAACCTGAAGATCGTGCCCCCGAGCCTCCACCCGCGCAGCCAGCTTAAAGGTGCGCCAGCGAAGCACAGTGCATTTGAGGATTGAAACCCGTTTGTGCTGCCTGGCATGGGCAGCAACTGCATGGGGGGTACACTGCTGCTGACCATGCAGCAGGTGGCAAGCAGTTGTAGGGAGGAGAATGAGCATCCCCTCAGCATGGAGGTTGCAAGGCCCACACTGCATGCAGTCAATGGGGCCGATGTATGCTATTTGCTGTTGGTTGCGGGTCAGCGCGTGGTCATGTCATCTCGGCATAAATCGTCCACACTCATGTCGTCATGTGTAATCGCATGTTATCCTTGTGTGCGTTCAGAGGAGGACTTGGACTGCCTGGCAGAAATCCTGTACATCCCTGTGCACGATTGCCTGCGGCCCGCAAGGTGCGTGCTGGGCTTCCTGACTTCTGCTGCCTGTGCATTCAGTGACAAGGCTGTTGTTCTGGGGCACTGCATCTTGCTGAGCATTCACCTGTTACTTGTTCCACATCACCCATCACCCCGGCTGACCCCGCACCTGTGCTTTCTGCTATGTACAGCTCGCCTGTAGCTGTGCTGGAGGCTTTCATGTCCGCACGCTCACCCAACGCGATACTGGCAGCTGATTTCCTCAGCTTTGTCAGCACGGCACTGGCAGTGGTGCACCTGTCTGTGTCAAGCCCAATGCCACAGCCCATCCGCCGCAGCGCGTTGTGCGGGCGGCGAGCGCGTGCGCCTACCGACTCCAACCCAGACATGCAGGCGCAGCCCCAGCCACACCAGCAGCCACTGGGGGTAGCACCTGCAGGCGTGTCAACGTCGGGCACTCAGCCGCAGCCAACCAGCGTGTCGCGGGGGCAGGTGCCAGGCGATGCACGCACAGGGCAGGCGGGCACAAGCTTTGGCACCTCAGCTGAGGTTGACGAGCCATGCCCAAAGGTGCGGCGCCTGGCGTCAGGCAGCGGGCTGACACGGTCCAAGTCCATGCATGCAGTTGCAGCTGGCGTGGCTGCAAAGGCAGATGAAGCGGACGAGGACGATGAGAACGATGACAGGGATGCGGAGCGCGAGCCGACACCTGGGCAAGCAGAGAAAAGTGTGGTGAGCCAAAAGGTGCTCTCAGACACTGCATGTGACTGTTCGCCTGAGAATGGCAGCAGCCAGCGCACGTCATCTCATGCTGAGGCTGGTACGTCCTTCCATGCTGATGATCAGCACCTGACAGCTGCAGACTCCAAGTGATTGCGCAATGTAGCAGGCGCTGGTGTCAACGCGCATGTCTTTGCCAAGATCACTGGGGATGAGGCGCCTGTGCTTCGGCAAAGTAGGCATCAGTGAAGACTAGTGTTAGTTGGTATTGGCAGGTGGCAAGGTGCATGCGTGGGGCATGTGCTTATTTGCTTTAGTGGCAGGTGGGAATTACATGCAGTGCTGTGGTGTGGTGGAGGTTCTTGGCTTTGCCACGCCGCTGCGTTTTTTGAATAGCCGTCCAGCAAATTTTGATAACTGCAGCAGCAGGCGACGTGCTGTCGTCATTGTTATGCTCCGTCAGGCTCATTGTTGCTTGGATCACCAAAACCCAAAAATTGGTGTGGTCGATGTGCGTGTATGGCACACCAGTGCATGTGTGCGGTGTGATCGATGTGATTCTTTGCGCGCAGTGTGTTGTGCGCATGTGCTGTGATTCTTTGTGGTGTGTTGTGCGCGTCCAACGCCTGTGTTGGACCTGTGGAATGGCCTGTGGGCTGGGATGCCCTGACCTGTACGGCTGTCAAAGTGGGTGGGGTGCTCACGCAGCATGGAGCTTGCACATCACCAAGTGCCGAATGGAACCTGGAATCAAGGTTTTTGGCAGTGCACGATGCGCGGGTGCTCATGTCTCTGATCAGGCGTGGACTGAGTTGATCTTGCCCAGGGACGGACCTGCTGGCTAGAGAGAGGGGCATTTCAGAATCCGGGGCTGCAACCCTGACACCTTTTTGTGAGAGCAACGCGGGTATGGGGCTGCATCCGTATTTCGCCATGCTGGGGACGGCATCCTGTGCGGGGTGGGGGTGGGCATGCTTCCTAACAGTAGGTTGTGTTGATGTGCTGGTTTGAAGTGCAAGTTGGTGGCATGATACTGACAGGTGACGATCAACTTTTTTCCTCATAACTGCAGCTTGCGCGTATGCCATTCTTTTTGTCCTCTTCTTGACTGCCGAGACGCACTTATTGGTTGCTTTGGGCCAACACAGGCTCCAGGAAGCAATGAACGCTGTAATCATCTTTCCTTTCACTTCCGTTCAAGGCTTCTTGCTAGCTCTGTTCCCCCCTCCTCCTGCATGTTCTTTGCATTGGCTGGTGCGAGCATATTGACCATCAGGCCAGAGCATGCAAGACCTAATTTACCTGCCTGCTCGAGTGGATGTGTACTGCTGATGCATAGCTTGGCCGTAGATACATGGAACGCGTGCAGCTGGCTCATAATGCAAACAGTGGCAAGAAAACTAACACAAATGGAAAATGCAAGGTACAACCAATGACAAAGATAGTCGAGGTCTGAAGTACTCGTTCTTCATAGATTTAGGAAACGATGTTGGCCTCCGTGTTCTCTGGGCAGACCGTCGCCAGGCGCGCGGTTGTGGCCCCCACCACCTCCAGCCGTGGAGCCCTGCTGGTTTCTGCTGCGCACAAGAAGGGTTCTGGCTCTACTAAGAACGGCCGCGATTCTATCGCCAAGCGCCGTGGTGTGAAGGTGTTCGGTGGGCAGCCAGTCCGTGCGGGTGGCATCATCGTGCGCCAAGTGGGCAGCACAGTGAGTGTGTCAAGATGGCTGTGGCGTCATTTGGAGCGCTGCATTGCACCATGAGGCTCAACCCGACCATCTGTGGCTGAGGGGGAAGCCAGCCACACAGGACGTTGTTCAGTGCAAGGTGGATTGAGTTTCATGGTGTTTATGTTTGGTGCTTCATTTGTTCACAGTGGCACGCTGGCGAGAACACCGACCTGGGCAAGGACTTCACCCTGTTCTCCCTGGTCGATGGCATCGTGGTGTTTGATAAGAAGAAGGATCGCTCTCAGGTCAGGCTTAAGTGACGGCGTGCAACGCGTCTTGGCTGGGGCTGTAGCCAAGCAACATGGAGATTGACATGGTGGGCATGAACACATTGCATGCACCATGCAGGTGCATGTCTATCCTCTGGACAGCGAGAAGGCCAAGGCTGTGGTTGCTGCTACCCACACCAAGCAGCCCAAGGAGGGTGTGCCTTCACGTCGTGAGCGCCGGCTCGCAGAGTACAAGGGTGCGTGGTGGTAGCATGTGCATGACAGAGCATTGATGGGGCACGGTCGGGCTCGGCCATGGGTGATGGCATGTGATCAGCGCTGATGTTGCCTGCTAACGATCAAAGCATTCCGACGCATTTTGTGCTCTGGGACGGTTTTTATGCACCTCGCAGGCAAGCCCCGCAAGAACGCCAGCGCATCGACTCTGGCTGTCGCCACCGTGGCGGCGTCCGTGAAGCCATAGACGAGCCGCGGCTTCATCGCTGGGGGATGCATCGTGGGGTGGGGCGGATGGGGCAACGGTTTGGGGTTGGGATGCACTGCAGGGGCTGGGGCTTGTGGGATGGCGCGTTCTTTTTCCACCAACAATAGATCCTGGGCGCAACAATGCATAGTGTTCTGTGATCTCCACAATTTTCACCTGCGGTGGAGATGGCATGCTTCTGTGCTGGAGAGCGCACCAGATGTAAGGCCATACACGTGCCTGTGTTCCACTGGGCACTGATGTGCACAGCAGCGGCGGCACCGCTGCAACCACAGCACAACCACAACACAACATACTGGGTAGGGTGGCTAGTCCACACAGTTCTATGGATGCAGCTGAGTGTGGAGACGAGAGCGTGCGGATACAGTTGCAGCGGCAAAATCTGCAAACAGTGGGTGCGACCCTGCAGATGATTCGATACAAGTACACGTCACGCGCGTTGATATGAACTCATGTCAATCTTGGGCATACTGCGGCCCTCAGGCTCCACATTGTACTGCGCGTTGGTCAGGTAGTGCTCCAGCAATGTGCGCACCGCCTGTGGTAACGGCAACAGGAAGCACAGTCAGGATCCAGTTTCACTAGGTTTAATTGTTGTTAGTCGATTTCAAAGCCATCCAGCATCATGCGATTGCATTGCGGCCAGTGGTGTTTGAGGGTGGCCAGAGATACGAGCTTCATCCACCACCCAGCACACCTGCATGTCCGGCTGTGTGCTGTGTGCCAGCTCTGGCAGGAAATCATCATACATACACTTCAGCAGCTTGATGAACTGGCCACGGAATCTGCAACCAGTATGGAGCAGAACAACCTTATGCACTAAGCTATTTTAGGGACCTGACCAGCATCTGCGCCAGGCCATACAGGCTGGCCGACGTCAAGACAGACATAAAGGCACGCACAGCAGCGATTGCTACCAGAGTGCAGATCAAGGGGTGGCCTCACCGCCGATGCAATGAGTAGCCTGCAGCACGCAGGAAGAAGATGAGCGCCTTGGCGGTGGCACGCGTCGCAGGCAGCGCGTTTAGGCAGCGTGCAAGCCAGCGCCAGCCGTAGTCCAAACCATGTGGGTTGGCAGCATCCTCCACCTGCAGGCATATTGTGGGCATCGGCATGGTGGCTGGCTGGCAGCACAGCTGCACGCCAGTTAATTGCTGCACCAATTGGCGTGCACGCAGACATCATCTCTCACATGAGCTAGGTGCCCTCTGCCCAGGACGCCACCCACCTGCACAATCGCACCATACAGCAGCATCACACCCTCCACACGCTTCATGTAGTCGTCCTCACTTTCAAACACCTTGCCGCCTGCGCACACACGTCCATCAATTCACGCGCACTCATGCAAGCAACGCGCGAAAATGCGCACATGTGCTGCCTCTGTCCTGTCCCGCCAGACACAGCATACGATGGATGGGACGTACGGACACCGTCAACGCCTCAACCCCACGCTCAATGCTGTGCTCGTTTGCTGTGTTGCCGCACCCGGGCGTGCCGGGTCGTCCAGCTCCAAGTAGCCCATGAGTGCGTGGTGCTGTGGCAACGTGAGCGTGGCCCCTGACGCAGCGTCGTGTGTGACCGCTGCGCGCGGCACAGTCAGCGGTGTCTGCTTGTGCAGCAGCCCCAGTGTGAGCGCCATGAGCTCTGGGAACTGGGTGGACACCTGGGGCAGGGGCAGGGTGAAGGGTGGGGGTGCGGGGTCCAGCAGTGAAAAGGAGCAGTTGGCCATCTAGAAGGCGAATGCATGGGTATCGTCGTGAGATGCCGGAGCGCGAACACAGTGAAGGGGTGGCGCGGCACAGCAGCCTTTGCATACACGGCAAGGGAACAGAGCCAGCAGGAGCACTGTCAATCACACCTTGTCGATCACCACCTCACCTTGACCACCACCGTGGCAAGTGGGAATGCAGCCTTGTTGTTGAGCATGATCAGCTCCCACTGGTTCACAACTTTGGTGGCAAACATGAGGCACGCGTATGTACGCCATGTCGCATCAGGCTGGCTCATCACCAGGTTCCACACGTCGCCGCATTTCTTTGCAACCTGTTAAGCATCCCATCACGGTGATCAAAGCATCTGAGTTCATGCTAGCCGGTGTGCTGGAGTTGCCGGCGACACACACACAATTCACAATGCCCACCATTTGCCAACATGCTCACAGCATTGGCATCTGCCCAACTGCTGCACCACGCACAGCCCGCCGTGCTTGGGCGCTCGCTTCGTCGCTTGTCACGGCAGGCCAGGCCCTGCAGCCCTGCGCGTGGGCACACACCTGGTCCTGCGTGGCCGAGATCTGCTGCACATGCACCGTCATCTTCTTCTCTACTTCACGCCGCTGCTTCTTCAGGTTCTCGTCTGCTGTGATGGGCTGCGCACACAGACCACCATGGTACCCCATGCGCTCGTCAGTAGTGATCAGCAGGTCCAGGCAAACACACCCAAACCATGTCACAACATGCAAGATCAACAAGCGATCCCCCTGCCAAGAAGAGAGCCGTCTCAGCATGGTTCAGTGCCTCACTTTGCACATGTCTGTGAGCTCTGCATAACGCTTGGCCACCGTCTGCTCCCACTCAAATGCCTCAGGTGTGGCGCGCAGGCACCGGGACTGCGCACAAAGAATAGGAATGACCACACCCGCAGAGCAATGTGTGCGATCCACATAAAACCAGCAGCAGGCACAACTCAGCAGCAGCATTGCGCTGAAAGTGTGGACGACCCACCAGGCCCGTCCCTTTCCCTGCACCTCCAGCTGCAGCTCCCCCCTGTTGCTTGGCAGGGGGTGGTGCTGCCGTGGCAGCGGCAGCTGCGGCGGCAGCGGCTTTATCCGCCTCCTCCTTCTTTTTGGCCTGCAACAGCACATCGGAAGGCAGCAAGGAGATCACAGAGGTGTCCAGCACGGGTGTCCAGTATGTTTTCATTTTGAGCTGCAGCTTGCCAGCAGTCACCACCAGCATGTGCATGGTCGCTGAATGTCTGCACTGGTGCATCCTGCCCTGCTGCAGCATCATCTGGGTGCGCACCTCCTCCTCAGCTGCCCGCCTCTTCTCAGCTTCCTCCGCCTCACGCTTTTGCCGCTCTGCCTCCTCCCTGCAGCCATACCAGAGTTGTGCATGCAATGGTCACCCACCAGTTTGCAACAGGCCAATATAAGCACGCCATGCCAATGGTTCGATGCTGTGTAGGAATGCGATGCCTGAGAACCTCTGGTCAGACTTGCATTTGTATGCATTCCATTGCCACCGGCCAGGTTGATATCAGGCAGGCGCCACTCCTGTGCCCAGGTGTCTCACCATGCTTGCGTGTGCAAGGACAACAGTGCAGCATGCCCAAGCCCACCCACCGTGCTCGCGCCTCAGCTGCCGCCCGCTCCTCTGCAGCCTTGCGCTCAGCCTCTGCCTTGGCAACTGCCTGCAGGCGCTGCACCTGCTGCTGCTGCAGTGCTGCCGCCTTCTCATGTGACTGCTGCAGCTCCCGTAAACGCTGATCACGCTCCTGCCGTGTGATGTGAGAAGGATAGTATGTTAAGCACCCTGTGTTGCGTATTGCTTATCTGCGCGCTCACAGCTGTCACAAGCATGTTGCGACTGTCCGCATAATCACCTTCAAGTGCTTGGCAGCCAATGTCTCATCTGCCTTTGCCAATTCCTCCTGCTTCTGCCGCACGCTATCTGATATGAGATTGAGTTTTTGAGCAAGGCGCTCATCTGCCGCTCGTATTGCATCGTGTAGCTTGCCTGCACGCTCTGCTGACTTTTGCTGCAGGAGTCACAGGAGCCGTGCATGGTATAAACAAATCATCAGGTGATAGCATGCATGCATACGTGCATGCGGCACAGAAAGCTCAACACCTTTGCATCAGTTGTTATGGTGCAGCGCATGTTGTTATGGTGCAGCGCATGCAAGCCCATGCATGTCGCACCTGCACTTCGCTCTGCCATTTCAGCTGCAATTCCTGCAGCATGTGCTCAACAGGGCTGACATCTGCAAGGTTCCTGCCACTGAAGGCTGCTGGCTCCTCATCATCCTGCTCCTCATCATCACTGTAGCTGAATTCTCGCAACTCAGCAAGAAGCAACCCATATTTGACCGCTGATGTTGATATTTGGGGTGTGGGGGCGTCCTCATCTGCAGGCGATTTCATAAAAATAGATCACGCCTTGACCTGCCAATCCGGCCAAGTATTCAGTCTTCCACCACCTTCAGGTACTCCGTAGCGAACTGCTGGTGAATTGTTCAAGGGTTTGCTTGCGTGTAGTGGTGCTGGAGTCGAGGGTTGTGTGTGTCCACGCGGAACCACAAACGAAAAGCTACTCGTGCTATGAGGAGTGCCTGGTGCATCAGCTGGGAACAACAGCCGCTTAGGTAGGAGCTCCAGCGTGGAGCCCATGACCGCCGTTCCCGAGTCAAACACCATGTTCCTTCATCCCGAATGGGCAACTTGGGGGGAAGCAGGGGAGTGAGTGACACTGTACAGCTTGTACCGCTTGGGGAAAACGGTTATCCCCTCAAACTGTCCCGCATACCCTCGGCTTATCTGCTGCAGCTCTAGGTTGCATGCTGTGATACAGCAATTCCTGTAATTCGGCAAGGGGTGAGGCTGCGGTGCCCTAGATTTACTGGTGTATGCACGAGCGCATTGCGGAGAGCACACAGTATACAGGCAGTGCTCCCCAGAGCAGATAACTTCCCACACACAGGTGGGGCAGGTTGACATGGCAGGTGGAGGAGGTGAAGATCGACTACAAGTGTCATGTCCCATCATGTGCCAGTAGTGCTCACTGGCATGCTTACACGATCACCACACGGACTGCAGCTGCTGGCTGAGGGGTAAAGCAAAGAAGATGGGTATGAAGCAGTTTACAGCATGCGCAGTAGAGACTGTAGAGTGCTTGCGCTTGTGCTGCAAGTTGTTCATAATGTTATGGAGTGTACCATGATTGTGTGATTCTCACGTCGCATCATAGGTTCCTCAGCAACATCGTTTCCACCAGATCTTCCCACCGGCTGGGGCCAGGTGCTTGACCCCTGCTTGTACCATCACCATGTTGCACTTGAGCGTCACGCCCGTGCCCATCTTTCACCTGCTTCCTGGCTTGACCTCCCTCCACCAGAACATCGTGCTGTGCAAGCGTACTCATGTCATGGGCCTCAGCAACCTCCTGGTCAACTTGGTCAAACACCTTCAAATCATACATCTCTATGGTTTCACCTTGCTCCACCATCACATTGGCAGACCAGTGTGATGAGGCAGCAGATGAAACGCTGTGGTCTTGTAATGATGGCACCAGGCTTTCAGCTACTATAGCACCTTGTCCGCCTTGCTCCTGCTGCTGCTGCTGCTGCGGTGTATGAATGCTGTGCGGCAGGCTCCCACGCAACATGTGGCTGCTGTGCTCTGTGGCCAATCCAGTGTCCGCCGCACCAGCTGAGCTGCTGTGTGTTGCTGCAGATGGACTGCCGCTCTGTGGTGCCACCTGCCCTGAGGTTGGCTCACGGCCAACAGCCACACTCAGCAACTCCGTGAATGACGATGATTCAGCGGACAGGTAGTCCTCAACCATGTCATCATACAGCCGCTCACTGTCCTCCTCGCTCAGCTCCACCCCGTCCTCCAGCAACACGTCCTGTGCTGAGCGCATGTCCACTGCTGGAACCACGGACGCGCGCACTGCTGTGGCTCCTGCTGCGGCTGTTGATGCAGTCCCGAAGGTGGAGGCACTGTCACCAGCTGTGGTCAGACCCTGGTGCCCAGCTGCGGGCTGCTGGCCATACCCACTGGTTTTCAATTCCTCATACACTGCATCTATGTATGCATCCGTGAGGTATGAGTCGTAACCCTCAAACAGCACATCCAGCAGCAAAGGGTCAGCAGAGGCAGGTGCAGAGATGGCGGTTTGCGCGCGCTTGCATCCCTCAGCAGTGGCAAGGGAGGCAGGGTTGCAATGCCACAGGGTGGCTAGGCGCTTCATCACATAGTCCTGCAGTTTGCAGCAGGTCACCCAGGTTGGAATGCAGTGATCAGAGGCACCACACATCAGGAATCTACACGTGTTGTGTTGTGATTGGAGCTGTTGTGAGTGGAAGCAGCGAGTGTGAAGGCGCAGCCAATGGGTTGAGCTGTGGCTGCATGCGTGTCGCACCTGCACATCGGCAGCAGCTGTCTGGACAGCACCTTCATCAGCCCCAGTGCCCATCAACTCAGAGCCCGCAGTGTACACTGCATCATCCACGAGCTCTGCTGCATCCACAACATCTGTCAAGTATGGCAGGGATCCATCAATCTCTAGCTGCAGCTGCGGTGAGATGGTGGCAGGTGCGGAAGTGCTGGCGGCCGTTGGGGGCCGGACGGGTTGAAGAGGATGGCTCACAGTGGCGGCGTCATACCAGATGGCGTCAGTGCTGCTGTCGGGAAGGCTCTCAAAATCATCATACCACCACCAGTCGTAGTCATGGTCAAGACCATGATAGCGATCCAGGTCGTAGTAAGCCAGATCCAGGTAATCCAGCCCTAGGTCACCCTGCAGGTCAAGATTGTTGTAATAAGCATCCAGGCTGTTGGCGGCTGAGTCGTACAAATAATACTGCTCCAGGTCATCCAGCTCCATGTATTCCTCCAGCCCATACTCGTACAACAGGGCCAGCATTTCCAGATATGACATGTGCTTCTGCTGTGAGAGCAGTAGCTGCTCGTCCTCTGTCTGCGTGTTTGCAAGAAGCTGTTCATACTCTTCCTCGTACTCCTGGACCCATTGAAGGCTCTCATACCTAGCAGCCAAGCTGTCACTGACAGCCGCTGAATGGGAGGTCTGCGAGGCCAAGCGGCCGGGCGCTGCTGCTACCGGCTTCAGGGTGCCATCAGGGCCTATCAGGTCACGCAGTGTTGGTAGTGTGATGTCATTGGATGCTATGTGGCCGGCAGCGTCCATGCCGGCTACGTCAGGTTTCTGACGAGTGCCCTGCCCCTCCGGGGACCTATCCTTTGATACGTCCAGCGCATCCCAGTAATCCCAACCCAGCTCATCAGCCACTGTACTGCCTGACAGCACTGGAGGAGCTCCATCTGGGTGTGGGAAGGATGGGGTCTCTGCCGCAGCCCCATGGCCCGGTGCGTCAGCAGTGCTACCGCTGGCTGCAGCTGCAGGTGCACCCGATTCAGCATCAGCTGCTTCCTGACGGAACAGCGCCTCTTGTAGATCGTCCCATTGGCTGAAGGCGGGTGTGTTATGCGTGAATGCACCAGCCGCAGGCATGTCATCAGCGTCAAGCCATGGACCTGCAGTGTTGTAGTCCAGATCTGGCACGTCATAGTCATAGCTGGGCCAGTGCTTGTCATCATAGTTCGGCCAGCGCTTGTCACCCTGCTGGTCAAACCTTTGATCAAGTTGATCACTTGATGGCTTGTGTGACAAATTGTACTCCAGCAGGGTCTGCATGTTGCTGTTCTCTTGCAGCATGGACAGGAACTCTGAATAGCCCTGTGCGTCTGAAAAGAGGTCCTCTATATGTACCTCTCTTGCAGTCTCAGCTGATGAGCCGGCAAGCTGGCCCATGGTCGCCACACCTGGGCTGGTGTTGCTGCTACTGTCCTGGCCAACACCTAGGGAGGTGTCAGGCGGCACCAATGGCTCCGACGAGGCCTTCAGCTGCAACAGGCCATCCTCATCTGACTTCACAGCCAGCTGGAGGGTCGGGTCACTCTCTGCTGGCCTGCTCAAGTGGGGCATTGTATAATGTGCAGGCCCTTGACCATCCTGCAGTGCTGGCTGGTCCTGAAGCTTTGCAACTTCGTGCTGCGCGATGTGCCTGTAAAAATCCCCACTGGTCACAGACGAGGCAGCACCTGCAGCAGACGAGGCCACAGCTGCTGTCGCTGAGGGTGGCCCTGGCTGGTGCTGCCCGTGGACGAGTCGCCCCCACCCTGCCACCAGCTCATGCACCCAGTGGGATGCAAAAGGACCAGTGAGCCCAGCTGGGTCAGGCCAGCCATAGCTCTCAGACACTGGCCTAACCACAGTGGTCTCAATCCACTCCAGCAGCCGGCTCGCGAAAGAGGGTTTTACAGCCTCAGAGGATGGGCCCATGGTTAAGGCAGGTATTGCCGCGGAGGATGTGGCAGCTGAGGTGGGTGTGCTAGCAGATGTGCTGGTGGTGGCAATGGAGTGCAGATGACCGTGCCCCTCAGCCGCTGTTGCACGCAGGGCACGACGGCCCCCCAGGGTTGCACCGTTGGCCACAGGGCCCAGCACACCAGTTGGTAGGATGTCCAGCTGCTGCTCGCGTGCGTGGCCGTCCTGCTGTCCTGCTGAGATGCGGTCATGGTGTGCGGCAGCCAAGCGGCGGCGCACTGTGGCTGTGGCGGCACGCGCGAGCTTCCAGTGCTTGCGCATGCACTGCTGCAGGGTGGCCACACATGTGGTACCTGACCACCACGCGGCTGCGTTGCTGAACCCTGACTCACTCGCCACCAGGCAGGACGCCTGGCCCAGCACTGCCAGGTCAGCAACTGCGCTCAAACAGGTCGCAACCACGATGGTTTGCGATCAGGAGGCAACGCAGTGGAACAGGTGTATGATGGTGGCGTGTGTGCCCAAGTGAACTGAGAGCAGCAGGAGGTAGACAACACAGTGCCCTTACCTGTTGCCCAGTGCCGCTGCATGATGGCCGGGTCCATGCCCAGCGTGTTGGGCGCAAGGCCCTTGACTTTCTCTACCTCCAGGTTAGCAGTACCAAAGTGGTAGGGCCGTAGCACTGTCGCGGTCACGCCATTAAACACACCCGAGGCCACAAACTGGCGCAGGATCGCCTGTGGAAGTGAGGGTGCGGGTGGTCCAGGATGCTTCAATCGAATAGGTTTCAGCAGCAATGCATCAATTGCAAGGCAAGAAAATGTTTCAAACCAGTGCTGAACTGCGGCGATGGCCTATCTGGCTATCTCTGATATCTGGCAAAAGCCCCTGCACAGCGCATCGAGTACGCACATGGTCGGTGAGCAGCACCATGTTGCGCGAGCCGCCCTCGCCCTGCTGCGCTTGCAGCTCACGGCCACACACGATGGCCGACAACACGGAGGGCAGCGCCGAGTCCCAGAAGAAATGGTGCGGCTGGGGGAGCGCAAGGCGTGGTGCATCATGGTGTTGGTTCAGAATAGCATGATGACTTGACGAGACAAGAAAAATTGATGCCTTTGCTTCAACTTCATTGTGTAAGCAATTAGTGGCCAGCAACATAGTTATCAAGTTATGCGCACACCTCGCCAACCATGCCGCCCAGGCGCAGGTGTAGCGCAGTGAATGGTGTGCCTGGTGCCACACCCAGTGCCTCCATCTGTGCATTCGCCATCTGCAGCCACGTCACAGTTCAGGAACACAATGGCACTACCAAACAGACAGTGCAGAAAGTAGTCACACAGCGTGCTCAATCACAGTGCTCAAGCGCCCTTCTCCATACAGACGCACCTGCGCCACCTCAGGTGCAGGCCGGAAGAGTGCATGGAACATGCAGTGCGTTGCTTCTGACAGCAGTGTGATGTTTGGTGCGCCTGGCACGTGCAGGTCTGCATACTCTGCATGGGAAAAGCAGCACATCAGGGCACACCACAAGCATAGGTGAGTTGTCAGAGGCTGCAGGTTGATGCCGGGACGCTGGGAGCACACATAGCAGCAGATGCAGGAGATGCAGCCGAAAGCCGTTACTGTGCATGTACGTCATTGTTGATATCGTTGTCATATGTGTTGATGCATTACAAAGCTTCGCACCGTTGAAGTTGATGTGCAACATGTACTTGTTGGGCATGGTCAGATACGCCCCACTCCTGTGCATCACAAACAGGCCAGTAGGAACAGGAATGTGAGGCAGCATGCAAGGAACGCGCCAGCAGTGGATACTATGGCTCATCAAAGGGCTGGTGTTGTGGTGTGACATGAACCTGTTCCTGCAGGAGCCGCTTACCTGATGGCTGGCACCCACTGGTCATCTGGCTCTGTCTCACTGTGAGTATGTGTGAGGCACGTGAGTGATCCTGCTCAGCAAACACATTGGATGTATGCTCCAGTGCCACTGGGTTGGCAGGGGCAGTCAAGCAACCCGAATTCCCCAATTGAGCTGCAGCTTGCACCACTTACGGCGTGCGAGGGGGCGGGTCACCGTGCACCTGCCAGTCCAGGATGCCTGAGGGTGGCAAGAAGGCTTCCATGGGGGCAGGCTGCGTGTTTGCATGTGTAGTCATCATGCATGTTATCATTATTATCATCATCATCATGCTATTATCATCATAGCGTTCACATTGGGAAGATCGTGCTCAGCCGTTATGAATGAAGTTCATGCGGATTTGTGGGGAGCAGTGGCATGCAGCTGGGCAAAACAAAGCACAAGGCAACAAGTGACCGCATGCTGCCACCAGCGTGGTCGAGGGTCTTGATTACCTTTTGCTGATGAATGAGGAACACACGTTTGGAGGCGGCGGCAACCCGCACAAGCGTCATGATACCGCGCAGCCGATCCCCCAGGCCTTGGCATACACCTGCATGCGAAACAGCCGGATGTGACAACTGCCGCCACTGAGCTGATGAAGTGCAACATGCTGCCCAGAGCATCTATGTTGCGCATCTGGACTCAGCTGGTTGAATGGTTGCCACGCTGTGCTTTTGGTAGTGCTTGCAGTACCAACACCCCATGTGCCTCGGGCTGATCCAACTCGGCCGCGCGCTCACCAGGGCACGAGAATACGGTGTACTTGGTGTCAGGGGAGTTGCGGGCCCGCTCCTGGCGCTGCCATTCAACGTACTCCACCTGCATACCGCACGAGCCAACACCGCCATGCTGTCAAACTCAGCACGGGGAGGACACAGTGGAGCAAATAAAAGAACGATCCTCACCATCCAGGGGACATGGACCTTGCACTTCTGAACCCATTGATCATGTGTGTACCTGGCCGCTGCGGAAATGGGCTCAGCGACGGCCCATCGCGCCAGCAATGCAACGCTGAGAATCTGCACGAGCAACAGCAAGGGAGGGCTCATGGTCCCCCTTGCCTTGCTCGCCCAGGTCGAGGCACGACAAACACGCCGATGTTGTGATGAAAGACCTGAAGAAATTGACGCTGTATGAACTTAACGTAGTAGTTTGTATGCAACCAAACCCAGGTGTTCGGTTTCCTGGCATCAGAAGTTGCCCTCATGCAAGTCACTGTCGGCTCGTCCCAGGCGCACGCCCCAGACACCATGCACTATGTGACTCTACACGTTCCTCCTGCACTCCTACACTGTGTACGTCCTGATGCTATGCGTACTACACGAGCCGACCTGCTTCTAATGTCATGAGAAAGATGGGTTCCCCAACCGTTTCCGCACGCACCCCTCGTACGGGGACAGCAGTCTCGACATGTCCCAGCACAATGCACCCCTGCACTTGCTACCCGTGCTCTGGCTCGGGCATGACCCGTGCTGTCATCCTGAACGATGCCTTTCCCAGGTGCCCATCTGCGCTGTTTTCTGACGATGGCAGTGGCAGGTTGGTGGGCATGGCTGATGGCAGGTTGGGTGGTAGACCTGGAGACGGCGGCAACTCTGCCACTGTAGGAATGGGCGCCGGCCCCACGTGCAGGGATTGCATGTGGGCAGATGGCGGCTGGAGTGGTGCGGGCTGCAGTGGGAGCGCGGCATGTGGGCTGGCCTGGTCCATGCCGCGCGACTGCAGGTCAGAGAACTCTTTGCCAGCTGCCGCCACAGTGAGGGCTGGCGCACCTGATGAGCTGTGCCCAGGTGCCCCAAGCATGCCATTATGTCGCTCCGGCTTCGGGCTCTCTATTGCGCCAGGGATACCTGACAGGGCATTGTGCTGCGCCGGCCCTGCCGCTGCTGCAGCCGCAGCGGCTGCCTCTGCCTCGCGCTGCTGCCTTAACCGCTCCTCTTTCTGTGCACGTGCCCGCTCCTCACGCTCCTTCTTCTTACGTGCCTCCTCAGCGCGCACTGCCTCCGTCTCCGCACGCACACGCTCATCTAGTGTGCTGAAGACTGCATCCACTGCATTCACCAACCACTTCAGGCCCTCACGCAAGCGTGCATCTGGCTGCTGCCCGGCCGGTGTCTTTGCTGTGCAGGGCAGGATCTGAAAACGATTGTGCTGCATGCTGGACAGCCCGAGCTGTGCCGCAACATCGGCTGCGCTGGCTGCTGCTGGCAGGTCCTGCTTGTTTGCAAACACCAGCACTGGCTTGTCCCACAAGTGTGAGTCCTCCAGTGTTTGCTGTAGCACCTGCCTGCACTCCTCAAAACGTGCCGTGTCAGCTGCGTCCACCACATAGATGACACCATGCACCTCAGCCAAGTAGGACTTCCACACGCGCCGGATGTTCTTGCCACCCCCTAAGTCAAACACCTGCAGCGTCGTGTTGCGACCGCTGATGCCAACTGTGCGTGTACTTGTGGTGGTGCTGTTGAAACCAAATGTGGGAGTTGTTTCCTTGTCCTGCAAGCATATCAGGCACGTGCATCACCCCTCAACCCATGCTGCATGGTATGCAAATGTGCACGCCTTCAGTGCTGCATGCAATTCTCGTGCAACCATCTAAGGCAATCTAGTGCTGCAGGAAGCGCATGGAGGCAGACAAAGCTTGCCATGCCTACGCACCAGTTCACCCTGGACAGTGTTCAGAAGCGTGGTCTTCCCTGCATTATCGATCCCCAGGACCACTAAGCAAAGTGTTCTCTCTGACTTCTTCTTCAGGTACTTGTAAAGGTTGTAGAGAAGACCAAACATTCCTGGTTCCTGCGACGCTATAAAGGGCACATGCTAGAGCCCTATCTTATAGCCTTATCATGCTCAGGTACAGAGGAAGCCTTTTTATGAAGGGGAGTCTTGGAGTTGAGGTGCTCGTTTACCGCCGAACCTAGTGCAGATTGTTGTGCTTTTGCTGCATCATTTTTCCACGGTCACGCGGCCGATGACAAATGTGACTATGAGGTAGTACGGCTTATTGCATAACATATAACTTTGAGGCTCTGTTTATGGAGCACAAACTTGATAACTGCTCCCCAAAATCCGCATGCAGACCCATCATAGAGCACTAAACTTAATTCCAAGAGTTGGTTGGTTGATCCTGTGAAACAAAGCAGTAGCCACACTTCACATGTACTACCCCAGCTTCGGCAAACCGCGAGGGTTTGCAGCAAATTCCATAAGGTTCAGCTTCCCTGCCTTTGGCTCCCCTAAAGCTACACAAACACTGTACACTACTTCTTGCTCTTGCTGCTACCCTTCCCCTGTGATGCCTGCTTGCCCTTGGCTGTGGCTGCACCCTTCTTGGCCCTGGGCTGGCTGGTGGATGGCCCGGGATCGGCATCAGAGTCGCTGTCGCTGGTGGGTGGTGCAGCTGGCTTGCGCTTCCTGCTTGCTTTCTGCTCTGCTTTGGCCTTCCGCTCAGCGTCCAGTGCACGCTTGGCGTCCAGGAACTTGTCGCTGGTGAGCCAGGGGTTGTCAATGGCCAGCTGCCTTCACTTGGTCACAGGGCGCTTGGCCTGCTTCACCTGCTCCTCCTCGCGCTCGCCACCTTCGCCGTACAGGATCATGTCAACAGCATGTACAATGGCCTTGGCGTTCTTGGCTGTCTTGGGGCTTGGCGGGATAGGGCGCTGCGCCTGGCCAAGCTGCTGCTGCCCCGTGGGGCCTGGTGTAGCTGCGGCAGCAGGCTCAGGCGGTGGTGCTGGCGCATGCGCAGCCGCGGCCGCCAGCAGTATCTCAAGGCTAGGTGGCCACAGGCCAGTCTTGCTGAAGGCATTCTTCAGGATGTCAGGGCTGTCAGTCATCATGTTGTGCAGGGCAGAGTCGACCAGCCCAATCCAGTTGGCACGAGTCAGTTGAACCTTGTCTCCGTCAGACGCGTTGCAGTGACGCGTGTACAGGTCGCTGTACTTGGCCTGTACCCCTCCAGTACAACCCCATTTCCCACATCAACTGCTAAAAGCAGTTGATAATTTTTACCAAAATGGTAAAGGGCATGTTGTGACGTATCTATAGCACTGCTGATGGAGCCATTCTGTTGTGTTTTGATGGAGAAAAGCTAAATGACGTGCAGCCCACCACCAGCCCACCATTGGAGTTACTAGGAAATTTTGACACAAAACCCTGCCCTGGAAGCCACAGAAAGCGATCCAGACCCGCCCATGCAGCATGCACTTGCTGGCCATGGTACTCTAGCATGTGGCAAAATAGCAGGGCATGATGTGCAAGCTATGTAGGTTGGTGAGGCTTCCAGTTTGGGGCTGATGGAATTTACCGCCTTATGGAATAAGCCGTACTACCTCATATATGCGTTGACTTTGACTTTGCAATTCTCAGAGCTCGCCCTTCTGAGAGCGCTGGCAGATCAGCTTCCATCGCACACCCGACTATGGGACCGTTGGCTGATTGGATGCACAACTGCAAAGATGCACTGCAGCCCATCCCCATCAGCCGCATGGTGCTGCCAGGCACGCATGACTCTTGTGCATACGATCTCTCAGCCAACATTAACATTGAAGCATCAGGGCTGGAGCGCGCAGCACAGTTATTATTGAAAATGGCCCCATGTGTTGTGTCCGCATGGACATGTACTCAACCCTCATGTATGACAGTGCATGAGCAGCTTTGCCGCGGCGTTCGGTTCCTGGACATCCGTGTGTCAGTAGCAGCTTCATATGCTGAACAAGCGACTCCCAGTGGCTTTTGTGCATCACACACATTTCCTTGTGTGGATATGGCAGATGTCATGCAACAGCTGGTGCAGTTCCTACAAGCCCATGCTGGTGAGGTGGTGCTGCTACGCATCACCCCAGTAAGTGGCTGGCATCAGCTGGTAGCCAGACGCGAACGGACTCCATGCTTACTGTTGCTGGCTGCTTTTTGGTACATGCAAGTGCAGGACTGGGAACATCGTCATCACTTCACGGCTGCTCGAGGCACACAACTGCTGCAGGTGCTGCATC
The DNA here is from genome assembly GCA_004335575.1 of Haematococcus sp. NG2. NCBI lineage: Eukaryota > Viridiplantae > Chlorophyta > Chlorophyceae > Chlamydomonadales > Haematococcaceae > Haematococcus > Haematococcus sp. NG2. The sequence goes on along the minus strand of QAXD01000212.1, from coordinate 197,615 downwards.
AGCTGGCAGGACAACACATTTTCAACCGCAGTGCTTATGTGCAGCACCACCTGCTGCCAACCTATGGCGAGGTGCTGGATTCTGGCACGCGGCTGCTCATCCTCGCCGAGTTCCCGTTTGAGAATGATCCACAGTGCGCGTTTGGTCTACACGTGTGGCCACCAGGCAGCTGTGAAGTCCTCTGGGCAAATGATCCCACACCGCAGGTATGCAAAGTCACACGGTTTCGCCTGAGCAGTGCTGCAACTGCAGCTGCATCTCCTTCCGTGACCTAGCGGCCACCCGGTGAGTGTGTCTTGACCCGAGACCATAACGCACAGAACATTGTATGGCAACTGCAGGGCACCCTGGATGGCCTGCTGAAAATCGTGGAGGAGCGCGCTGCCCAGCCAAGCGCACCCACATCATGCATCTCCTTCGCAGTGACCCCCGACCTGCCCAGCATCATCAGTGGCACACTAGTGGGCGCACTGCAGCACACAGACTTCGGGCTGCAGACAATGGCGCAGCAGGCGCGGCTGCTGCTGCCTTCCCTGCTGAATGCAGATCTGCGTGCAGGGCGTGTAATGGCTGTGCTGATGGACTGCCCGCAGCCTGAGGATGTATGTGCAATCATCGCATGCAACTTTCTGGCACACAAGTCTTGGGCTGGCTGGTGAGCAGCATTGTAACATCAGACGTGGTCCTCACTGCCTAGGTTTACTTCTCATGCGGCAAAGTGCAGTGGAGGCGCACACCCTTGCAGTACAGTAGTGCTTGACCTCATAGCTTGAAAAGTTTGCCTGCTCTGTGTGGGTGCAGCTATTAGTTTTACCCTGCTGTACACGATGCACCAAACGATGCAGTAGTCACGAACAGTTTGCCAGCCATGTCTGGTACAGAGGGCGGGGCGCCTTCCCGCAAAAAGGCCCGCCCAACTTCTGCAGACGATGTGGTTATGGAGCAGGAGCAGCGGGAGGCTGTGGAGGCTGCAGCTCCTGCAAAGGGTCAGAAGGGCCAACGCACTGCGGGATATACACTGACATTGAAGGAGGTCAGTGGTGACCATCGTCTTGACGTGAACGGGCTCTGATCATCATGACGATCTAGGTGGGGGCGGGGTTGCTGAATCCTGCCATCGCACACGCTGCAGATTTCTGGGGACAAGCTTACAAAGACTGCGCAGGAAAATTGGTCTTCAGAGGCGCAGCAATCGGACAAACCTCCTGCCTTCAACCCTGAACTGGTCGTGTCCATTTACAATGACGAGCTGGCTGGCAGCAGCGCCGGCAAGGGGCCCGCGCTTAAGCGGGTCATGCTGCTGGAGATTTCTCAGTACTTGGAAAACTACCTTTGGCCCAACTTTGACGCCAGCAGCGCATCGTTTGAGCATGTCATGTCGATGATACTGATGGTGAACGAGAAGTTCAGAGAGGGTGTCCAGGCATGGACCTGCTTCCATACACGCAAGGTGCGTGGCCATGCAGAGTGCATGCTGGGACGGTGCATGGAGCCTGCAGATGCTGCATGCCAGCATACGATGTGTGCATGTGCTGTGCAACGCCTCTGATGACGCCAGCAACGTGCGCACAGCTACGAATCCGTGCGCATGGTGTCTTCACTGCTGCCGTGCTAATGATGCTGTGGTGGTATTCTCTGCAGGATGCTTTCCCAGAGTTCTTCAAGGCTTTCCTTGGCCTGAAAGAGAAGCTAGGGGAGACACGGCCCATGCACGTGCACGAGCGCACTGCGTACCTGGTGTTCACCATCAACGTCTTCCAGGTGGGTTGCAGCAAAGCCAGCAGCGTGGGCAGCGCACGAGGGTTGCTGTGGACAAGTGCCGCAGCTGGAGGGCGATACATTCAACACAGGACTGACTGTGTGAACCAAAAGTCACCGGGGTTGTTCCGGTGAACAGTTGTTGATGGGGTGAAGTGCATGTTGCCAGGCCCCCGGTAAGCCCTTGGTCTGAGACCTGCCAACTGCTGGACCACACTAATTTGCACGACCATGCTTGCATGCACTGCAGTCGCTCGAGGACGAGATGGTGCGTGGGCAGGCGCTGCGGCTGGTGTCGCTGCCACTGTGGCAGTCGCTGTCCCCAGGGCGACTGCAGCTTGAGCTACATGGGCTGCCACAGCTTGCAAAGCACTGGAAGCACCTTTTGAAGAAGGAGCAGAAGGTGAGAGGTGGTTGGGAGCTGGGAGCTGGGGTTCGCAGCTGGGTTGCACACCATGGTCAGCACATGCACATGGGCATGACTCACACTGGCCAAGGCTGTGAGCAACATGCTGCACTATGTGCCCGCAGGCCGCCAAGCAGCCGGGCTACGTGCCTGCGCGCCACCGGCCGGAGGCCGCGTTTGTGCCCTCCCTGCTGGATGACTTCCTATCAGCTTTGGAAACAGCCATTGTGGAGCAGGGTGGTGATGAGGGTGAGGCGGGCGGTCCGGTGGACGCCGTGCCACGTGAACCCCCCAGTGTGGTGGTGCAGCGGCCGGCGCTCATGCACTGTGAGCGGTCGCTGGAGCTGCTCATCGACCTGCTCAGCCAGCTACCCACGCGCAGGTGCGGTGGGGACGAATGGCGGGCAGGGTGGCATGGGACTGGCTGTGTGAAGTGGTGGGAGGTGCATTTGCAGTGCAAGGTGCAAGGATCATGGATCTGGTTTGCATACCAGGCAGCGTTCAGCACTCCAACCATGGGATGCATCCTTTGTTGCGCAGGTTTGTGCGCACTGTGTTGGAGGATCGCGCGATCCTGATCAAGGCCAAGCTCGCGCCGCTGTACCAGCACCCCGATGCGCAGTTGTATCGCCAGCTCGTGGACCTGTTCAGCTTTTACATGACGTTCCCCATCAATGACCACACGGGTGACCCGCTCACAGATGACGAAGTCACAGCTGTGCACTATGAGAAGGTGGGCGGTGGCTGCAGAGGCACGCAACAAATGGTGGCAGCTGCAGTGCATTGCGGGTTGGTGTATGGCAACGCAGGGGGAGGGCCAACACGTACAGCATGCAGCAGCATTTGGTGTTGAGCAGGCACAAGGGCAGCGGGTGCAGTGCATGCTTCAGCAGCTGTGTTCATGCTTGCGCAACGCATGCGGTACATGTTTGGTTGTTGCGTGTGCTGCTGACCCATGTGGCCTGCCACACCCCACAGGTGTGCACGCTGCAGCGGCTGCTGTTCAAGCACTGGCCGGCCCTGAAGGAGCTGGCGCTGAGCAACTGCGGCACGGTGGAGAAGCGCGACGTGCTGCGCCGCGCACTGTCAGGGCTGTCAGACGAGGAGCTGCAACGGTTGGTTGTGGATCAGCTGCGCCTGGTGGCGGGCGACGACGCGTGGGCAGGCAACAAGACCTTCCTCATGGAGGTGCGCAGGCGTGCTGTGTGCGCACGCGTGTGTGTGCGCGCGCATGTGCAGGTGCAGGGCCAGAAGCAGGGGCGGTGGGGCAGGCAGTGGGGTGTGCCCTGGCGGTGTCAGGGGCTGCCAACTGGCCCCTGGTTCACACGCAACGGCGCATGTCGTGATCGCAGCTATGTCAAGGCATAGTTACTGGACACAAGGTGCATGCGGATTAGTTGTGGTGTGTGCTGCATCATGATGATGCACACAGGTCATGCTGGCCACATACGAGCGGCGCAAGTCCCAGCGTGAGGTGATCAATGAGATGCCGCTGTACCCCACGGAGGGCATCTTGTGGGATGAGTCACAGATCCCGTCCGTCACCTTCACAGGCGAGGGCTGCCTGGCCCTGCCCAAGCTCAACCTGCAGTTCCTCACGCCACATGACTACCTGCTGCGCAACTTCAACCTGTTCAGGTGCGCCCCTTGTACAGGCTGCTTTGAAACACGCATCAACCCTGCCTGTACTGCGTGGCAACCACTACTGTATACAGCATCAGCCGCATGTGCACCTCTGCGCTCCCATCACCGTCTGCCCTGCCGCCTCACCTGGGCAGGCTGGAGGCAACGTACGAAATCCGTGAGGACATTGCTGATGTGCTGGGGCGTGTGGGTGCGTACTGGGACGACGCGGTGGATCCGGCTGTGGTCAAGTTTGCGGGCTGGGCGCGTATGGCGCTGCCTCTCACGTCGTTCCGCATCACAGAGGTGCGTGCAGAAGACAGTGCACAGCGCTGGCGCATGCACAGGCATGTCTGGCAGCGTGCATCAGCACTGTAGGGAGTTGTGCATGCTGTCCATCAACCCTGGATGTGGAGTGGTGCTGATCCGGGCAGGGCCGTGGCTGGGGCGCACAGGGGTGTGCTTGCACGCCCCTTTCGCCTCAACTGCCACCAATTCCTTGTGGCCTTGTTAGTGCCTGGGGGTTCTCCCTGGGCCACCGCGCGCACCCCTCCCATAGCACCACCAGGATCATAGTTCTGCTGTGGGCGGGTGGCCACTGCGGCCACCTGCTACCCCGCAGCTGTCTCCAACGCCTGGCACACACCCCTTCACTTTCATCCCTTGCCTTTCCCACCCTGCCTCATTGCTGCTGGTGTGTGGGGCGCGTGTAGCACCTTTGCCAGCTGCCTCCTGCCCAGGCTCATAGCCTGCCCAGGTGCCCTCAACACTGCTGCGGGCTGTTGTGCTGTCGCCACTGGTGTCACAGGTGCGCAAGCCTGCAGTGGGGGAGCTGAAGCCATCGGCGGTGACAGCTGACGTTGTGATCAACACGCGCCCCCTGCGTGGTGACATCCGCTCCGAGTGGGATGAGATCAAGCAGCACGATGTGCTGTTCCTGCTCACCATCCGCCCGCCCAGTGGCGCGGATGTGGCGGCCATGCATGAGGGCGGCCGCACGCCCAGCGCAGCCGAGAAGTACGGGCTGGTGTATGTGCGCGGCTGCGAGGTGCGCTGCCTGCTTGGTTGCCTGCACCACATGTCCTGCACATGATCTTGGGGGGCAGTGTGTATGAGGATGCAAGGTCACACACGCCTCAAGGCTGCTGGCAGGGTGCCGTCACTTTTTAGTTGGCGCATCAAACAAGTGGCCTCACACTCATTTTATTTGCCCTGCCCTGCCCCACCCGCCCCTGGCCAGGTGATTGAGATGAAGGACGAGGGGGGGCGGCTGATGAATGACTTCACGGGCCGCGTGCGCCGTGATGAGTACAAGCCGCCTGAGGGCACAGCGCGCACCGTGACGGTGGCGCTGGACACCGCGCAGTACCAGCTGGACATGAACTACCTGGCCAAGCACAAGGGCGCGGAGGATATGTACGGCACCTTCAACCTGCTCATGCGGTGAGGCACGCGCATGCACAGAACGTGCTTGGCTACCAGCATCAGTCATTTGGCAGAGGTGTGCAGCAGCAGAGACAGTGTGCCTGAGAGGACTGTGGCATCTGGGCTGTTGTGGAGCTTACAGCTGTCATCCTGAAGGAGATCATGGCAACTCAGTTTTTGTTCATGTTGCACCTCCTGTGCATCAAACATTCGCCTGCATCTTATGTTATTATCAGCTCAAGCCTGACCGGCTGTGCTTGCGCTTCTCGTTGCTGCAGCCGCAAGCCCAAGGAGAACAACTTCAAGGCTGTGCTGGAGTCGATCCGTGACCTGATGAACGAGGAGGTCATCATTCCAACCTGGCTGCATGACATCTTCCTAGGGTGGGTGCGGCCTGCGTTTCTCCTGTCACCTCAGCTGCAACAGGGTCATGGTTTGCACGCCCTACGCAGCACCTCGTGACGCTGTGCATGGCTTGCTGCACCTCCACCCTCACCACAGGTACGGTGACCCAGGGGCCGCGCAGTGGCGGCAGCTGCCGGCCGAGCAGCGGCTGCGCACTGTGGACTTCCGCGACACCTTCCTGGACACGGCACACGTGCGGGAGGCCTTCCCCAACCACACTGTCGTGTTCAAGACCGCGCCGGGGCAAGCCCAGCCCGTGCCACCCTTCCGCATCACGCTCCCTGCCGAGGACGCGCCGGCAGGGACACAGCCAGGTGGCAAGCGTGGGGCAGAGGGCGAGGCAGGTGGGGAGGGTGAAGGGGGGGCTAACGGGACGGCGCAGGCAAATGGGGCCAGTGCAGGGGGGATGCCAGGTGCCGGTGGGGAGCTGGTGGTGGAGAGCTACACGCCGCCAGACCCTGGGCCGTACCCCCAGGACCGGCCGCGCACCAATGACGTGCGCTTCACACCGGTGCAGGTCGAGGCCATCATGTCAGGTGCGCGCTGGTGTGCTGTAGATGCGCTGCAACAGGGTGTCAGGATGTGAGGGTGATGGGCACAGCGCCATCCGCTTGGGAACCTGATGCCAAACAGCAGGCACGTTCAACGGCACTCGCCTTCACGCACTGCTACTGAATGTGTCACACATGTCAACATTCTGTGTGCTGTCCTGCGGCCTGGTCCTGTGCTTTCACAGGTGTGCAGCCCGGCCTGACCATGGTTGTTGGACCGCCTGGCACAGGCAAGACAGACACAGCGGTGCAGATCATGACCACGCTGTACCACAACTGCCCCGGCCAGCGCACGCTGCTCATCACACACTCCAACCAGGCGCTGAACGACCTGTTCCAGAAGATCATGGGCCGTGAAGTGCCGGCCCGCTACCTGCTGCGCCTGGGTGCGTGTGGCCTCTGGCCCCGTCTGTCCTTCGACACCACACAAGGAGCTGTTTGCAAACCTGAGGATGATCTGTGGCTTGGCACTTCATGCATGCTGACAAAGGTGCATGAGCTGCAGTCACGGTCGCACCAACACGATCCCTTGCACGCCGCGCCTCCCTGTTACCTCAGGCATGGGTGAGCAGGAGCTGGAGACGGATGAAGACTTCTCGCGCATGGGCCGCGTGAATGCCATGCTGGCACGGCGGCTGGAGCTGCTGGCACAGGTGGAGAAGATGGCGCGGCAGTTTGGGGTGGCGGAGGATGTGGCCTACACGTGCGAGACGGCGTCACACTTTTGGCTGCTGCATGTGCTGTCAAGGTGAGGCGCGGCTGTGCTGCTACGCAGGGCCTGTGTGCTCATGCTAGCGCGCTGTGCTGCTTGGCAAATGATGTGGGCCTGTATGCTGTGGCTGGTGGCACCCGTGTGGGGCAGGGAAAGGGACAGGGAATATAGGTTTGCATGGGCACAGCTGTGGTGTTGTTGTTCGTTGACCTGCTGCTGGCATGGGAATGGTGTGGCAGGTGGGAGAAGTTCACGGCCGCTGTGGAGCGCACCCGCACGCCTGAGGCCGTGGCCACGCTGTTCCCCTTCAAGGAGTTCTTCTCAGACGCGCCGCAGCCCATCTTTGCGGGCAGGTCGTATGAGGCGGACATGGAGCGCGCGCGCGGCTGCTTCCGCCACCTGCACACGCTGTTCCAGGAGCTGGAGGAGTGCCGCGCGTTTGAGCTGCTCAAGGGGCAGGCGGACCGCGTCAACTACCTCATGGCCAAGCAGGTGGGTGGGCGCACAGGGGCCCACAGTGCTCGGGAGATGCTGCAGAGATACTGCTGCAGGGCGTTGCGGTCAAGGGTGATGGTGTAATTCAAGGTCGCTGTGCCCTTGTTTGCCTCCCACTCGTCCCTCGACTCACTGCACTCCCACCTGACCACCTTTTTCCATTACGCACAGGCCAAGATCGTGGCCATGACGTGCACGCATGCCGCGCTCAAGCGGCGCGAGTTTGTGGAGCTGGCGTTCAAGTATGACAACCTGCTGATGGAGGAGGCGGGCCAGATCCTGGAGATTGAGACGTTCATCCCCATGCTGCTGCAGGTGGGTTGCCCTGCAGCTGGTTAAGGGGGGCGGGAAGACAGTTACGGGACCTGCAGAAACTAAGGGGGCCTTGTGAGCGCACCAGAGCGGTCTATGCAAGCAGGGGGGCCTCGCTCGTTATAGGAGCCCCTGTTTGTATGGCACAGTACCTTTGCCTGCTGCTCTGCCAGTGCTTAACATGCTGAATACGGTTGTGCGCATTGGGTTGGCACGCGCAGCGGCAGGAGGACGGCGTGTCACGCCTCAAGCGCGTCATCCTCATCGGTGACCACCACCAGCTGCCGCCTGTGGTCCAGAACATGGCGATTCAGAAGTACGCGCACCTGGACCAGCCGCTGTTCACGCGCTTCATCCGGCTGGGCACCCCCTACGTGGAGCTGAACGCGCAGGGCCGCGCGCGCCCCTCCATTGCCAAGCTGTACAACTGGCGGTACAGGGCGCTGGGCGACCTCCCCGCCGTGTGCACGCAGCCGCAGTTCTCGGCAGCCAACCCGGGCCTGGCGTTTGACTTCCAGTTCGTCAACGTGCCCGACTTCATGGGCAAGGTGGGGGGCTGTGCTGTCATGAGCCGCTTGCAAGGGCGTGGTAGGGGCCTTGGCGGTGTGCGCTGCGCATGTGTCCGCGGGCATGCATGCACACCAAGGGATGCCTGTACTCATCATGCTGCCTGCGTCGCTTCCCTTTTGGTTTCATCACGCCACAGGGTGAGCTGGAGCCCAGCCCCTACTTTTACCAGAACCTAGGCGAGGCGGAGTATGTGGTGTCCCTGTACTGCTTCATGCGCCTGCTGGGCTACCCCGCCCACAAGATCTCCATCCTCACCACCTACAACGGCCAGAAGCACCTCATCCGGGATGTCATTGATCGGCGTTGTGCACGTCACCCACTGTATGGCCGGCCGCACAAGGTGCGCGGGCGCAGGTGCAGGTGCACGCTACAGGGCTGGTGGCTGGGGATGGAGCATAGCAGCATACACTGTGGCTTCATACCTCTGTGGTGGCTGCCCTGCTCCTGCGTCCCTTGCATGGTGGGGCCGGCCCTCACACACACCTGTGCTGTTTGCCTCGCGCGCATTTCATCCATTCCTTGCACCCCTGCTGGTGTTCATTTGCTACTGTGCTACAGGTGACGACGGTGGACAAGTACCAGGGGCAGCAGAATGACTATGTGCTGCTGTCGCTGGTGCGCACGCGCGTGGTGGGCCACCTGCGTGATGTGCGCCGCCTGGTGGTTGCCATGTCACGCGCACGGCTGGGGCTGTACGTGTTTGGCCGCCAAGCACTGTTCGGCA